>CM040239.1:260794801-261394801 GCA_022545495.1 Chrysanthemum lavandulifolium
GTTTATCGAATATAAACACAAGTAACAAATAACTAAGAACTTCTTGATCCTCTATGGATCTTTTATTAACTAAAATGAATTCTCCAATCGGTACATAAACCTTTCTAATGTGTTCCTTTTATAGATAAGGAACCCTAAACAATATCGCTAAACCGCTTCCCAAGAAACGATAATCATAAAACTAATAAAGATATACACAATCACTTCCTAATAAAGCTCATGTATATCCACACTAAATAAACTAAATACGGAATAAACACTTCCGAAACAAACTATTAACTATTATACTTGAAGAGAATAAGTCTTCAGTGAGAATCCACTTCACTTCAAGAAACACTTGGCATTAATATCGAGATAATCCATACTTTCACATAATTCCCAACATTTACCATATATCCAATAAACCAATTTTAACCATCTATTTTTGATCAAAATTAATTAAAAAATAATAATTTTTCACATTTTTTTAAAAATAACATATCTTGCAAACGGTAAATCTTCAAACTACAAAAAATACACCATCGCGACGAGAATTAAATTATCTTCATATAAATATGCATTTCTCTATATTTTTGATTTTTTTTTTTAATTTCGACCAGATAATCACATATGATTTTCAAAAATCACATGTGATTCGTAAAAATCAAATCATATATGATTTTTACAAACCACATATGATTTGCAAAAATTATATGTGATTTGTAAAAATCGAATCACATGTGATTTTCACAAATCAAATGTAATTTTTCTAGGCCGAAATTTTGAAAAAAAAATCGTTAAAAATATATGGAAGTGCATATCTATAGAAAGATAATTTAATTCTTGTCGCGATGGTATGATTTTTTATCGCTTAACGATTAACAGTTTGCGAGATATTTAATTTTTAAAAAAATGGTGAAAGTTTATTTTTTTGTTTTGATTAGAAAAATAAATGATTATGATTTGTTTATTGAATCTATGGTAAATTTAAGATCTATATTGAACTTTTGCCCTCGGCATTATTAGGTATGTTTGGCAAGAGTAACTGTTGCTGGAACTGGAGATGGTGCTGGAGATAGTGTGAAGATGAAAATTATAAAAAGTCAGAGCAAATGTTATGTTAAAGTGGCTTGGTCTGTGGTATGTACCCTAAAGAGTGAAGTTGGGCTTGGTCTGAATTTATTGGACAAGTGGAATGAAGTTTTACTGGCTAAGCATATCTGGAAGCTTGTGTCTCATGAGAACAGTTTATGGGTTGACTGGGTGAATAGAGTCAAGTTAAAGGGTAAGAGTTTATGGGAATTGAATGAAGAGCTTAATGATAGTGGGACATGGAAGGCACTTCTTGAGTGAGAGAAGGTTAAGCCTTTTATTCATCATGTTATTGGTAATGGGGCTTCAACTTCTATGTAACATGATCTTTGGTATCCAATTGGTACTCTATCTAAGTTTATCAATAACATAAATCTCTATGATGCTAGACCGAATAATGATTGTTCAAATGAGGGATATGATCATGATAATAGGTATTCTTAGCCTAATGAATGGTACTCAAAGTTCCTTATTCTTCATCAAATTGCAAAGGCTCGCTATTAATGATAACTAACAAGATAATTGTTAAATGGAGAAGCAAGAAAGGTTCGATATAGTTTTTCCACAAAGATGCTTAGAAAGATTGGAATGATGAGTTGCCTAAAGTTAATTGGTGGAAATATGTATGGTTTTCCTAATGTAACCCAAGGAATGCTTTTATTGTATGGTTAGTTGTGAAGGGAGATTACTAACTCAAGATAGAATTATGAAATGGAGTAAAGAGAAGCTATTATGTCCTTTGTGCGAGAAGACTAATGATTCTCATAATCACCTCTTTTTCAACTGTGAGTTTTCTGTTATAATCTGGGAAGCCTTAAAAGTTAAGATCAATGCTGATAATTTTCCCAATGACTAGGAGCAGGTTATGTAGGAAATGGGAAACATTAATTGTTCCAACTCTATATGGAATGTCCTTAGAAGAATTGGTATTGCTTCTGGTGTATATTATATTTGGAAGGAGATGAATGAATGAATATTTACTCAAGTGAAAAAGTCTAATCTAACTGCCTTGCAGACTACCTTTGAGAATATTAGACTCTGGTGATGAGTTTGAGTGTCAAACAGTCCCTTAACACTTCAAAAGTAGCGAGTTATGGGATGTCCATTTTCACTATAAAGGGAAAGTAAAAGTGTAAGAGGTTTTGTGTAGGTTCGAATGTTTCTAAAGTACGGGTTAGTATGTCCATCCGGTGGTTTAGGGGTGTTTGGTTCTTTGGGATTCTATCTCGAGATAGTTGGTTCCCTATAATGGTGTTGTAGGCTAAAGAGATCTTCTAGCCTTTATTGCCATCTGCTTAGCGTAAGATGTCTCATGTATAGTGCTTCTATAAGTATTGATAGGTTTCACCTACATATCTTCTCGTCTCAATTTATGGTCATTGCAATGTGATAATACCTTGTACCTGGAGTCTTTACTTGGTATGTATTCAAGCAATAATAATAAATGTTGTTTCATTTTTCCTAACTTATAGAAAGGACCTCGCCATGTCGCGTCGTCTGGGACAAGTAAACGTTGATATTGTAGGCGCCATGGTATTGTTGTTGTACTAAAAGTAAACTAAGAGAATGGGGTGTTTGGAATTGATAATTGAAACTGTTTATATGCTTATTGTGTTTTAAAAACAACTTAAAAGACTAATTAGGCGGTCATTGGGATTGCTTATTGAAACCGATTATCTGCATTAAAATAATGCGATACAATCATACTAATCTTCTAATTCTTAGAGGGTTTTTGTGATTGCATATTGCGTCTTTTAAAAGGAAAAAAATGAAACTGCTAAGTGCTTATCTGCTTATATTTTGATGCAATAAGGACTACTAAATAAGCAAATGGCAGGTGCTTACTTTAAAGTGCTTATGTATAAGATCATATAATTCAATTCCAAACACCCCCTATTTCATCCAAACACTCGGATCGCTTATATGCTTTGTAAATAAACCGATAAGCGTAATTAAGCAATCACAAACATCCTTAAAGAAAATTATCAAAAGGGAATAGCGAGATGAGCGGCCATAAGCAATACTAAACACCCCTGCTAGCTATTAGTAAGGAGAAACAAGTAGTTCAGAGAAATGTATCTCGTATAAAATTGCAAATATAAGCTAATAGTTCAATATTGATCCCTATCTGCGAAAAAACACCTATAAATAACGGAGAGAATGGCAAAAGAAAATCAAAATGGACGAGAAAGGAAGAGAAGCGTTGTATTGAATGCGATAAGGTTATAACCATAATTTAAGAGCTTATTGGCTTTCTAAATATTCTATAAACTTATGAGTTTTTAAAAATTCTGATTTAAACAGCCTTTTAGTTAAATATTATGAGCTATTTGTTGTTATAATAAGATTGGAATTTTGTTTAGTTTGTTTCTTTTGTTTCTTTATTTGTAGGAATTATTTTGATTTTAATGAAATTGCCTATGTAAGAAATAAAGCATTGATGATTTCTTTTTGAAGTGGACCGTAGGAAGGAAGCGAAAGGGAAGATGAAGGAGAATAATGACGAACCAACTACCAAAGATTCAAACATCACATCGACAGAAGAAAGCAGAAGACCAAGTGATATGTCATGACGACGGGCCGCAAAACCGACTACCGACATGATGGACTACAATTATTCAAGTAAGAACAATTGTATTTTCTATAAATTTCGTGTTTTTAGTCGATATAATGGTAAAACAAGAACGCTTTGAAATGGACGCCCACTTTGCTTATTGAAAACTCCTTGATTTAGCCACCCCTACACACACACACAAACAACGTGAAGAAAACTGTTGACGGCGAAATAATTACAATCGCTTATTTGCCAAGTTTAGATACAAATTGGCAATACCATTTTTTCCCAACCACGATTTGTAAGATATACTTACGAGTTTGGCCATTAATGCGACTTGAAATCATTGATAAATTATATACACCAACGGGTGTTTGGGATTACTTATTAGAATCAGATGTGGGTGAATAACATAAACTGTTAAATGTCGCCTCGTAAAAATATCGACATCAACCCTCGAGGTAAACCACTACCGCTTTATTTAATAGCGAGATTGTTTGTTACTTTTATTTAGTGAAATCATGCAAATTTATTAACTTCAACTTTGAATATACAAGGGAATAAGGAAGTTGTTATAATGTTGATTCTCAAAAGTTGTCTACGTAATCTCTCAAATTTGTATGTCTAGATCAAGATTTTCAAATGTCCGAATTTGAAACAAGATGGCGATTCAATAAGTAAAGCATTGTTGGAAGTGAAAGTCATGTAACTAATTATTTATCATCGCGATTAAATAACGGTGCCTTATATTATTTGTGTATTATGTTTGATATCATGATAAAGTATGCGCTTCGGGAAAAAAGAAAGATCTAAAACCCACGATAGTTTAAACATATAGCAAACGCCCGCGCCCCCGAGTATCGCTCGTGATATACCTTTTAGTACGTCATCCACCGAGTTCCTCAGATACAACAAAATTATTTTGAGAAAAAGTTTTGATAAACAAGTGGAGATGGATACATTGGCGCCAACAATGGCCACCGATTGATGCAAACTAGAATGAAAGATAAATGTGACATTTCAATAATATACTTAGTGCAACGTATCTAAGGTCTAAAAAAAAAAAGAACGCTATGCGAGGGTTTCCACCTCGCTTAATTTAATTACAAAACTTTCGTTTTACAAGTCCTTCACCATTGAGCTAATATCGGATCAAACTAGCCTGCACGGAAAACACTAATCCACAAATAGAAGTCCAACAAAAGCCCAAACGCACAATTCACCTCAGCCCAGCCCAAAAGAACCCACACTAGGGTTACAAAAGAAAAGAAAACCCTAGAGTTGTTCACAACACACAGAAGACGGCGCAGACCGAAAACACACTCACCTTTCTTTTGGCAAAATGGTTAGTATCTTTTATAAAATTATAACTGAATCTGTGTTTAATATTAGTTTCTGAATTTGTTTTTGTGTTACGGTGAAGTAATAGCTGAATTAGGGGATGTTTGTTTAAGCTTATTATATTTGATTCCGGCTTATATTTCATAATTCTCAGTTTACTTTTGGGCTTATATACAATAATAAACTTTATAAGCCCACAAGTCTCAAAATAAGTCAAAAACACAAATAAACGAAATGATTTTGTGGATATTTGTATAGTAAGTTACTGAATCATTGAATATGATATGATATTGTTCTGATATATTATTACTTAATTTGTTTAAAATTATGTTAAGTATCTGTTTAAGCGAAGGAATATGATAAAATTATAAGTGAGTTATTTGAAAATTGTATAATAATAATGGAGAATATTGTTTGTTTAGACGTTTAAGCGAAGGAATGGTGGAAGGAACAAGCATGGTCGTGGTCATGTCAAGTTCATTCGATGCTCAAACTGCGGAAAGTGCTGCCCCAAGGTATCTTTGTTACTTTATGTATATCATTTTGCTAAAATATCGATAGTTTTTCATTGCGGGATTGTTTTCTATATGGGTTTTCATTGTGAGATAGTTACGTATTTGTTGAATCAAATGATATGCATGCGGTTCCATCAAGTTGTAAGTTACTTAAATAGAAACAGACAAGAAAGCTGAAGTGTCTTGTGTTTTGGTGTAGCTAAGTTTTTGAGAAACCACTTGGTACATATATCATGTTGTATAGACAAGTCTATTGAACAATTTTTTGTGGCTTTTATCAAATTTGAGCTACATGCTTATCTGCTCATGCGTATATATACTGGGTTGGGGTTTTATTGTATTTATCAAATCAATCACTTTTATATAAAGTTAACCAGGTTTGGTAAAAACTTTACCTATTGGAGTCTACACATTTGCTATCGCATATTTTTTAATTTTATAATCATATTCTTAGTACGAAACGAAACCATATTTCTTACTTTATGAAGTTGACAAGCACCTCAAGTTTGTTCTTTTGGATAAAAAAGATTACGTTTGATTTAGATTTTCTTCTATGTGATTTAAATAGTATTCTTATAGTAGTTGTGAACTGTGTTACCGCCTATATTGAAACTTGCAGCTCTGAATCTATGTGTTTTATTGCGTTAATAGGACAAGGCTATCAAGAGATTTCTTGTGAGGAACATTGTTGAGCAAGCTGCTGTTAGGGATGTTCAAGAAGCTTGTGCATTTGAACGTAAGAATTATATCACAGATCATAAAAACATGTGCATTTTGAAATTATTGATTAAGCCAACAATTTTGCTTTTTTTTGCAGAGTACACTCTTCCCAAGTTGTATGTGAAGATGCAGTACTGTGTGTCTTGTGCACCACTCCAAGGTTGTAAGGGTTCGATCTCGAACTGACAGGAGGAACCGTGAGCCACCAAAGAGATTCACTCGTCAAGGGTATGATTTTCTAAGCTATCTTTTGCTAGTTACAAGACTTTTATAGCACAATATTGCATGCCTCTGGCTGGTGTGGGTTGAATGTAGATCAACTCATAATATCATTACTGATGTATGCTCTAGAACACGCTTAATAGAATGTAGATTAGCTGGATAATATCTTTGTGCTCTCTTTGCTGTTATCTTATGATCATTAGTCCACATTTAGCATTAAGTTTAGGTATGTTGGTTCTTTGAAATTACCAACCTTGATTAAGCACATCTATAGATTAATTTCCGTGACAGGGTGCTGAAAAGGTACGCCTGTCTGCTACTAATAAACGACCACTTTTAATACTGCACATCAATCATTAAACCAAATGAAAATTATAATCTGATTATTTTAAAATCATTAGGTTTTGTGTAGCATCTTGAATAATGGTTGTTTGGAGCATGGTTTATGTTTCTGTATCTATTTTTACCATGATAGAACCTTTTTTCCAGGCTTGTTTATATACAGATTAAATTATTATTACAGACATTTTTAGTTCATTGTTAGCTTAAAGCGATATTTTCATTATAGACGATGTTTATACATTTAGAACATGACCCAAAACTGAAAATTTCACTATCACAATATTGGAGTTCTGAATAAATGAAAGTCATGATTAGTTATTTTGTGACAGCCCACAAAGGTTGTAATGTTTATGATAGGAAAAACTTTATATGATGATACTGTAACAAGTTGTTATGCTCGTTTATACGCTTTTAAGATTTGTAGAATTGCAAATTGTTTAAGTAGATGTGGCTAAGTTGGGCAGGTTATACATAAGGTTGTAAACCTTTTTGTCCAATCTTTTTTATATTACCTCTCCGATTAAAAACATGACTTCAATTTCTTGTTCTGTTTGTTTAACTTGCTGATAAATTTATCTCTTTTTGTTTCAGGATGATGGTCCTAAGCCTGGTCAAGCCCCACGCCCAGGTGGTGCTGGTGGTCCCCCACCTGTTCGTTCTTGAGGATGCTCCCCTCTGCTTCCCCGTTTGGTTCATTACAACAGTCCTAAGTCTTGATGCCAAATTCCAAATCTAGTTTGTAATCTCCGGATCCAAAGATATTTCTGAACTTTTTTCTTTTTGAGATGCCTTTCTTAATATGCTATCTAGGTTTTGACCTTGTGATCATCAAGATTATGTTTTGGTTGCTCATGGGTAATGAAATTCAAACTTTAATGATATGAAGCGATTTAGTTTGATTTGTTGTTTCTTATTTTTAATTTCCGGAAACCTGTTAACAACCATACAATCTGAACTTGTGTAAATAAGGGTACTTATGAAATGATTGAATGATTTTAAAACCAAACTACTAAATGATGATTTGATTTTTTATTTACAAAGTGGTATCATTATTCTAATTCACGAATGATTTGTTTGTCAAGAGTATCGAATATTTATTCTCACTTTTTCAGAAAACATGATTTGTGTCTGTTAAACTAAAGGTCATCTGTTGTCATTGATCATTTTATTCCCTTTCAAGCAATGATAGCCTGGTAGGTATGTGATTGTCAACTAAGATACTTTGTTAGGCATGTATTATTATTCCAGCCATCTAACTTAATTACTCACACTCCTTTGCAACAATTATGAATAGGAGATCCCTTGTGTTTATCAAATTCTATGCCAAATTCACTAAAAAAAATTGATGTGTTGATCTAATTCTATTGTCACATTCGCATCACATTAGTAACTGGTAATGTTGGCCATCTCGCTTCAAACTAAATCAACTTTTTCTTGAAGGCATGTTATAGTAATTTACATGTCGCGTGTAATTTTAATCTTGCAGATTTTTAAGCAAAATTGAAACACAACCGTATTAAAAGTTCATAAATAACCAATAATGATGTCTTAAAAAGTAATTTGTCTAATGATGTTGGACTTGATTTGATTATGAGCACTTGAGAAGTGTTTTGTGCTATCTAATCTGGATCGTTCACGTGTGTTTTTGTTTACTTTTGATAAAAGGAAAGATACTTTAGGTGACAAATTGGCAGTCATCCAACAGAACTTGTCCAAACTCATTTTTGAATATATGTGCTAAACAATCATATAGACGTATCGTAGTTCCTAACACCCTCGGTTCAATTAAGACACAATCGGAGGAAGATTTTGGAAGCTGTCATGTTAACGGCTATGTGGGTTATTTGAAAGTTTTGAAATAACAAGGTTTTCGTGATACAAAAATGAAAAGAAGTACGATTTTGATCTTACAATGGCTAATGCGTTTGAGTGGCTTTCGTCTAGAAGTAAAGTTTGTTATACAAACTGACATTGTGGCTTCAAAACCCAATGCTTTATATTAATTAATTTTGATTCTAGCTCCTTGCTAAAGGTATATCTTAACAACTAATTAACAATGTCACAATGACTTCCAAACTACCTATTTTAAAATATTCAACTTACATGCGTGGGATGAAAAGCTACTTGTAAGTTGCAAGACTCTGCATTATTCGGTCTGCTTGTTTAGCATCAAACTAATAAATTCGAGTTAGCAATCCTACAATATATACCGCTAGTCATTATTTTCATCCGATATATGCAGCTAAACTATAATCAAGACTGGCATTGTTTTCAATCATGTAAGTTAGATGAGAGACATAACCATAATGGCTGAATTGTGATTTCTATTGATTGTGTTAGACCAAAACCTTCATAACAACCGATACAGAATTATGATTTAAAAATGTTATTATGTTATCGTGGCAAGCGGATCTAAATGTTTTATTTCACCTAAAATTAATAATTGAAGCATATGGTTCACAACAACTTATTATACCTACTACTGAAAGCAACAAAATGACCATTTAAAATAGCTAGACATACACCAAAAATCAAACCAATCGTTGAGTGCTTGTTTAGTTTTTTTTAAAGGGTTTTAACCCGATAAAAGAATAGATTAAAGACTACCCTAGTTGGGAATAAAACGCATTTTAGTTATTTAATATTAACTAAGTTTAGTTGGTAAACAGACTAGAAACAACTGCATAATAAAATAAACCTTTCATAGTACCATTTCAAAATAACAAGTGATCATATCAGTAAATTACAAATATACCAATTTCGAAAGTATACAACAAATAATACATCTAAAGTGGACAAATGGTCTACCCGACCTAGCCATATGACTCGAATCGTAAAATGTCTCAACCTTCCTTCTTGCTCGGTCATATACCCTTCACATAAGAACTCATTCGAAAACTTATCTTCAATCACTCTATCGACATCATGCACAAACACATCTGTCTCACCCTCAGCCCTATTCCGCGCCATTAACCCTGCCGTAAATTGCCTTCATCCTCCTGAGCTTCATCGTGGTACCCGTTGGTGCGTCTACCATTATAGCATCCCATTCTATTTCATATATCTCGTCTGGCAAGTTTCCTTTCAGTGCTAGCTCACAACCAGATTCTCTCGGATTTCCGACCAACTAGAGATACAAAATATACTTGAGTTCTTTTAAATGCGTATAATAAAATAGATCAAAGTCACGTTTATAATTGTAATTAAGTGACAGACAAGAGCAAAATAAGTTGTCTGTTTAGATCTCGAAAACACTAAAATATTAGTGTAAATAAATAAAAAAACAGACTGATTTATGCGCATTTAACAATGTGTAGATTACATAATTTCTAACGATTCTCCCAAGTGTCAAAATTAAAAATCCAGTTGTGGGACATTTCACAGGTATATTTGTTCCTATTATAAGTATTTTAGTGTACAGATTCAATACGGTTTATATTATATCGAAAAGGATTGATTTGCCTAGCTAGCTTATTAGCTTAAACTTCATTGAATAAGGCAGGTACGCTACTAGTTATGAAAGTATACATGTAGAGTTAAGAGAGTTGAGACACATACCTTACACTCGTCTCGTTTTCCAATCTCCATCAAATCCGATGCAAGCTTAACCTTGGAGTCATACACAACATGATACGACTCCAAATTTGGAAACTTTCCTTGGATTTGTTTGATCCAAGATTTATCTTCTTCAAGAAACACAGTGCGGCCACCTTGATTCAGAGTGGCCCACATCGGGCTATCATAACCTAGCCCGAAGACCAAGAAATTACAAGGTGATTTCTTGGTAAGCACCCTCAAACTTACAGATATTTCTTTGTAAGTTTGTTGTGGGGTTATGTTAGAAGTAACATAATGCACAAGTGTCTCCGCAGTTGTTGGTGATATCTTGTTGCATGTTTGAGTCTGATCTATAGGTAAATGTTTGATTGGAGGGCAAGATAATGGTTGATGAGATTGTGGCGAAGATGATGATCTAAGAAAACTACTAGAAGCACTACAAGAAGGAAAAGATAGCGAGGATGATTGGTTTTGATGGAAATGTGAATTTTCCTCCTTTGGTTTTCATGTTTTCTAACTTTCAAGAGAGATCTAGTGAGAGTGTTTGTGTGCGTTATTTGTTTTGTTTGATGTGTGTTTTAATGTCTGCTATATGAAGGGATGAAGAGGTCAAGAAAGTGGGTGAGACGTGGAACATAAGAGTTAGATAAATAATTTGAGTAGGAAGGAAGAAAGACATGCTACATTGAAAGACAAGGCATGACTTTTAAATTACGAAATGGAAAACTAAATTAGTTAACGTACGTGGTTCAAATTATATTTAATTTTTTCGAATTTATAAGCTTACTAAGTATATATATTTGATTATGAGTAATGATTGAGAGATCTAAATTATGCCTAAAACGCGCTTAATTTTATGTGGCGATTATCACGATAATTGCAATCGTAGACTTATTTTTCACAAACCATTAAGATCATGTCACATATGTTTAAAGACATCATTAAAGAATAATTTGGCTCTCAATTATTTTCCTTTGATTATTTTACCAAAACCGTAATAATTATTTATTTAACATATATTTAAAGACGAAAAAATGAGCACACAGTTTTAGATCTAAATCGAATTTTGTTTAAAATTGTAGTTTTTAAGAACTTATGGCTTTTGGTCTTGTGGTGCGCGAATGACCCACTAGTTAAGACAAGTTATGGGCTAGAATATCATTTAATACATTATCTATATCTATACTACATAAAAAAAAAATGATTAAATAGTCAACAATTAGAAAAGTGAAAGGATAAAAGTGAATACGTGAAATCTCATACCATTGAATGTTATGTTGTAACTACGCTATAATCTCAACTTAAATGCGACGTCAGATCTTTGGAAAGTATACATTGATATGAAATGTTGCACAACCCATTAGTGAACGTCTCATACCACGTCAAACTGATAACTTTGAAAAGTATGGCTGATTTCTCTAATCTTCAATCTTTAAAGCGGATTTAAATATAATCATTCAAATTGGATTCCTTAACGCTTAAAATAACGATTTTGTAACAAACTTAATCGCCGCTAAAATTTTGTCGAAATTAGACATCATTATAGGCTAAGACTGCCTCTGCCTAGTATCTATGATATATTTTGCTAAGGTATCTTAGAATATTCCTTCCTAAAATATTAGTAATAAAATTTGGGTTGTATTGTTAGTCTGCTATGTTTAGTCATGATTGTCCCGCCCAACTTCCACACCCGTATATAAGTTCTACTACTTTCGAAGTCGGTATCTTCTTGGTGAAGCAAAACGTTTCGTGTCGTGGTACCACATAGTAAGTTTGCTTCTTATCCATACTATTTGCGACGCTCGCTACCTTCCACCGCCTTCGTAAACGTTTCTTCCATCTCTAGCGGAAATTAAGGAAGCATCTTGATGATGACAGGAAAAAAGAATAACAGAGGTAAGTACCTCTTGGCCTTAAAGCTATTATTAGCTTGGTTTTCACTAGCCAGGGGGAAAATTTATCCTTTAACCTTTTTTTGTGTGTTTAAGATCACATATTAACAAAGGGATTTGGTTTCGATTCTCTTTACAGTATATTGCCATGAAATTATTTTTTAAGCATTTTTTTTGGTTCTCGATTACTTTAGAAGATTTAGAACATAAACCATTGATCCATGGTTGTTTTTGTTGAAGTTGATTATTTATTTAATTATTTTTATTTTTTCTCGCTTGATTTAATTCGAGGTTTAGTTTTTGTGGTAGATTCGGCCTTGGACGCTCTCCACATTTCGTAGTTCTTCTAGAAGTGACCGTTAGATTATATCTCGCTTTGTCTAAATATATGCGTGTCTCGTGTATGATATATTTGGACTTTCCAAAGGAACACGATATGCAAAGCCTCGTTAATCAAGATCTACCCAAAAGTGGCTAAAAATTGTGTGTCAATTCGGATATAGGTGGTCACGATTTGTTTCAGTGATCGTGGACGATGGTCCGGACCGGGCCAGAATGGGTCAGCCCGGCATCGCCCCACTTTACATCTAAACCCTAATCCATGCCTATATATACACGACAAAGTTATCTCTAACCCTAAGAGATATTGGCTACACTACGCGACACTAACTTGACCGTCGGAGGCGGACCCCGGCTACGGCCTCGGTCCACTCCTAACGGGTTCTCTTTGTCGACAGTGTCTACTAGGGCTCGAGAAGACGACTAACGGCCGGAGAGTCGCTGAATCTAGTCCGCGCTGATTATGCTTCAACAAGTTGGCGCCATCCGCGACCACGAATAAACTATGTTTCGTGTTCTCCGATTACCGAAAAGCAGATAAATTCCTAAAATCGGTAACCCTAAACCTTGATTCGCCATGCGAAACCGCTTACCATCATCGCTTATTAAATTGGACGCCTCTGTTATTAAATTAGATGCGCATAATTTAATATTACTAGATGCGTAAAAATTTATTAACTTGGACGACAAGTTCGGTAAGGCATTATTTTTATAATATTATACTTATATTGTTTACTTCACGACAAGTTTATGGTATACATTATCATTAAATATTCGCAATCGTGATTCGCAATTAATTTAAAATATCATTCGAATAAATATTTGCACCTTTTTACATGCATGCTTTAAAGTAATAATGTAAGATGCAAAGTGAATATATTTCTACTATAGATAATATCTGTACATGCATTATATTTTACATTCTCATGATCATACAAGTATAATAATCATGATATTTCTTTTACATATAAAGAAAGAGTCCGCACGATCGGACCTATTTTAAAAATATATCCGCACGATCGGACCTATTTTTCTCTCTTGCCTACGTGGCGTGCATGCACTACAATAAACCCAATGATGGTAAAAGGATAAGTTAACCTACTAAACAACTTGTTGAGTAAGAGGGTTGCAAACCCATCAACACGGGATCACGATCCTTGTTAAACACCTTGTTCTCGAGGCGTTGAATAAGTTTTGTGCGCATCCCACGACGGGTGCGCAACATCGCATATGGTGCACGCTTAACAACTTTGGAACCAAGACACTTGATTCCTTCGATGATATTTACAAGACGTCGCATATCATCACATACACGAGTATGACCAAACACAACAACAATTAATTATTTCGCCGGCACGCATCCCACGACGTGCGCACCGCCAATTTTCTTATAGGCTATGTGCTATATATTTTTATGCTATGTGCTATATATATTGCTTAACTTCATTAGGTTTTATATGTCGCGATTCGCGGCATATACTTTAATCTTTGCATTCGTGTTTTCGCAGACACATAAGTTTAATGCTCATACACGAGTAGCACCATCAAACTTGGGGCTACCAGGTATATGCTACCACCGCTTTTAAACGCAGTGTATTTGGAAGCGATCAAGACGAATTTAAATATTCGCACCAACTTGCCGTAGGGAGACGCCCTCCGCCGGTTGTGAAGACGCCAGACAACAGGTAACGCCTTATGTCGCACATCTTAGCGCAGCACCTATCGCGCGAAGCGCGTCTTCACAGCACCTCTTTGTCGCGACAACAAGACACTTGTGCGCAGGCACGTCTTCCGTTGCACCTCTTGTCGCAAGACTGCCATGTACACGCCTTCGTCGCACCCCTTTGTCGCCAAGACAACCTCACCTACATAAGCACGCCTTCCGTCGCACCTCTTTGTCGCGAAGACAAGCACCGCACATGCTGTACACGTCTTCATCGCACCTCTTTGTCGCAAGACAAAGCCGCTCTTCCGCCATGTACATCGCCGTCGCACCATGCCGCTGTCGCCATCGTACAAAAGGTACGCCTCACCCGTGATGCAAGATACGGGATTCACTTTCACCCACGCGTTATCAACTTAAGTCTAGCATAACATAGCCATGCGCTATCTCATACTAGACTTGGGGGCTTGTGGACGATGGTCCTGACCGGCCAGAATGGGTCAGCCCGGCATCGCCGCCCACTTTACATCTAAACCCTAATCCATGCCTATATATACATGACGGGTTATCTCTAACCCTAAGAGATATTGGCTACACTACGACACTAACTTGACCGTCGGAGGCGGACCCGGGCTACGCCCTCGGGTCCACTCCTAACGGGTTCTCTTTGTTGATGTGTCTACTAGGGCTCGAGAAGACGACTAACGGCCAGGAGAGTCGCTGAATCTAGTCCGCGCCCATTATGCTTCAACAAAGGACTTTATGTGGGTATTTGGTGGTTTCGATTATTTTGTGATATGGGTTTTGGTAAAGATTGATATACCGTGATCCGATCGATTTTGGGATACAAGTTTATCTTAAGCTTATGATTTTATAAACTTTTATCAAGTGAGATTCGATTAAGTTTATATCGTAATGTGAAAACGTAGAGGGGGTGAATACGTTACCGCTTAAAAACGTTAGATCTTTAGTATCAAATCGCTTATGAAGCTTGTTATAATATGAAAGTACCAATTATTGTTTGTGACTAATATAAAGCATAGTAAACCAAGTTGTCACACAAGCATAAACATCAAACCACATCACAAGCAATTATAGTGCAAAGTAAAGAGATAAAGAAAGGAAAGTGCAAACCGAACACGAGGATTTATAGTGGTTCGGTCACGGATCTCCTTTCCGCCTCTACTCCACTCCCCGAGTACCCAACTCGAGAGTTACTTCACTAAATCAACAAGCTCCCTTCTCGTGGAGAAAACCTTACAATCGTCGCTACACTTTTTCCGTACAAAGCTAAATACCGGGTTCTAGTTCGAGGTAGAACCAACCTAACGTCGCTTATACAATATTTCCGACACTAAGCTAGATGTCGAGTTCTTTTACAAGGGTACAACCACTCCCAATATGTTTTATGGCCCAACATAATAAACCTTGTGTTTTATGGCACAAACACATAAACCATCTAATCTAGTTTGGTGAAAGTGTTGTTATGATGCAATGATGTTTACACTAATGATCCATGACACAAATGTCTAATGGATATGAATAACTACTTCTAAATGAACTTCCATTGATAGGAAGCCTTCATGATGAAGATCACAAGTTCCCTAAACTTCTTGTGATAGATCTTCAACTTGTGGTGAGTGGGGATGGCTAGATCTCCAAGATTTCCTTGGTTGATCAAAGAGTATGCTTACAACAAAGATGAATGTTAGAAGCATTATGATCATGATCATTAGGGTGTTTAATGTGTGTTACTACATTGTTAATGATTGATCTAAATGTATGCAAGAAGGTGGAGAAGATGTGCTTTGAAGTGGTGAAGAAATGGGAAAACAATGGGCTTCTATTTATAGCCAAAAGTGGACAGAGGCGTCCACGGACCACGGACCCCTTAAAAGGGTTCCGTCCTTTATACAATTTGGTACCGGGGTACGACATAAAATCTAAAAATCTTTCTTCAAATCTTTCCAAGATATTACCAAATCTTACTAAGATCACATTTGATATATTGAGTGTCAATCTAACCAAAATATTCAAGTGATCTTCCAAGGATTTCAAAGATGATGCATGACATGATGTAACATGTATTTCCATTTTAGATTAAAATGTTTATCAAAGTAAACTTGTAAAATGTATTATGTAACTAGTTAATAAAATGTCTAGTTACCTTTTGAAATACTTGTGAATGCAAAATGTAAAATGAGGTTCTAAATAGAATGGTTAACCTATTAAAATACTTAGTGACTCTAAACGTATTTTAAACATTCTAAATGATTTGTTAATGGGTTTGATCATAATGCCACATAACAAACATGTACGAACTCGTGTTGTAACATACGAGGACTTGAGACATCGAGAGGTGTTGAATGTATGTTGAGACAAATGTAATTACAAGTAACTTGTACATTTTACGTTATGTATTACAAGTTACATGTTTGTCATCAATCAAAACAAACGAGACTGTATAGATTAAATATCGTAATATTTGCACTAACAATCTCCCCCTTTTTGATGATGACAAATATATGTAAACGTAATAGAAAGTAAAATGTAAAAGGTTACTTGTATCCTTACTACCTTTACATTACCTTCTCCGTTTACACTCTTCTCCCCTTTGTCGAAACAAAAGGGCGTGTCCTTGAGTTTAACTTAATTTCTCCCAAAAGGCGAGCTTGCATCATCCCTAGTGAAGTTAAATCGTCCACTTCAATCCGTCCCTTGTTTGGTAGCGGATCCATGGATCAAATAAAGAGGCTTAACCTACATCAAGGTTAGTTTTATGCAACAAAATTATGAGAAATATATGAAAAGAAAATGCATAGCAATGTTAGCCTATTTTCTCCACTTTTTATCAAGCACAAATGCTTGTTTGAAAAGTGAGAATGATGCTAAATGCGTGCATGCTCCCCTTGACGGTTGCTCCCCTTGTTTGAGGCGCTGGGTATGATTAAAACCTAAAAACAAATATTAGTGCAAAACTATATTCGCTCATTGACGAGTAAGTGATATACAACAAAGTGTATATAAGATGCATTCAAGAATTCTTGACGGAAGCTCCCTTGCTCTAGGGCGTCAAGATGAACCTTCAAAATAAATATTAGTATAATAGAAGCTTTGTCTTTAGACAAATATGTCATATACAACCAAGTGTATAGACGATGCAATATGAGTGCTTAAAGGATATTCCTCCTTGTTCTAGGGTGTCAAGAAGCACCTAAAATAAGAAAAATAATTGATGCAAACTTCATCCTTAGATGAGTAAGTTATATACAATCGAGTGTATATGATGATGAACCTACAATGAAAACATTAGTGCAATATATTTCATCTTTTTCACAAAGAAAATAAGATGTATATATGTGATAAATGATATAATCAAAGATCTCATGAAGTGTAGTCTCCTAATTACAATCATAAGAAAAGTGAGAATATAATATGATAAAAGCCTACAAAATAGTTCCTAGAAAGAAGATATGAAGTCTTCCACCGGGTGTGCCACTAGTGGTGTCGGTTTACTAGTAGGATTCATGTGGTGATGGTAGATGACTCGAAATTTACAAAAGCAAGTTTTCGCTAATCCATGGTGGTGATGATTAGTGAAAGTGGTGATGGAAGGTGGTGGTGATTAGGTAGGAAGCTATTAAGGAGTTAGAAACTCGTATGTATAAAAATATGGATTTATGCAATCCTTTCGTCATGTCAAGTGACCAAAGCTAAGAGGAAAAAAATATATGAATGGACATTGCATTTCAATGATGCATAAGGGTTATGATTTGAATGATTTATTGATGCTAACAACCTATTGTTATGAGCAAGTTCTCATATGCTTCAACCCAAGAATAATCAATAATGCGTTCTATCTAAGAATATATAAAAGTGATAACATGAAGATAAATTCGTTCATTGATTGACACGAATTATAAAATGACCTATTCTAGGTGACAATGGGAAAGGTAGTATTAGCATGGTTTTGACCGACATGGATGATTATCACTTTGAAAAGAAGTGAAGACAATATGGAAAATACTAATAATAATAATGAGTACCTATATGAGGATGAGAATGACATCATATAAGTGAGAGTTGGATGGACCAACGTGTTGGAAATGACTGCTTTTTGATTAATATATCGCTTGCACCGACAATGAGATGCATGATATATGTCAAGCGAGAAAAGGATAAGATCCTATGATGGTGTTCTAGATAGTGAAGTTGTAAGGTGCTAGTTTAAGGAAAATCCTAGATTCGTTGATTGTGGAGATGAAGAAGTTTGTAAAACACATGATGTGTTTTTCACTTGATGAGGTATTGGTGCAAACTTGTGATATAAGGATTAAAAGGTTGAACTAGTTGTGGTTTCGTGAACCGGTTTTAGTTAAGTGGTGTTTGCCTATGTGTTGGTATTTTAGAGTCTAAGAATAAGGTTAAAAAGGTTGAACTAGTTGTGGTTTCATGAACCGGTTTTAGCTAAGTGGTGTTTGCCTATGTGTTGGTATTTTAGAGTCTAAGAGACATAAATTTGACAAAAGACAATTATGTGAATGGATTTCTCCCCTTAATTGGTGGACATCCAACATAATGTGTAATGTATCAAATAAGGAATGACAACAAAGTGTTTAGGAGGTTATTCGGGTTAACGAAAGAGATGAGCTTAGTGATGTTTTTCTGGATGATGGTTAGCATACAATGAACTTCATCCTTAAAGTCACGTACCTCTTCTCGATTAATACGAGATGATCGTATGATGAGGCATGTGGTTTCCTAATAGGAAGTGAAGAGGATTAGAGTATTGTTATAACTAAATAATGATGGAGGTGATTTTTTTTTGAAAGCGGAAGCAAAAATGAGATTTGGAAAGAGGTCGGTTGAAATACAAAAATGCAAAGCCAACCCGCTAGAACTTAATTTTATATGCTTTTAAACTATATGCAAGTGTAGGGGTCCCATAAAGCATATTACTAATCTATGTAGCAATAAAGGGGATTATGCAAAATGAGCATATAAAAGTTAAAACCAAGTGAGATAACAAATAATTTGTTATCGACCTACAAAACAAGTTTGTTAGTGACAAAAGATGTTAACATGATAGAAATCAAATGATAACATATTATATAAGCAAAACAACACATTGTACTTAGTAGAAAAGAAATCACCACATAAGATAGCATCAAAACAATCATATTATGCAAGAATACAACTTTATTCAAGACATTTCATTATGAGATTGTTTTGTCGTTAGACTTAGACACTTAAGCATACTTGGATATACAAAACTATGTGATTAATTTGTAAGATAAAAGGCTTCTAAAAGTTTGTCATACCAAAAGCACTTTGATGATTATATGTGCACATGTAGCAAACAAATAGTGTGACAAGAAGCAAAAGAAACAAGATGAAAGATTCATGCAAGCCATGTTTTAAGACATAACAATTTGGAGCATGTATCATTTGGATCGTACTACACATAGATGTAATGAATGCCAACTAATAGCTTTCAAATACAAATATATCATATCAAAACTTATCACGTATCAAAATGGCATATTATGAGTTCATAAGTAACATGTTAATCATGCTAAAATTAATTCAAAAGTAATTATCATGCAAATAAAGTTTAGGTTTAAACGCTTAGTAGCATGAAACAAGAATACAAGCTTTATAAAGATAAAACCGTACTAAGGTTTACACATCTGACTTGTTATCAAACACTAAGATAATGTCAAATCAACTTATCGTATTAAACAAGAACATGTAATCAACACATGTAAGTACAATGCAAGTGGTTTTACTAAGGTTTACACATTTGACTAGTTATCAAACACTAAGATAATGTCAAATCAACTTATCGTATTAAACAAGAACATGTAATCAACACATGTAAGTACAATGCAAGTAGTTTTAAAAGAAAAGTCATATATACTACTTGTTTGATTAGTATTCCTAAGGCGAGGCAAACTATCAATGTTTTAACACTTACTTTAGGCAAGTATAGGAATACAAATTTTTCAAGTTGGAGAATGAATATGAGACTATTATTAGCGGTGCTCAATTAAGGCTAAACACGACCATTTTACGGGTGATTCCACATACCCAACTTCTCCGTGAAGCAATTCAACCGTTAGGTCAAATTGAGTTTCTAGTGCAATAGGTTCTCCAAGAGTCATTCTCATGTTAGAAAGATAGGAACTCCAACTTTGCATATTAAAGTGCATAAAGATGATAGTTTACCAATACTTGGCTTAATGTGATTTAACTAATATGCAATATAACTAAGGTGATGAAGATGTCATGTTATACACATGAATTTTAACAATGGTGTGTTGATAAACGATATGTTTTAATCTTGTGTTTAGAGTCTAAGGTTTGTTCAAATTACAAAGCTAATTGTATGATGTAATGGATGACATCTTTTATGTTGAAGTGGATACTTTAAAAGTAATTTGATTATCTAAGACTAGGGAATGGAATATGTTAAATTAAGAATGTTCTCAAGAAAGCTCTTTGGAACTTTATTTGACAAGAATCTAAATAAGGTTACTAACTTCAATAGATCATGTGTATGTTTCTAGAGATGTGTAGTTTCAACCTTGGATGTGCACAAGGTTTGAGCAAGGTTAGGTTATGATGTACGCTTGAAAGGAAATGAATACAAATAGTATCTTTCAACAAATGAGATTATCGCATGGGATAAAGTTATCATGCTTATGAAAATAAGTATGACAAGATGAATTGGATATGCTAGTTCATAGAACTTTTGGATGTTCGTTTCAAGATCATTTAGCCAATGAGGTGTAATGAAATCTCTTGTAACATAACCATATATGTCGCAAGGAGAGAATGATGCATAGGATATACAATATCCTTTTAATAAGATGAATACTTAACGCATGATTTCTTAGGCATAATGTTTTTCAAAACATCATGTTTTCCTAAATGAAGATATGAAGCCAAAGTGTTTGAATTGGATAGTCCTATCTAAATAAACTTGGTCTTAAGATTATATTCACTAGATGATGACAAGAGGAATTCACTCGAGTTTCTTATGTATACTCCTCAAGAGTCATTGTTGCTTGGGGTGTATGATGTTGGCTTTGAGATTGCGTTTTAACATATGTTGTTAAAATGTTGATTTGAGGTTTAACGAAATTTATGCAGAAGTTTAACGACAAAGTATTACTAATACTTTGATAATTTGTGAAGGTAGTACTACTTATACCTAGTGGAAATTGACAACAATTACCAAGAGCACCATGCTTATTTGATAGTTGAGGTTCTAGTCGTAATGAATTATCTAAGTCCTTATATGTGGGAAAGGATGGTTGAGTTTGTTCAAACGTGCATTTAATTCAATACAAGTGTTGGACACAAGGGCTTTTGAGCATTACACTCAACTAATTCAAATGATGGTAAGGATGGTGGATTGGTTGATCTAGGTGGTAAGTCTTCTAGTGTGTCTAAATAAGGATGTGGTGATGTAGGGTTTGTTGTGCTATGGGAGTACTTAGGTTGATTATTTGTCCATAGATGTTGAACACAAAAAGTACGGATACTAATTCTTATGATTCATTGGTTACTACAACTAGCGGGTGAAGTGCTTGAAGTTTTGGTTATGTCTATGAAGCTTAGGGGTGAGGTATAGGTTCACCTTGAAAGGGCACGTTGATTTAAAGGATGCTCTTGGAAGTTCATGAGCAATACGCTTAATGGTGCCAAAAGATGGAAGAGGATAGTAGGTGTCTAAAGAGGGATAAGTGGCACAATGGGTTGTTTGTTTTGGATAAGTGTTTCAACATGTGTTGTTAAAATACTTGGGTGTTGATTTTTTGGATATGACTTTTAATGACTACAATCGTAAGTCGCATATACTTGAATATTTCGGATGAAATACTTAAGTTGTCAATCCTAATTTTTTGAGCTTAGATTGAACTCAAGGATAACAAGACTTGATAGTATGTCTTTAACATACGTGTGAGTTATGACTCTATGCAAATACTTATCGTCTTGAAGGATGACACATTATTTTCATGTTAACCAAGTGAGGTACAAGATACAAAATATCTATAGTCATATGATAGACTTGTGTATGATATCTTTGCAAATAATGAGTCCAGATTGTTAGTCTCAGTAAGTCATCTAAGTCATCCATAAACGGGTGAGGAGATGTTGGTGGTGTTGTAAAAGTTTGATAGGTACAAGCTTTGGAGACTTTGGTAGTGAAGGTGTTTTGGTTGATGGTGGGTGATTTTGGTGGTGGAGTTGGAGTACTCAAGTTTGAAAAGTTCACATCTTGAATGGGTGATGAGATGTTGAGAGGTAATGAGTCTGAGGATGAAGAGTTCAAGTTAATGAAGCAACAAGATCGAATGCTAATCCTAGTGGTTTTCTTAAGTGGCTTATTTGAGGTTTAAGGATTTAGTCATTTTGATTTTGCTTTAAGAAATGCTAAGCTTGAGGAAAAGTAATAGTGAAGGTGTGAAAATGATCATCTTGAATGTGTTGATTTATGGAACTAAGGATTCATGGATTTGATGTTAATCCATACAAAGATGGTAGTTTCTAATGAGATGGAAGTGTCTAAAATCATGTCAAACATCCTAAGTTAATCCATTGAGGATGTGTTGAGTGAGGTATGAAAGATATGCATTAACAACTATCCTAGAAACGAAGTTTGGTAAATTAGATTGCGGATTTAGTAAAATTCAATAACTTACCTGTAGGATTCACGGCACCATTTCATTACACACCGAACCCTTAAATTGGTGCCGCCGTCCGCCTGCATCATGTATGGCGGTACCAAATACATAACAGACGGTACCAACATTTTGGTGCCGTCGATCCGTGGACACCGAAAAGTTCACAGACCCATTTTTAGGTGTCGGGGAGTTTTCGAAACCCGAAATTTTGCTTAAAACATGTGACATTAATTACTTCTAGTTAGGAAAAGTCGATAACACATATACAAATATAGTGGAGCATAGACTTTGACCATACAACGATTTTCACATAAAAGTGAAAATGGGTAAAATTTGATAACACACTTGTGCTATCCACCGCATAAACCGGTTAGCATACAACATTGTTTTAAGTCATATTATCATCCTACAAAGTAAAACAAATAAATTACATCATACAACATTGTTTTTGTCCTTGTACCAAACACTCTCTTAACACCTTCATTTTTCAAAGTACTCGACTAATTTACTTAGTACTCATTGCTAAGTGAGTTATGACATTTCATAAGTTATGCGAGATGTTAGTAACCTATGCAAACGAAGTGATCTAATTCTACAAGCGATGGTAAAATAATTTTCCAACTTAGTGCACAAAATCTAGCAAATAACCTATTGTGCATAAACAAGAAATCGTCAAACAAGCGAATAAATAACATGGCAAGATTGACACTTATATTATGCAAACAAACAAGTGTAAACAACAATTTGAAAAATAAGCAAGCAACATACATGCAAACAACATAAACAAGTGGTCATTTAGCATAGCATAACAAGAAAGACACTTTTCGTCATTTTATGCTTAAATATGATGATGTATACCAAGCTTGATTAGTTTCCTTTAAACATATTACCAAATTATTTAGTTTCAAAGGAAGTTTTATCAAAGTTCTAAGAATACCAACTTAAATTGCTTGATTCAAAATTTGAGTTTTTATGTTAAAGCGAAACTCAATATTTTAGACATACTGTAGTATTTGGTCTATTTCACTTATTTAAAATTAGACTCAAGCCATGAGAGTAGTTTTAAATGAAAGTAGACTCAATTCCCTTTAAAATGATAGGTGGCTCGACTCCTACGGACTTACGGTTAATAAGTTATGAATTTTTAAGTTGGCCAAAATCACAGATCTTGCACCAAGGAACCAAAATGTAACAAGGAAGGATCCTTTATTTGGTTCCGCCCATCCGTGGCCTTCACGAATGTTGAAAATGTACTTACTCATAGCAAAAAGTGTAGGACTTACTAGATTTGATAGAAAAATATAACACACATATTTTGTTTATTATTTTTCTAATATGACTTATCTAAACATTTAACAACAAAATTTATAAGTATAATTAGCAAAACCTTTTTCATATTATATTTCGCTCAATGGTAATTTGATACATGGATCGTGCTCCATTTTAAAAACCATTTGTTTTGAAAATAAGAGCTACGAGGCTCGATACCAATTGTGAAACGAGGGGGGTGAATACGTTACCGCTTAAAAACGTTAGATCTTTAGTATCAAATCGCTTATGAAGCTTGTTATAATATGAAAGTACCAATTATTGTTTGTGACTAATATAAAGCATAGTAAACCAAGTTGTCACACAAGCATAAACATCAAACCACATCACAAGCAATTATAAAGTAGTAAAGAGATAAAGAAAGGAAAGTGCAAACCGAACACGAGGATTTATAGTGGTTCGGTCACGGATCTTCTTTCCGACCTACTCCACTCCCCGAGTACCCAACTCGAGAGTTACTTCACTAAATCAACAAGCTCCCTTCTCGCGGAGAAAACCTTACAATCGTCGCTACACTTTTTCCGTACAAAGCTAAATACCGGGTTCTAGTTCGAGGTAGAACCAACCTAACGTCGCCTATACAATATTTCCGACACTAAGCTAGATGTCGAGTTCTTTTACAAGGGTACAACCACTCCCAATATGTTTTATGGCCCAACATAATAAACATTGTGTTTTATGGCACAAACACATAAACCATCTAATCTAGTTTGGTGAAAGTGTTGTTATGATGCAATGATGTTTACACTAATGATCCATGACACAAATGTCTAATGGATATGAATAACTACTTCTAAATGAACTTCCATTGATAGGAAGCCTTCATGATGAAGATCACAAGTTCCCTAAACTTCTTGTGATAGATCTTCAACTTGTGGTGAGTGGGGATGGCTAGATCTCCAAGATTTCCTTGGTTGATCAAAGAGTATGCTTACAACAAAGATGAATGTTAGAAGCATTATGATCATGATCATTAGGGTGTTTAATGTGTGTTACTACATTGTTAATGATTGATCTAAATGTATGCAAGAAGGTGGAGAAGATGTGCTTTGAAGTGGTGAAGAAATGGGAAAACAATGGGCTTCTATTTATAGCCAAAAGTGGACAGGAGCGTCCACGGACCACGGACCCCTTAAAAGGGTTCCGTCCTTTATACAATTTGGTACCGTGGGTACCTGACATAAAATCTAAAAAATCTTTCTTCAAATCTTTCCAAGATATTACCAAATCTTACTAAGATCACATTTGATATATTGAGTGTCAATCTAACCAAAATATTCAAGTGATCTTCCAAGGATTTCAAAGATGATGCATGCCATGATGTAACATGTATTTCCATTTTTAGATTAAAATGTTTATCAAAGTAAACTTGTAAAATGTATTATGTAACTAGTTAATAAAATGTCTAGTTACCTTTTGAAATACTTGTAAACTTTAGTATTTGAATGCAAAATGTAAAATGAGGTTCTAAATAGAATGGTTAACCTATTAAAATACTTAGTGACTCTAAACGTATTTTAAACATTCTAAATGATTTGTTAATGGGTTTGATCATAATGCCACATAACAAACATGTACGAACTCGTGTTGTAACATACGAGGACTTGAGACATCGAGAGGTGTTGAATGTATGTTGAGACAAATGTAATTACAAGTAACTTGTACATTTTACGTTATGTATTACAAGTTACATGTTTGTCATCAATCAAAACAAACGAGACCGTATAGATTAAATATCGTAATATTTGCACTAACATATAACCTTATGTATTTGTGAGTTGTATGTGTTTTGTTACTTTATTTATTACCCTTACATAAATACATGAATAGGGGCTTTCAATCGCTCACGCTTTGAGGAACGCTAATGACCAAGTGTTTCACAGTACGATCATGCCTTTCATTTTGATGGCGACTTACATAGTTTGCAAGAACCACAACATACACGCTTATTTAAGTAAGTGTCGAGCTGGTAGGTTTCTATAATCGATGCAAGTGTATGGGTATTAATCACGTGCTGGTGTTTTCAATGTAAGGTATCTGTTGGAGATACGGCAACACATGAAATTTCTCCATTACCATACATTGATCTTCTTGTGCACCCCGATGGAGGAGCTTATGACGTCAATATCAACAGTTGTTTAACTTTGTGCTTGATTTTCAAACAATTTATGTGGAGGTGATGGAATAGGGTCCGATGAAGTATTAACGCTGACGACGCTAATTTAGTTCCATAACACCTCCAAACGGCATCTTAATTTTTAAGTATGTGTTTGACTGCTACACTTTTGTTACGTAGGTAAACTAAAACGTCCACTGTCCCAAACAAACTATCCCCGCCGCAACGCGGCGGGGGCTTACTCCTTGTTAGTGTGTATATACTAAATGTCGTTAAAGTATCATTTAATACATTTGTATACATACTAAATGCCATTTGAAATGATGCATTTTGGAGTCGTTTTGGACTTTCAGTACCACTTGGCCCATTTTCTTTGTCCAGCCCACGTTTGGCATGTGAAGAGTGTTTCCTTTTAGGGCTGTTTGTCATAAAGAACTTTTGTAATGTTTTGGAGCTATTAGCTTTTATTTTGAAAAAAGCTCAAATAAAAAGAAGCCGCTTTGGTTAACGCAATAGAAGCTTTTTATTTGATAGTCTAGCTCCATTTTGACGACTCATTGTAAAAGCGTTTTAGCATAGATGAAAGATTTTGGACATAAATTTACCTATATACCTTATATTTATCTCACGTAATGCATTTGCCATATCTAATCAACACCATATATTTAGGGTGCGTTTGGTATGCAAGTCGGGATCACTATAGGTATGATTTTGATTACAAGGATGTATCATATCAAATGTATCATTGCCATTGTTATTGTTTGGTATAAAGTTTAAAGTAAAAGTATCACTTTTAAATGAGCTCATTCAATAGCTAAAAAAAATAAAATAAAAAAAAATACATCATTAAAATGCAAAAATATAACTTGTAAAGTGTTAAAAGTTAGTAGTAAATATAAAAAATATATGGACCCCACAGGAATGGTTGAGAAAAGTCACCTATCTATTGTAACACCCCAACCCGATAAGGGTAGAAGTATCACATTTATGGAGTCAAATCAGAACAATACATATAAACCATGCAAGCGGAAGTCTTATAATTAATCAAAAGAGTAACAAGTCAACACGACTTGATCAATACAAAGGTTCCAAAAGATGTCCCAAAGGAAATGAAACAATACAAAGTTTAAGTCTCCAAATCATGATAATAATGGTAATCAAAGTCTAGAATATCTAAAGCAAATCCTCATAAGCATCCTACTCAATCCCCAAGATAAGCCCCACTCCTAGCTTAATAACCCGCCGCAGAAAAGAAATGCGGTGAGCTTAAAAGCCCAAAGGAATGATATAGCAATACAAAGCAATAATAGAATCAAAGGTGGTTATATAAGATAAGAAGGATATGAAGCAATATAGAGCAGTAATAGAAACAAAGGAAAGGAATGTCGCTTTTCCACCACGAGCCAACAAAACAAACCAAATCAAACCATATATCAATATCATGTAGTAACCATTGTATTCTGAGGGTGACCTCGAATACCAAACCAATATGAGGGAGTCCTCTAGTAGCCGGGAGTGATCACCCCCAAATGTGAGGGGTGTATTGCACACACCAACCACATCACCAAACCATATATCAATACAAAACAAATACAAATCTAGGATGCATCCATACGCCCCCCTGCAAAACAAATAGTGGCCAATATATCCAAAGCGCGCATAATCAAAACAAATATGGGGACGGTGTGGAACATCACTCAACCACACTAAAGTCATGCCATTGGTGCATCAATGACACGGACATGGAACCCCCATGCCTAGTTAATGGCTCGGGGTATCAACTGACAGGTCAAAGTGTACAAATATAGAGTCCAATCAATATCAATGTCCAATATTAGCAGTTCACAATTCAAATCAATAGTTCAATATCAATGGTTCCATTATCAAGGTTCAAATAGCAAAGGATCAATATCAAAGGTTCAATTAGCAAAGGATCAATATCAATATGGCAAGAGATCAAAAATGCAAAGAGATCATGAGAAACCTTATGAGAAAGGTCAGAATATCTGTACCTTATTCGAAGCAAGCAAACAAAGAAAGTAAATCAATGAAGGAGATCAATCACGCCGCCCGGAACCTATATGAATTAGATAACGTTCTATAAGAAACCGAAACACTTGTTTTAAGACGGCTTTCCATTTTTAGCAAGTTTCCCGTTTTAGTAATCTTTCCATTTTAAGTAACTTTCTATTTTAGGAAACTTTCTATTTTAGGCAGGTTTCTATTTTTAGTAACTTTCCAGAATTAGCAGATTTCTATAATTAGTAACTTTCTAAAAATAGCAGGTTTCCATATTTAGCAGGTTTCCAAATGTAGTCAGTTTCCAAATATAGTAAGTTTAGTTACTTATCTCAAGTTATAATAGAAAATGAGTATTATAATGCTTTAAAGATCATTTATGACAATTTACAAAAGTTTAGGGTTTAAAATGTAATTATAGCAAAGTATAGGGTTAAAAGTGTAAATATAGTAAGTTTACCCATTTTACTCATTTAATCCATTTAGTTAGTATTATAACATGTTAATCCATTAAGTTTCACAACTTACCAAACAACCCCTTAATTATATATAATCATGAATTTACAAACCCTAGTTTTACGTTATGATCTACGAACTGCTTTTAAACATATTAACTTGATTAGCACAAGATTAAAAGACTCTAATGTGATTACAAATCAATTCGATTCAGCCCCTTCCCAAATCATTTTGTACGCCTTTAACTATATTCAAAACACCCTTGAAATCATTCATTAACCAATTCCATTTAACGATATCGTAATATGAGATTTACAAGCTCATTAACCCTTAAACAAATACATGAAATTCGACACATATGAAAGATTAAAAATCAATTTCGTATCCCTTTATTCAGCCCCATATCATATGAATTACATAGATCATTTACCAAGGTTTTAGGTATTTTGTGTTATCATTTCATGTGTTATATATCCATGATTTTATGTGATCTATTAAACAAATTACAAGCCCTAGTTTTCATTCATAGCCACGAATTGGAATTAAGAAACGAAGGAAAGGATTCAAGGATGGTGATACGTTACCCTTGATGCGTGAACGAAACAAAACAAGAATCAAACCACGAAAACCAAACCAATCCTCCTTGGCTTCTATGAAACCCACGCCACAAGAAACACCCACGCCTAAGCCTTCAAATCGAACCAAACACCAATGCTACGTCCACCAAACGATTAACTATGATCAAGAGCCTCCTAGGATCACCTTTGCTTGATAAAATTTGGATTGTATGGGAGAATAAAATTGAGCCGCCACTATGATGAAGGAAAAGAAGCTAGGGTTTTGTGTGAAATTTTGAAATGCAAGGAATGAGATAAATGTGATTGACAATTTTTGATATGGTGAGTAAATATGGAGCATAATAGGCGGCCATCAAGGAGTCCAAGAGGACTTTCTCAACTTTCCAAGTTATCAATTTTTCAATGTATTTAGTCCTTATTCAAGTCTATATTAATTGTGTACCATGTGTAATGTTTAAAGTTACTAATACTTTTAATTATTCAAGTCTTTTAGTATATAACATAAGTTTATTATTCTCATAGTGTATAAATGTTATTAATCATATAACTTGTTAATTAGTGTTGACGTATTTTCCGAGTTGGTGAAAATTTTTTAGTTCGAGGGCAAAATTGTCATTTTACGCGATTATAGATTTTAGGGTTTTACAACTCTTCCCCTCTAAAAGAAAATTTTCGTCCTCGAAAATTGAAAAAGAAACGAAACGATAAACGAAGACATACCCGATGATGAAAAGAAATGTGGATAACTAGCTCGCATAGATTCCTCGGTCTCCCAGGTAGCTTCACGCTCTGGGTGATTCTTCCAAAGGATCTTAACAAGCGGAATAACTTTGTTTCTCATGACTCGATCTTGCCGATCCAAAATAGCTTCGGGTTCCTCCGAAAGAGACATATCAGTGAATCGATCAAATGGATAAGAGGCTACATGCAAGGATGATAGTTGTATCCTCAAAAGAGATACATGGAAAACGTCGTGCACATGCGATAATCATGGCGGAAGAGCCAAACGATAAGAAACCTCTCCAATGCGCCGAGAATCTCAAACGCCCAATAAAACGAGGACTAAGCTTCCTTTAATACCAAAACGCTTAACACCACGGAACGGCGAAACTTTCGAAATACCCGATCACCGACCGAAATTCCAAATCACGACGATGTTTATCTCGCATAACTCTTTTGCGCAGACGAGCCTCCTTCAACTTTTCCTTAGCAACCGCCACCTTCTCATTGGTGATCTCAATAATCTCGTGCCCTCAATCAAACGCTCACCTACTTCGTCCCAACAAATAGGTGCTCTACATTTCCTTCCATACAAAAGCTCATAAGGTGCGACCTTGATGCTAGCATGCCAACTATTGTTGTAGGCAAACCCACCAAGCACAAATACTCATCCCAACTACCGGTCCACTCTAAAGCACATGCTCGCAACATGTCTTCCAATGTCCGAATGGTCCTCCCGACTGACCATCCGTCTGAGGATGAAACGCCGTACTGAACTTAAGGCGAGTACCCCAAGCCTTATGCAAACTCTTCCAAAAACGAGACGTGAAACGAGGATCTCTATCTGACACAATCGCAGTGGGAGTACCGTGAAGTCGAACAATCTCCTGCTGAAAAATCTCTGCCAATCTACAAACACGATCAGTCATACGAATAGGTAAGAAATGAGCAGACTTGGTTAGCCGATCAACGACCACCCAAATCGCATCATGTCTTTTACGAGTAAGAGGCAAACCGGTGACAAAATCCATAGAAATCTCTTCCCACTTCCAAGTAGGAATCTCCAAAGGCTGAAGTAAACCACTAGCCCGCTGATGCTCTATCTTGACCTGCTGACAAGTCATACACTTAGAAACGTACAAGGCCACATCTTGTTTCATACCACTCCACCAGAAATGCTGTTTAAGATCTCGATACATCTTAGTAGAACCCGGATGAATAGTGAATGGAGAACTGTGAGCCTCAGACAACACCGTCTCACGCAAATCAGGATCATTAGGAACACAAAGCCGATCACCAAACCATACCACACCAGAACTATCAACCCGAAACTCCGATTGTTTCCCTTCCTCAATGTTCTGAACAATAGACCAAAGCTCACCATCATCCTTCTGAGCTTCCTTGATCCGCAAAATAATGTTGGACTCCACCTTCATACTAGCCCAATAACCATCATAACCCCTAAATGTAATTCCACATCCATAAGCTCAAGATCATGAAGAACCACGGGTTCAATCTCCAAACTAGCAATCATACCCGACTTTCGGCTTAGTGCATCCGCAACCACATTAGCCTTACCGGATGATACCGGATGTTCGTGTCATAATCCTTAAGAAGCTCTAGCCATCTCCATTGCCTCATATTGAGCTCCTTTTGTGTGAATATATACTTTAAACTTTTATGGTCAAGAAAGATATCACACGACTCGCCATACAAATAATGCCTCCAAATCTTAAGGGCAAAACCACCGCACCAACTCCAAATCATGCGTAGGGTAATTCTCCTCATACGATTTCAATTGCCTCAAGCATAGGCAATCACCTTACCGTCTTGCATCAATACACAACCCAAACCTTTCTTCGACGCGTCACTATAAATCGAAAACCTCCGAAACCCGATGGAAGTGTCAAACAGTAGCGATAACTAACCTCCGTTTCAATTCCTCAAAACTCGTTCACGCCCTCCGTCCATTCAAATTTTTCTCCTTTCCTCATCAATTGCGTCAAAGGTAACGCCAATTTAGAGAAACCCTCAACAAAACGACGGTAGTAACCAAGAAGCCCCGTAAAACTCCCGATCTCCGTCACACGAGTAGGTCTCGGCCATTTTGTGATAGCCTCTACTTTAGATGTGTCCATCTTGATACCATCAGCAGACACAACGTGACCAAGAAAAGCAACTTGGCTCAGCCAGAATTCACACTTAGAAAACTTCGCATACAACTTCTGCTGTCGAAGAATCTCCAATACGATACGAAGATGCTGCTCGTGCTCGGCCTCACTCTTAGAATACACAAGGATGTCATCGATGAAGACGATTACAAATTTATCAAGGTACTCGTGGAAAACACGGTTCATAAGATCCATAAAGACGGCAGGCGCGTTAGTCAAACCAAATGGCATAACCAGAAACTCATAATGGCCATAGCGAGTACGAAACGCGGTCTTAGGAATATCTTGTTCCTTCACACGTAATTGATGATAACCAGACCTCAAATCAATCTTAGAGAAGAATTTAGCGCCCTGCAATTGGTCAAACAAATCATCGATGCGAGGAAGAGGATAACGGTTACGGATAGTAATACGGTTCAGCTCACGGTAGTCAATACACAATCTCATACTCCCATCTTTCTTCTTAACAAACAATACCGGTGCACCCCAAGGTGAAACGCTGGGTCTAATAAAGCCGTTCTCCAAAAGTTCTTGCAATCGCTCTTTCAACTCCTTCATTCAATCGGCGCCATACGATAAGGAGCTTTGGATATAGGTTCAAGACCAGAATCAAATCAATACCAAATTCAACTTCTAGCCGGAGGAATGCCGTGAAGTTCATTAGGAAAACGTCAAAATTCGCGCTGACAACAAGACTTTCAATAGTCGGAACTTCTGAAGAAGTATCTTTGATGGATGCCAGAAAACCAAGGCAACCATGAGAAATAAGAGTGCGAGCTTTCATAGCCGAGATGATCTTAACCGACTTAAGTGGCTGAGCACCATGGTATACAAAATCAGGTTGATGAACATTGCCGAAGATAACATTACGAGCATGACAATCAATAGTAGCCTTATGCAAGGCCAACCAATCCATACCCAATATAATATCAAAATCAGACATATCCAATGGAAGAAGATTTGCCAAACGAATACCATCATCGAAACGTAGAGGACAGTCCACATACTCGTGATTAATGAGCACATGACTTCTCATAGGGGTCGATATAGATAGAGGATTCATTAGTGGTGTTGGAGGTAATTTGAGTTTCTTAGCAAAGTTTACCGATACAATAGAATGTGTCGCGCCAGTATCAAACAAAACAAAAGCAGTAGAATCACCAAAATAAATGGTACCAGTAATAGTACCTGACGCCTTGTCTGCCTGATCTCGAGTGGTTGCGTAAACACGTCCAGTAGTGGGAGGAGGTTTGATGTAGTTCGAAGGAGTAGCCGATGCACGCTGGGACGGTCCTTCACCCTATGATCCGTCTCCCACAATGATAACAACCCCGAATCTTACGACAAACACCGGATGCGGCTTACCACACGTAACACACTTGGAGGAGGAGGTAGCACCTCGAAGTCCTCCTCGTGAAGAAGCCGCCACCGAACGATCCCGATAAGTGCTACGAGATGACCGATCCCGCTTGCCTCCGAAACCGCCACTCGACCCCTACGATCATCACCGACCTATCAAATCTCCTCCGAGTACCTGCCCTCGAATCATAGCCACGGTCATAACGACCTCTAACACTCAACCACGGTCCCGGCGACCCTCCGATCCGAATCGTAATCCCGACGACTCCGAGTATTAATACGGTCTCCATCTCTGTTACGCTTATTGTATCCCTGCTCCTCATGCAACAACTCAATGTTGCGGGCATCATCCGCGACTGACGCTACCTCCGTATACTGATGATTGATCATCCTATCAAGCACCCACTTCTTAAGTCCCCACTTAAACTTTCTAGCCTGCCTACGCGCATCCCCAGCAACTACGGCACCCACAAAACCCACCATCCTCATGAATCGCTGCATGTACTCATGAGAATTCTCTTTCTCTAGCTGATGAATGGTCTCATACTCTCTCTCGTACCTCTGCTGTTCCGATTCGGGGAAGTACTGCTTATAGAAGATCTCTCTGAAAGTGGCCCAAGCGCAAGTGTCAACGAAGTTCTCTTCCCTGGTCAAGATATAGGCTTTCCACCAGTTCAAGGCATCACCCTCAAACTTAAAAGTGGCAAGCCGGGTTTTTACTTCATCCCCACAACCCAGTACATTAAAGAGTTTCTCCACATGTGTAATCCAATCCTCCGCCTCATTAGTGGAAGCTGCTGAACGAAAAGGAAGAGGCTTAAGCTTGTTAAAGCGCTCTATCCAAACATGAATAGGTGTGGGTTGGTTAGCACCTCCACCATTGTCACCATTTCCCCCGCATTTAACTAGCACCATTCCTAACATTCTCGGTGATAGCGACCACTATTCCGGCATAGCGGTGGCTAAAGCGCGAGCGATCATAGCCAAGTTGGGATTCTCATCCCGTTGTCATCACCATTTCTACGAGTTTGAACCATCTGAAGAGTTCACAAAACGATTAGCAAAAGTTAGGAAAATAGGATGAAGAGCATGAACGAAAATGACGATAATGAACCTAGAATTCTACCCAAACCTCACCAAATCAAAACTTAAGCTCTACGGGTAACGCTTAGGGTCCACATGTCACAGGTCCTGACTACAAGTCGTAAACCTGGGCTCTGATACCATAATTGTAACACCCCAACCCGATAAGGGTAGAAGTATCACATTTATGGAGTCAAATCAGAACAATACATATAAACCATGCAAGCGGAAGTCTTATAATTAATCAAAAGAGTAACAAGTCAACACGACTTGATCAATACAAAGGTTCCAAAAGATGTCCCAAAGGAAATGAAACAATACAAAGTTTAAGTCTCCAAATCATGATAATAATGGTAATCAAAGTCTAGAATATCTAAAGCAAATCCTCATAAGCATCCTACTCTCAATCCCCAAGATAAGCCCCAGCTCCTAGCTTAATAACCTGCCGCAGAAAAGAAATGCGGCCGAGCTTAAAAAGCCCAAAGAGCATGATATAGCAATACAAAGCAATAATAGAATCAAAGGTCAAGTTATATAAGATAAGAAGGATATGAAGCAATATAGAGTAGGTAATAGAAACAAAGGAAAGGAATGTCGTTTTCCACCACGAGCCAACAAAACAAACCAAATCAAACCATATATCAATATCATGTAGTAACCATTGTATTCGGAGGGTGACCTCGGAATACCAAACCAATATGAGGGAGTCCTCTAGTAGCCGATGGAGTGATCGGCTCCCAAAATGTGAGGGTGTATTGCACACACCAACCACATCACCAAACCATATGTCGATACAAAACAAATACAAATCTAGGATGCATCCATACGCCCCCAAAACAAATAGTGGCCAATATATCCAAAGCGCATAATCAATACAAATATGGGGACGTGTGGAACATCACTCAACCACACTAAAGTCATGCCATTGGTGCATCAATGACACGGACATGGAACCCCATGCCTAGTTAATGGCTCGGGGTATCAATCGACAGTCAAAGTGTACAAATATAGAGTCCAATCAATATCAATGTCCAATATTAGCGCTCACAATTCAAATCAATAGTTCAATATCAATGGTTCCATTATCAAGGTTCAAATAGCAAAGGATCAATATCAAAGGTTCAATTAGCAAAGGATCAATATCAATATGGCAAGAGATCAAAATGCAAAGAGATCATGAGAAACCTTATGAGAAAGGTCGAATATCTCATACCTTATTCAAGCAAGCAAACAAAGAAAGTAAATCAATGAAGGAGATCAATCACGCCTTGAACCTATATGAATTAGATAACGTTCTATAAGAAACCAAACACTTGTTTTAAGACGGCTTTCCATTTTTAGCAAGTTTCCGCTTTAGTAATCTTTCCATTTTAAGTAACTTTCTATTTTAGGAAACTTTCTATTTTAGGCGTGTTTCTATTTTTAGTAACTTTCCGCATTAGCGATTTCTATAATTAGTAACTTTCTAAAAATAGCAGTGTTCCATATTTAGCGTGTTTCAAATGTAGTCGGTTTCAAATATAGTAAGTTTAGTTACTTATCTCAAGTTATAATAGAAAATGAGTATTATAATGCTTTAAAGATCATTTATGACAATTTACAAAAGTTTAGGGTTTAAAATGTAATTATAGCAAAGTATAGGGTTAAAAGTGTAAATATAGTAAGTTTACCCATTTTACTCATTTAATCCATTTAGTTAGTATTATAACATGTTAATCCATTAAGTTTCACAACTTACCAAACAACCCCTTAATTATATATAATCATGAATTTACAAACCCTAGTTTTACGTTATGATCTACGAATCCGTTTTAAACATATTAACTTGATTAGCACAAGATTAAAAGACTCCTAATGTGATTACAAATCAATTCGATTCAGCCCCCTTCCCAAATCATTTTGTACGCCCCTTAACTATATTCAAAACACCCTTGAAATCATTCATTAACCAATTCCATTTAACGTATACGTAATATGAGATTTACAAGCTCATTAACCCTTAAACAAATACATGAAATTCGACACATATGAAAGATTAAAAATCAATTTCGTATCCCTTTATTCAGCCCCATATCATATGAATTACATAGATCATTTACCAAGGTTTTAGGTATTTTTGTGTTATCATTTCATGTGTTATATATCCATGATTTTATGTGATCTATTAAACAAATTACAAGCCCTAGTTTTCATTCATAGCCACGAATTGGAATTAAGAAACGAAAGGAAAGGATTCAAGGATGGTGATACGTTACCCTTGATGCGTGAACGAAACAAAACAAGAATCAAACCACGAAAACCAAACCAATCCTCCCTTGGCTTCTATGAAACCCACGGCCACAAGAAACACCCACGTCTAAGCCTTCAAATCGAACCAAACACCAATGCTACGTCCACCAAACGATTAACTATGATCAAGAGCCTCCTAGGATCACCTTTGCTTGATAAAATTTCGGATTGTATGGGAGAATAAAATTGGAGCCGCCACTATGATGAAGGAAAAAGAAGCTAGGGTTTTTGTGTGAAATTTTGAAATGCAAGGAATGAGATAAATGTGATTGACAATTTTTGATATGGTGAGTAAATATGGAGCATAATAGGCCGGCCATCAAGGAGTCCAAGAGGGACTTTCTCAACTTTCCAAGTTATCAATTTTTCAATGTATTTAGTCCTTATTCAAGTCTATATTAATTGTGTACCATGTGTAATGTTTAAAGTTACTAATACTTTTAATTATTCAAGTCTTTTAGTATATAACATAAGTTTATTATTCTCATAGTGTATAAATGTTATTAATCATATAACTTGTTAATTAGTGTTGACGTATTTTCCGAGTTGGTGAAAATTTTTTTAGTTCGAGGGCAAAATTGTCATTTTACGCGATTATAGATTTTAGGGTTTTACATCTATACTACTGTGGATCTATCATTGTAGATATCATATCTTGATATCAAATTTCAAACTAAACATCTTATATGAACATGAAAGTGATTGATTGATTTCTATATACTCATACCAAACGCCTCCTTAGTTATTTCTAATTAGTTAACCTTCAACACCATTGATTGTTTCTATCAACTTGCACATTCGTTCAATTCATTTTTCTTTTCTTGGATTTCCACCATCTAATTCGCCCTTACAAAGTTTCATTACAACATATTTTGAAGATGATAATTGATTCTTGCCTATTGTTGTGTAACTTAAGATTCATATTTCAATACAAGTTATTATCGGTTTCAATTCTAACCTAAGACGAACTCGTAATTATATCGCTATGTCAACAAAGTCAATGATTATTATGACAAGACAAACTTAAAACGTTAAGTTTTTAGTTCTTTAATGAATTTCTTTCTATTTTTTTTTAATAAATTTATGGTTCTAATTACGATATGTCCTTTTATGTCTTTTATAGTTTATAATCACAAATACACAACTCGTAAAGATTGGTGGCCTAGTAGCGCCTAAGGTAACGATTAATCGGCCTTACAAGTTTTTTTTTGCAACACTGACAATTATAGATATGTCCTTTTATGTCATTTTACATCTTATAATTACGCTAACATCTAATTTACTAAACATTTTATTTAAAAAAGAATACAACTCATAGTTCATATTAACGAAATTACAGCTTTATAGCTTACAAGATAAACTTTACAAATTAATTTTGCCAAATATACCTTTAATGTAATTGAAAAGGCGGTGACAAAACCCAACACCACATGCACAAGGCATTTAAATTATTTGAAGAAAAAAAATCGCCACTGTCTTCGTGAAAAGTAAAAATTCAATTAAGAAAAAAGGTTTTACAATACTAAAAATAATGTTAAAAAATATATGATAAATATATTCTAGGCTATAATAAACAATTTCATATATACCCAAAATAAACATTATAATTAGACTAAAATACACGGTTGGTCCCTAAACTTGGCAAAACGCTTCGCGTTGGGACAAAACTCGGCCTTTTCATCGTTGGGGGTCTCTATTCCAAGTTTTATACTCGCTACAGGTCCTTTGACAATATTGCCCATAGTCAAGGACATCTGATGGCGTTAGATTTGTCTTTAGTCCAAGGGTACATTTGTCAATTTCATATTTCAATTAAAAATTTCTTAATTATTGCCACATGTAATGTAACCTCTTCCCGCCCCTAATAAACACATAGTCTCAGATTATTATTCGTCCCGAACTTTCGTTACAACAATTATCGAATTCATAAACCCTAATTGCATGTCACAAAACCCTGCTTATCAATCATAAAACCGAAACATGGACTTTACTCTATGGAAAGTAAGAAGACATCCGTGTTATCCATTGATGATACCGTCCTATACGACTGCTAAGAAGAAATACGGTAATGTTTTTTTTTATTATAGTCATTGGAATTTGTAATTGGGGTATTTATTGTTTCCCAATTAAGTTTTAGAATGCTTTAAACATATATTGACATGTTTTCGTGGTAGATCTAATATGTTTAGCATGAGGGTTCATCACAATGGTGTCTTTAAACACCGCCCGGTAGAATATACGTTGGAGGTATGGAAACTTTAGTTGATTTGGTTGATGTTGATAGTGTGTCGGTTGAAGAGTTGGATGTTCTTATGTATGAATTGGGTTATGAGCTTGGTTCAAAAAATTACTATTACTTTGTTAAGCCTGGTAGTAATTTAGATGATGGTTTGTATAGCTTAAGTGAGAGTGCTAATTTAGAAATATTGAAAGATGTTGTTGATGACCATAAGATGATAGAGGTTTATGTTGAAAACGGTAAGACACCATTGGATGTTGATCAAATGTCACCAAAGTCAATTAGGACAGTTATTGCTGATGTGGATGCAACAAAGAAAAAGACAGCTCTTGCTATTGTTCCATATTGCTTAAAGAAATTGTTCTTAGAAAACATTGTTAATAAATCTGGGTAGAGGATATATGTGAGGTTACACATCAACCTTTGGAAGTCAATACTTTGGTACAATCTAGTCGATGCCGGAAACACAACCCTTGTTTCCATCTCGTAGAGGTCTGTCGATCAAGATGTTGTAGGTGATGTCAACCAAATATAGATAAACATGTTGAGCATATCCAAATAGATAGTCCTCAAGAGGTATGTCAAAATGATCAAGAGTTAGGTCATCATGAGGAGGAAACATGTAATCCGTGGATCATATCCAAAAGGTAAAAATCATGCGGATAAGTGAAATCGATGAAGCTTTAAGTGATGACAATGTGAGTGAGATGACACTTATATGAGTGACGATGATGATATTGAGAACAATGGTGATGGAAACACACTTGTCAATGAGGCTAATACTTTGAGGAGCCTGATTTTGATGTTAATCTATTCAAAGTGATCGAGACTACAGATTTACCATCTATAGGTACCACCGACCACCTACCACATGATTTTTTAAGAAAAATGAGTTGGATCCGTTAGATGACAATGATTTTGCAAGTGGTTCTGAGAATGAAGATGAGTATGTTATTAGGAGGAACAAATTGAGGGCATACAAGAAACAAAAGTTAAGTGAGGCAGCACAAACAGAGGGCGAAATCTTTTTTTATGTGGTCAAAGTTTTGTAACTGCAAAAGAAGTGAAAGATAGGATCTACCTGCTGTCAATAAATACTAGGAGGAAATTGCAACTAATTAAGAATGACAACAGAGAATTAGGGTTAGGTGTCTTGGACAAATACCTGTTTGTGGAATAACCGAAGGATCAAGACTGGGAAAAGCCTCAAAGAGGAAAAATGGTCCGATAACTAGAGGCTTGGTAGGGTGTATATTTGCAAACACACAAGGAGCAAGCAACAGATTGTCCATGGTTATTGTATGTAGCCAAAAATACGATAAAGATGTATGGATTGTTCGAACTTTCGTGGATGAACACAAATGTTTGCAATCAAGAGACATTAAAGCTTGTGACTACAAGTTTCTTTCAAGCAAATAGTTGACCAAGTTCAAGTCAATCAAGATATTCCAATCAAAGCTGCTCAAGATCACCAAGAAGCAGCTTGAAGTTCGGTGTCTATGTAAAAAGCATTAAGGGCAAAAAACAAGGCGAAAATGAGATTAGGGGTGATCATAAGCGAGAATACACCCTTTTAAGAGACTATGTTGAAGAGTTGCGAAAACTAACCCAGATACAACAATTAGGATAAGTGTACAACCGCAATGATGCAACAAGTCCAACCGTAGTTTTCAAGAGAATGTATGTATGCTTAGGTGCTTTGAAGGAAGGATATAAAGCTTGTCAAAGAGAGTTGTTGGGGTTAGATGGTGCTTTTATGAGGGTCCTTTTCTGGCCAACTTCTTACAAGAATCGGTATAGACAACAAACAATGGAATATACCCTTTAGCCTCACGCGTTCAGGTTTAAAGCAAAGACTCATGGATTTGATTTCTTGAATGTCTAAGAGATGATCTTGACTTGCAACCAAACTCAAACTACACTTTTATCAATGATGCACAAAAGGTTATGTTACCATTTAGTTGATTAGATTCACTTGTATTTTCGTTAAATGCAAGTTTTATTAGTAATGAATTGATGTTTATTTGTGCGGGATATCATTCCAAATAAGTTAGCGTATATTCCTAGTGTTGAACACATATATTGTTTAAAGCACATCCATGATAATATGAAATTGCAATGGAATGCTAAAGCATACAAGGAACATTTGTGGAGATGTGCAGCAACAACAACCGTCCAACAATTTGAGGCAGCCATGCTGGCATTCAAGAGGTTTAGCGAACCTACCCATGCTTGGTTAAGTAAGATACCACCAACCCATTGGTCAAGGTCGCATTTTTCAGGTACTAACCAAATCTATGTCTACTTGTACATCTTTTGTTATACGACATTTTTCAGGTACCTAACCAAACATGTTGTAGGGAGGGCTCATTCTAATGTGTTACTTAATAACATGTGTGAGGTGTTCAATGGGAAACTAGTGTGAGGTAGGCACCAACCCATCATTACTTGCTTTGGAATACATTAGAGTATCGTATAAAAGAATAGTGAACGTTGTGAATGTGATTGACAAGTGTGCTTGGACCATTAACACCAAAGGCAACACTCATGTTAGATGCAATCAAGAAAGAGGCTTATAAGTACACCGCTTTACGGGTTGAAGGAGAAAAGTATGAGGTCATGGATGGGGAGACAAGTGTATTGTGAATGTTGAAGCTAGGGCTTGTACATGTAGAAGATGGGAGCTACTGTATGCCATGTAAACATCTTCATACCCACCGTGTATGAGGTTCAATGGAATGCAAGTAGGATCCGTGAATCATGGTTTCATTCATGTTACTTGCTTAAGACTTGGGAAGAAACTTACAAACACCACATCCACCAATAAATGGTTATGAGCATTGGTATAAGTCGAAGTGCCTACAACCATTCTTCCACCTAAACATCATAAACCATTAGGTAGGCCACGAAAGAAAAGAACCGGGCTTTTATTTGAAAATGATAATAGTGACAAAACCAAGAACTTGTCACGCCTAGTAAGAGTGTGGTTTGTGGTATTTGTGGCAATGCCGACACAACAAGAAAACATGTCTTGGGAAAAGAGGTGTAACAGAAGTCAAGGCACTACACAACAGCCTCAAAAACAGTTCATCCCAACCAAAAGTTACAACAAAGAAAAGGCAAAGGTTACGGTGACAACTATGAAGGTAATGATCAACCAAGCTGTGGTCCAGCCTCAACTGAAGTCAAGTTGATGTCGCTTCTAGTGGGTCTCCAAAACATGGTGGGTCTCCAAAACAATTTTGGACTAAGACCAAGATTATAGCAAAGAAAGCTTTCTTCACCACAAAAATGTCGGTTAAGCATATGAAAGCCAATGTTATCCATCGAATATGTATTCCTCTAAACATTATTTGTCGTGTTTAAACAATGTATGTTTCGAACTTTGTAGACTACAAAATTTTATGCATTTGGAAATATATCCATTTGCGTTATGTATGAAATCATATCATGTTAGTGTATGGGTTAAATTGTATTTTTATTGTATTGTTTTAATAGTCTTCATACATCCGTGTTTTGAGTTGGATACTCGTTATTCTATTATCACAAACACTAATGAAGGATCAAAGATGGATGAACAACACCATATCAAGTTTATGTTGATACTCGAAATGGTGTCGGTTCACCCATCCTCGAGACTTCATACGCCTATGAATCTAGGATCCGCGAACTTGGATCCGGGTTTTAAGTTGGATACGGTTACTCTATCATCACAAACAGAATGAAGGATCAAAGATGGATGAACAACACCATATCAAGTTTATGTTGATACTCAAAAGTGGTGTCTGCTCATCCATCTCGATCATTCATCCATCTTTGATACTTGGATCCGGGTTTTGAGTTGGATACGGTTATTCTATCATCACAAACAGAATGAAGGATCAAAGATGGATGAACAACACCATATCAAGTTTATGTTGATACTCAAAAGTGGTGTCTGCTCATCCATCCTCATCATTCATCCATCTTTGATACTCGAATGTGTTATGAGTTTGATCATTTGTGTGGCAAGTGATATATAAATTCTTGGGGCAAAGGACCTACTAGTAAAGGCAAGACAATATAAGGACCAAAGCATAAAAGAAATATATTACCACCGTATAAGGACCAAACATTATACACCAAAAGACTATTCTTAGTCAACGACACTAAAACTTCTTAAACACAACTAGACCATGTACCACCGATTCAAAACACAAAACCAAGACCTATCTAAACCCTATAGAAGACCCATAGAAAAACCAAGAAGATGACCATCCAAGACAACACACAAAAGTTCCCGAGACGGCAAACTTTCTCCTTCTTAACAAGGAGATCGCCAAGACCGCAGGTGAGCGGCCTCAACCTCGCTTGCACGGTCACCGCCATTGACCGCTTCCATAGTCTCGTAAATGAGGCGGCCGCATTCTTGTAATGTCCTGCGTTTCAGATAGTCCTCTGCAAGTAGATGATAACATCCCTTGCTCTCCTTTGCATGGGTGGATCGTACCACCCAATGAACGGACATATTGTAGCCTATAATTGATAATCAAAATGTTAGCATCCGCTTGCCTCATAAACACCAACTAAACCCACTTGTATAAAATCACAATTATAATAAAATGGATATACTACTATAATCAACACATTTTAAGGTAAACCACTACATGCCAACTTTAATATCAAATAAAATTATGTCCCAACTGTCTTGACAGCATAGAACCTCCCGCGGGGTTCGTGTTGTTCCAACAGTGTTCTAATGACGGCCCTTCATTGCATGAACACACCACCATTTTTCGATTTTACCGCGGTGAAGAAGATAAGATTTTAGTTGTTAGGAAAGATAAAGGATGAGTGGTGATAAAGTTTCCTTTATTAGCGAGGTTTCTACAGTAGCGCCTGCGTTAAACAAGTGGGCTGACACGGTAATTAATGGACAGTGGTAAAATGACAAATGTGCCCTTGGACTAAAGACAAATCTAACGCCATCAGATGTCCTTGACTAACGGCAATATGGTCAAAGGACCTGTAGCGAGTATCAAACTTGAAATAGGGACCCCCAACGATGAAAAGGCCGAGTTTTGTCCCAACGCGAAGCGTTTTGCCAAGTTTAGGGACCAACAGTGTATTTTAGTCTTATAATTATATATTTTTCCAACACATGCTTTAAATGCATTGTATTCATGCATTGAAAACTTGTTATTTGAGTACATTTGAAATTATGAAGTTTCATTTAGATATATATGGAATTTTCCCTCAATATATGATCAATATTTTCTATGCTATATACTTATAATAAATGTTAATAGGTTTTATTTGTATAAATGGTACATGACTTACATAATCAATTTTTGCCCCTTCTTTTTCGTCATTATAGCAACAACAATCAGCTAAAAAAACGTAAAATCATTTCCGGCAAAAATTAGTCCAAACAAATAAACCCCACCGAAACGCGCGGGTGCATTCCGCTCGTTTGTAAACAGATAATATGAAATAGGTGGTACAAGCGTGTTAAAAATTACCGTTATAAATGTGGTTTAAAATCGGTAGTCCTTAGCAAAACATTTCGGGCTCCTAGGAAAGTAATAATGGAGATTTCTCACGAAAAGAATACTTTATGGAGTATGATGATTAAGCATTTTTTTTATGGTGATGATGGTGGGTTTGGCCATTTTTTTTTATGGTGATGATGCGACCCGGAATGGGTAATATCGATAATTAGCACCATTTTTAGCGGGTGCTTGCTCTTAAGAAATAAGAAGAACAAAAAGAGATAGGGCATCACTTCAAGCGGGTGCAAGCTCCTTAAGAGTATTTAGAGAAGAAAAGAGAATTATTTGTTTGACTGCTTTTCACTAATTGTCTTGATTAAACAATGGGGCCTTTTACCACAGACTCCATGCAGTTAAAGTAGGGGTGAGCATGGGGCGGGGTGGGGCGGTTTATAGAAACCAAAACCGAACCGTATATTTCGTTTTTGAAACTACAAACCGTTTGGTTTCGGTTTTTCGGTTTCGGTTTTTCGGTTTTGACATTGAATCGGTTCGGTTTCGGTTTTATTCGCTTTTTTCTTACTTGAAACAAGAAAGTTTTAATCTTATATGAAGTTTACAATTCTAAGTTTTCAAGCAAAATATTTAAACAAATATCAATAATAGCATATTATCTAGCAATCCAAAGCGTCGAAAAACGTACAAAACAACCAAACATCAATCTAAAATATAAAATGCACGCTTTTGACTTTGCACTTTTCGTTAAACTTATGAGAATTGTAGAAATTTTCAAAGAACACTATTGTTCGAAAACAAAGATATAATATTTATAAATAAAACAAATTTTAATGTATAGATAGTAAACAACACATTTTTTTAATAGATAAAGTTTTATACTTAAATGTTTAAAATTAAATAGCAAATCTTTTATATAGATAAAATTATATAAAGATATATAAAAAGGTGGGGTGGGGCGGTTTTCTTGGTTCGGTTTTTCTTATGAAACCAAAAACCGCACCAAACATTCGGTTTCTATAAAATTCAAAACCACCACCGTCGGTTTGTCAAATGGGGCGGTTTTTTCGGTTCGGCTTTTTCGGTTTCGATTCGATTTTTCGATTTTTGTGCTCACCCCTAGATTAAAGGTATAATTTTAAAAATGTGTGATCGTATTATACATACCAACACATAAAACCTATAAACGAACCGCAAAGAAAGAAACCCACCATGCTAGTTTAATTAAAAAACAACCTTGATTGATCATATGAGCATTTAATCAAAATCCGCAAAGAGTACTGAGAACCAATTGCTTAACATCTATCGACACTAATTTTCATCAAATTCATACAACAACAACATACCCAATCCCGCAGGGGCGGGGTATCGGTAATTTTCATCAAATTCATGAAAGCATAAAAATGATTCTTAAAATTGTTAACCAAATGATAACTAAAGTTTACGGATTTCACCAGATTTACAGACGCGATTTTTGTTTAGAATGTCACCACAACTTAATAAAAGAAGTCATCACGGGAACAGATTAAAGCTTACAAATTCTTGCGTAGGAAAACAAGAGAGATTAAAGGCTTAAAGCAACTGAAAATTTGAAGAACTTATGCTCTACTACGATGTAGAATAAGGAAATCCCCAAGGTATTATGCATTTCTAACCGAGTACTGTGGGGATCATGAAAGTACAAGTTAAATCATCTTTAATCTCAATTTAGGTTTAAAATCATATTTATTTTGCCAAATATATTATCATGATCATATTCTGGTGATGAAGTATCTGTTGGACCACTTCCACTTGTCCTGGGAACCAAACTTACTCCAAACCCACGACATAGCTCTAGATCTCTGGATGATATTGATACCCGTGTTATGACAATGGAAAAGGAAACCGCCTTATATGTTTCATCAAACCATTTCGTGGTATGTCTTAATGAGCCAAATGAAACATACCCCACCCATGTTTTTTTGTCATTCACAGTCTCCTTCCAAACCACATCATCTTGAGAATCAATAACCATCGAACCACCCCTCACCTGTTTCATAGTTATCTTTGGGCTATAAACAGCAAGTGCATCTTTATAACAGCACACATTAAAATCCACAAAATCATTGCACTAGTTCTCTGGAAGTTGCAATGTGCATTTTCCCCAGCACAAGACGAGGTCGAAACTCCCTTGGCATCTGAAGGCCTTCAAGTTGTAGAACCATAGAGTGATTCTCAATAGCCTTTCCCTAATTAATTTACACAAATTTATAAAATGCTGCAAACATACCTAATGACATTGTCTATTTAAATATTGATACTCAAAAAACAGAGAACTGTGCATACATACCTGAAGCAGAGATTGTAGTAATCTGTCAGCATCATTTAGAATACCCCCACCTTTAACTGACACTTGACATAACCATTTACAATTTATGATAAAATCTCCTACGTCTGTAAGTATGTGACATTCGTTTGCTACAAAAATAACTATACTTGGTGGGAATGTGGGCAATTTTTCAAGCCAATTGCAACCTGACAGGTCGAGGTGTATGAGCACAGTAAGTTGACAGAGTTTGAAATCTAACTTTGAAAAATGATTCGAACCGCTGTGATAGAGATTATTTTCATTCGCTTCTAGTGAAATAAGATTGGGACAATGTGCTGCAACTGACGAGTGAAAAACTTGCATCCTAGAGACTCTCATAACTAACTTTACTAGGTTTTTCATGTCTGATTGGATTTCTGGGATCTCAAAATTCCTATATTCACCGTCGATGAGAAGATTCTTGAGTTTTTTCATATGGTCAATCATTGGAAACTTTTTAAGTTTGGAACATTCGACGACCTTTAGGCTGATCCCAATCGTACCCCCAACATCGGTTGGGCAACGAAAAAACACACCCTCAACCTATGTTGACATCGGGCGTGTGGGTTGTGGAGCTCGGTTGCCACATCGGGTATCGTGGCCAAATTGGGGACATCGAGCTCATTTACGACCGAAGTTATTACCCACAATTTCCAACCAAATTTGCCCGTTTGGGCTAAATTCAAAATACTTTTAAAATTTTGACCGTTTGGTCATATAAACTATAAAAAAAACTTTTTTAAAACAATTTACCACTCTATAAATACCAACTTCACCTCAAACACAATTCACCACTCACCATTTCTCATCTATATTCATTTGAATCTAATTCTCATCCAACTTCAAAATGTCAAAGAAAAATACCCATAATCAAAAACCGACGATCACGACTACCCCAAAATGCCCCGAATATGAATTTCTCGCCGGAAAACAACTTCGAGTTAACCGGCATATCACCACAACAAAACCGCTTATTCGTCATTCACAAAGTTTTGATTATCAATCACAACTAGCCCAACCAAATCAAAACCAAAACCCGCTTTATGTTAACTGTCCTTTTGTCCCACCGCAACGTCCTTACCCGATTCACAAAGAAGAACCTAGTGGGTCGTCGTACCATCTAAACATGGACTTCATTTATCCTTCTCAACCATATCAACCTTATTCCCGATTCAAGTACTAATCTTGACATGAATTTGGAAGATTATTTGCCGTAGTATGACGACGGTCATGATTTCACTTTGGAGGAGTGTTGGGAGGTTTTAAAGGGTCATGCTTGCTTGAAGAACATTGAGATGCCTTCCAAACGAATAGTCGGAAGAAAACAAAGGGTTCTACCACTACCGGTTCAACCCAAGCTCGTGCTCCTTTCGATGTCCAAGATGTTGATGATTCGATGAGAAGGACTAGAGAATCACGACCGGTTGGTCGTGATAAAGCAAGGAAGAAACCATCCTCCTCCTCTCATGATGATGATGTTCCATCGAATCATTTGTACAATCGTTGGCAAAACTTTCTTCAAGACCAAGAAGCCGTCAAAAGGGAGAAAGGTAAAAATAAGTAGGGTTTAGAAGATACTTGGTTATGGTCGAGGAAAAGAGCTCGAGATGAAAAAAGAAACTTGAGCTCACGAGGCTATCAAAACAGGAGTCGGACATAATCTTCTACAACACCCCAATCGACCCAAAATTGACCGGCCGACAACTAGAAGAATTGATGAAAGTCAAGGCAACAATCAAAGCACGCTACAATTTAGATTATTAGTTTAAGTATTGTAGTGTTTATTTTAATTTCGTTTTGTAATGTTTTTTTTTAATTTCAGATTGTAATGTTTTTTAATTTTAATGAATTTAAATTTAATGTTAAAATGTTTGAATTAAAAAAAAAAAAAAAAAAAAAACGCCTGGTCATCGATTGTGTTATTCTGGGTCATGTCCGGTCGCAGAGAGAGAAAGGCGACGTGGCTACGGTGACTTGGGTCATCCTAGGTCACGATTGGGACCAACATTACGTGTTTGAGGCTCTTATGATTTGCAAGTGATGGGTGAATCTCTTCTAAAGCTTCATAATCGAAAGTTCCAACTCTTGAAGACACGGGAGTCCAACAAAGTCCGTGTCTTGACTAGGTTATCCATACAATTGAGTCAAGCATTTTCGTGGAGTGGTAGATGCTAATGAATACAATTATATACATGGTTGAATTATGTTGAATAATGTGAAGGACCAAAGTTGTCAAGTTTCAAAGTCTAAATAAAGATTGAGCCAAAAGTATAGAAAAGAGAAGTCCAGGGGCTAAACTGAAATATGGCTGAGTATATAATGTCTTATACAGCCTTAGGGTTTCTTATCTCTTTCATTTGTCTGTTTATTCTCTCTCAATATTCACACAGTTGTGATCTTCGTCTTTGATATCAATATTGATATCTGTTAGTGTTTCTGTATGAGGATCAATCTCTTTATTTGATCCTTATTAGTCCGAGTGATAGAGTGATATTTGTGGTGAGTTAACTGGTGTCTTCCTAGAATGATCGCTTCTTGTTTCTTTGTATTTGTCTTGGTAAGCACCCATTTGGGGACTTATCTTCTTGACATTGTTATAATAAAATACACCAAGGGGTGGTTATTGGGTGTACTTGTGAATTGTTGTGTGCTCTTGATCATTTTTACATGGTATCAGAGCGCACGGTTCTGATCTGGTGGATTTGAGATTCTAGGGTTTCTAGGGTTTTGAAGGTTTTTTTTGCAATTAACGGTGTTATTGGTTACTTGAGGCTGTTTTCTGGTGATTCTTGTGGGATTCTTGAAACCCTAATTTCTGGTTTTGGGGAATTTGTTCCCTGGTGTTATTGGGCCCATTCTTGGTTACAATTACGCTAGACTAAGTGAATCTAGTGTGATTGTTCTTGGTTCTTGCATTCTTAACATCACTGTAAGTATCTCTCTTCATTAAGACAACACTAACTTAGTTAAGAAGGTGCAGACGGGATGATTAACATCTTGATCCGCCAACCCGATTGGTACGAATACCGCCTTCCGCCCCGCCAGGTCTTGGTGGTTTGTGGTTGATATTGGGTGTGAGTAGTGTTTACTATATTCTGTTATTTCCGTTTTTTAGTTTCTTGTTGAGTCTAAGTCGAAGGAGGATAGGTTTTGGGAAGTCTTGGAAGTTGATTGTGCTGTTTAGGTCTGGTTATTTGTTGATCTTGTTGTTATTGTTTCCTGTGTTTATTTATGTTAGTTCTTGTTATTTGTTTTTATTGACTGGTTATTATGGCTATTGATGATGAACCTAGTGGTAGTAATACTCAAGTGTTAATTAGTAATCTTGATGCTGGTAATCCTCTTCATATTCAAACTAATGACAATAGTGGTACTGCTCTTATTCCATTTAAACTTCTTCGAACTGAAAATTATAGAATCTGGTTTGGTGCTATGAAATTGGCTTTGCAAGCTAGGAATAAGTATAGCTTTGTTGATGGTACTTGTCTTAAAGAATCATTTGCTACTAGTAATGTCTTGTCTGCTCAATGGGATAGATGCAATGCTATTGTCTTAACTTGGATTATGAATTCTGTTTCTCATGATGTGTATATGGGATTGGTTTATTCTGAAAATGCTGCTTCTGTTTGGCAAGAGTTAAAAGAAACATATGATAAAGTTGATGGTTCTGTTATATACAATTTATTGCAAAAGATTAACTCTGTTAAACAAGGTGGTAGTTCTGTTGCTGATTATTATCATATGCTTAATTCTTTGTGGAGAGAATTTGATTCTCTAACTAAATTGCCTAAATGTATTTGTGAGCATAAGTGTGCTTGTGAGGCTAGTACTGAGTTAGTTTTGCATCAGCAGTTAATGAAACTGATGCAATTTCTTATGGGTCTTGATGACTGCTATCAACCTGTGAGAACTGCTTTGTTAACTAGAGATCCTTTACCTGAAGTTAAAGATGCTTATACTGTTGTGTCTAGGGAGGAGTCCCATAGAGGATTCTGAGGTCCTCTAGTGTTTCGAGTCAAAACTTAATGCTTCTTCTTTTCTAAGTCTTTTAATAACAATAGAAGAGTGTTTAACAATAATAATAACACTAGAGGCACTAATTCTAATACTAATGTTGTTAATAGAGGTCCTAATCCTAATCTGAATTGTAAAAACTGTGGTAAGATTGGACATACTATTGATAGATGCTATGAACTCATTGGTTTTCCACCTGGTTTTGTTAAAAATAACAATCCATCTAAACAAAGTGGTTTTAGACAAAACTACAATGCTAATATTGAAAATAAAGTGTCTGAAAAATCATCTACTACTTCATCTGCAAATACATCTTCTGGTTTTACTTCTGAGCAGATGAAGAAACTCTTGTCTTTGATCAATGATAATTATTCTGGAAGCATACATGCTAATATGGCAGGTAGGGCTTCATTCTTTAATGGAAATGTTTGGTTTAATATAAATTTTTCTAAGTATTTATTTGGGAATTCTAGTCTATCTGTTAAAACTATATCTTTGGGATGGATTATTGATTCAGGTGCTAATCAGCACTTGACTGTTTCTACTGTTGGTATGTTTAATGTTGTGGATATTTCTAGTCTTAAGATTACTGTTGGTCATCCCAATGGTACTCTTGCTACTATAAGTCATGTTGGAAATTTAAAATTGACCAATAATGTGACTCTCTATGATGTTTTAGTGGTTCCTGGTTACTGTGTGAGCTTGTTATCTGTTAATAACTGATTAGAGATAGCAAAATGTTTGTTGGTTTTGATTAGGATACTTGTTATATTCAGGATTTGAAAAGGGAGAATGTTTTGGGGACTGGTAGTCAGTCTGATGGATTGTATCTGTTTGATATGCAGTCTAATAATACTTTAGGTGAGTGCAATATGGTCTTGTCTTATAATGTGTCTAAACTTGTTTGGCATAATAGATTGGGTTACCCTGCTGATCCTGTCTTGTCTGTTCTTCAAAAGGATCTTGGTATTTCCAAGAATTCCTCTATTTCTGTTTGTGAGATCTTTCATAGGGCTAAGCAGACAAGGGAACCTTTTCCTTTGTCTGATCATAAGTCTAAAAACCTTGGTGAACTTGTTCACCTTGACTTATGGGGTCCTTATAGAGTAACAAGCAGAGAAGGATATAAGTATTTTCTCACTATTGTTGATGATTATTCTAGAGCTGTGTAGGTTTATTTGATTAAAACCAAAGATGAGGTGTTTGATGTGTTCTGCTATTATATTCACTTAATTTCTAATCAATTTGGTATAAAAATCAAAACTGTTAGATCTGATAATGGTACTGAATTTGTAAATAAGAAAATGAGTAATATGTTTTCTGATCTTGGTATAATACATCAAACATCTTGTGCTCATACACCTCAGCAAAATGGGATTGCTGAGAGGAAACATAGACACCTTCTCAATGTGGCTAGGAGTCTTATGTTTCAAGGGGGGATTCCATTAAGTTTTTTGTCTGATTGTGTTCTAACTGCTGTATATCTTATAAACAGGCTGCCATCTTCAGTTCTAAGTGGTAAATGTCCCTATGAGTTGTTGTATAAAACTAAACCAAATCTTTCCCATTTGAGGTCTTTTGGTCATCTATGTTTTGCTACCATTTTAAACAATCATGATAAGTTGTCTTATAGGTCCGAAAATGTGTTCTTATTGGTTTTCTTCTACTAAGAAAGCATATAAACTTTTGAGTTTAGATACAAGAAATGTGTTTTTGCCGAGATGTGAAGTTTTATGAAAAGTTTTCCTTTAAAATGAAAACACGTGTATCAACCGATACAAATCATCGTAAGTGAAGTTGAACACTTGAAGTTTTTTGATAGTCCAAAGTCTCAAAGTCCCAATGATGAAGGGGAAGATGCACCAGTTGAGGATGGTAGTATGCCATTTTCACATGATGCTAGTGATAATGAAATAGATACTACTTATATGCATCATGAAGATGGGCAATATGCAACCCACTTTGGTGACCAACACTGGTCTGAGGGCAATTCAAATTTTGAAAATACTGGTTTAGTTTTTAATCAAAATGATAATGTAAATGAAGATGTGCAGACACCTGTATTAAGAAGATCTGTTAGAGAGTCTAAAACTCCTATTAGATTTAATGATTATGTGATGCACTCTAAAGTCAGATATGGTATTGAAAAATATGTGAGTTATGCTGGTCTGAGTAGGAACAATATGTGTTTTGCTTCTACATTAAATAAATCTGTTGAACCTAAGAATTATGAAGAAGCTGTTAAAAATCCTAATTGGTCAGAGGCTATGAACAATGAAGTTGAAGCTTTAAATAGAAATAATACCTGGACTGAATGTGAGTTACTTGTTGGTAGACATGCTATTGGATATAAGTGGATATGGAAAATCAAGTATAAGTCTACAGTGAAATTGATAGATATAAGGCCGATTAGTTGCCAAAGGTTTTAATCAAAGAGAAGGTTTTGATTATGATGAAACCTTTAGTCCTGCTAGAAAATGGTTACCGTCGGATGTCCGATTAGTATTGTTTGTTAGTAAAATTGGCCTTTATATCGCTTAGATGTTAATAATGCTTTTTATATGGTGATCTTGATGAAGATGTCTATATGCAATTACCTAAAGGCTTTAATGGTGGTGATGATTATAAAGTGTGCAAACTTAATAAATCATTATATGGTCTTAAGCAAGCTCCTAGACAATGGAATGCTGTTTACTAATGCTCGATTGAGCATGGTTTTGAGCAAAGTAAATGGATTATTCTTTGTTTGTTAAACAAAAGGTTATGTGTTTGTAGCTTTGCTTGTATATGTTGATGATATTGTTATCACCGGTAATGATGAAGTTGAAATCAATAACTTTAAAAAGTTTTTGAGTTCTAAGTTCATGATTAAGGATTTGGGAGAGTTGAAATATTTTCTTGGTATTGAAGTGTTGAAAAATGATAATGGTATTTGTATGACACAAAGAAAGTATTGTATGGAGCTGTTATATGAATATGGTTTTCTTCCTGCTAAACCTCTAGATACACCCTTGCCTGAGAATTATGTTCGAAATGTATTGAAAATATAAATGATAAAGTGTTGAACAATGTGAATAACTATCAAAAGTCGGTTGGTAAGTTAATATACTTAACCAATACTAGACACGATATTAGTTATGTTGTTCATTGTTTAAGTCAACACATGCATAAACCTTTACAATCTCATCTTAAGGTCGCTTTGAGAGTTTTGAAATATTTGAAAGGGTCTCTGTGTTCGGGTTACAATTTGATAAAGAGTCTAACCTTAAGCTTAAAGCTTATGCTGACTCTGATTGGGCTAAATGTCCTTTAACAAGGAAATCTGTAACTGGATTTTGTGTTTTCTTGGGTAACTCTCTTATATCTTGGAAAAGTAAAAAGCAAGCTACTCTATCTAGAAGTTCAGCTGAGGCTGAGTATAGAAGCATGGCTTCTACTACTTGTGAAGTGATTTGGTTGAGTAACTTGTTGCATAGTCTTGGTCTTAAAGAGTTGTTGCCTGTGAATATATTCTGTGATAATAGTGTCGCAATCCGCATTGCGTAATCCTATTTTCCATGAAAAACCAAACACTTTGAGTTGGATGTCCATTTGGTTAGAGAGAAGGTTTCACTGAGTAATAAAAACTGTTAAGATACATACAAATGAGCAAGTGGCAGACATTTTTACTAAGTGTCTTGGTCAAAGACAACATACTTTGTTTTGCAAATGTCTTGGAATATTTGATTTGTTTGCAGGTGTTAATAATAGTGATAAGAGTAGCAGTCAGGTGAAAGATGGGAGCAGCTTACAAGGTGTAGACTTATCAACTTGTGGAGGGGTGTTGAATATTGTGAAGGACCAAAGTTGTCAAGTTTCAAAGTCTAAATAAAGATTGAGCCAGAAGTATAGAAAAAAGAAGTCCATGGGCTAAAGTGAAATATGGCTGAGTATATAATGTTTTATACAGCCTTAGGGTTTCTTATCTCTTTCATTTGCCTGGTTTATTCTCTCTCAATATTCACACAGTTGTGATCTTCGTCTTTGATATCAATCTTAATATCTGTTAGTGTTTCTGTATAAGGATCAATCTTTTTATTTGATCCTTGTTAGTCTGAGTGATATTTGTGGTGAGTTAACTGGTGTCTTCCTAGAAGAGATCAGTTCTTGTTTCTTTGTATTTGTACTGGTAAGCACCCAGTTAGGGACTTATCTTCTTGACATTGTTATAATAAAATACACCAAGGGGTGGTTGGCTGGGTGTACTTGTGAATTGTTGTGTGCTCTTGATATTTTTACAAATTAATACCACAGTTTATCACTATTCATTAAGTATGATATAGATAAATAGAAATAATTACGACATGATATCTTATCCTACCAGTTTTTGTTTGTCCTTTTATGAGTTACATAAAGTAACACCTTTGACCAGGCGTAATGTGTCAATACTCAATAGTCAAGTAAAGTCAATCTTTTTGTATGATTTTGAGCAAAATAAATTGCTTAACTGACAATATAAATTGTGTAATGGCTTTATGGACACTTACCCATAAAACATATGAGGTGCTTCTGACATTTACCCATAAAATAACAGATTCATCAAAAAATAGTTTATATGTTAATTAAAGGATGAACTGAATTACCTTCCAACCCTTCCACAGTTCTTTTTGCAAGCCCCGCTCCATTTTCAGAACAACAAGATTAGTTGGTTGTAAACTGTCTGGGAATCGACTTCCAGGATAACCACTCCACTCAATATACCGCAACTCATTTGAAAGAGATGTAGGTGCTTCAATACTGCAGTTTTTCACAATTATCCACCTTAACTTCTTCATGTTAGGAACAATCTTTGAGTAGAGTAGTGGATGATCAAGATGATAATGATATATCACTTCAGTCTTGTTATTTTCCTACAATAAAGGAGAAACAATGCAAGGGTTGAGTGAGAGTATATCCTCTATCAGTGTGTGCATCTATTATTGCACATTATATTCTGAAGAGTAAATTGCAAAAATCGTCTTTCCTAAATTGAAATTATTAAAATACCCGGCCCCTTGGACCCAAATTTAAAGGGAAGTACGAAATCGGCAAGGTTTCCACAAGCATGCCGCTTGCATTTTCTGAACAATACGGACGAAACATCCAATTTGGCCAGACCACAAGGACAATTTTTGCAATTTACTCTATTCTGAAAATATAGTTTAATCAATTACCATTGTTGTATCCCCAAGACACATGTTATTGATTTCTTCTCTTTTCCAAACTCTTCTATGTTTTTCGTGATTGTTAGAATGTTCCCTCAACAATGTAGTGTCCCATCTCTTGTACCGAATCGGGCATTTGCAAATACCATATGAATTTATAGTTATGAGAGCCTTTTGTATCAACACCTTTATCCCTATGTCGTGGTGGAAACCACAAGCTTCAAGTATCTCCATTATATCGTCTTTCTTTTTCCCCAAAGAAACATGCAATATCCAAGAATAACTCTTTCTCCACCTTTTAAGCCCATCGTAGCTAATTTTGAGCTTCTCACAATCTCTTTTTCCGAATTTGTTTTAGTCTATCCAAGGTACTCATCCACTCTTTCTCATCTTAGTCATATAGAAAGAACCTAAAACCGTAAGTGCTAATGGGAGCCCATGAGCATAAGAAACAACACGTAATGAAAGTATCCCATAATCTTTTAGAGGCTCCTCTTCATTATATGCGTGTTTTTTAAAGAGCCGGATACCCTCGTCCTGTGATAATAATGTTACAGGAGAGATGTGGTCAACCTTTTGAGTTCTTAACACATGTTCATCTCTAGTTGTGATTATTATGCGGCTCCCATCACCAAACCATTTGTGTGATCCAGCTAACGCTTCTAGCTGTTTAGGGTCATCGACATCATCAAGAAGAATTAAGACCTTACTATGACATAACCTACTTTGTATCATGTGTTTTCCTTGTTCAACACTCTACACTCTTACTTTTTTTTTTTCAAAACTTCTTTTAGAATATTTTCTTGTAACTTCTTTGTTAGCATAATCTCGCTCCTAAAAGCAAACTTAAAGGGCCTACGTGTACATGTTTAGAGACACAAGGACCAGTTAAGGATATTCTAAACCCAATAACTGCTAAACGGTTATTTTTTGTGTCAAACGACACAAACCAAAAACCCTCGTACCGTTTGGAGAAGCAGGAAGGGACACAAAGCCTTTCAATGGTGTCGGTTCTATTAGTATAAATAGGATAGATGTTTCTCAGTTTAGATATCAGAATTGTACAAATACAAATACGTTTGATTCATTAATACAAATCGTTTTAGAGTCATATTGTTTTTACGCTTTACTTTAATTTGTTCGAGTATTGAAACCCCGCTGGGCAACAAATTGGTATCAGAGCTTGTTTGTTTTGTGATACAAGATCAAGAGTTGGGGTCGTTGGTTTTCTGGAAACGCTGAAACAAAAACAGCAGCCCGTTGTTGGTTTCAGGAAGAAACAAAGAAGGAACCTTTGTTCCTTGGCGAAGAAATTAAAGGCGAAAAGGAAGGTGCTGTTTTGTTTTCCGTATTGTTTCGAAGAACAAAAGAAACAAAAGAAGCATTTTTTGGTGTTTTATTTTGCTGGTTCGAAAAATAAAGAAGAAAGGAAACACATCTTGTGTTTACTGTTTCGGGAGAAAAAACAAACAAACAAAGTTTTTGTTTTTCTGGTTCGAAAAAAAAAGCAAAAGGGAAGAAAACATCAAGGAGAGTGTTTGGTTAATTGTACCAGGAAGGAAAATCATATCGTGATGGAATCGCAAATTCGGGTTTTACATTCTAAACTAAAATCTGAATTTTATAATTTTAGTCTTGTAAGATTAGATTTTTTTTTTTGCTTTTGATTCCTAGTAGAATTTATAAGAATTTCCTAGATTCCTAAATATAATCCCTATTAGAATTAGGAATAATTTCTAGACAAAATGACTGGAGACAGTAGCAAGGAAACAAACAAGGAAATTGTAATTCACAAAGAGGTTACATCATTTTCCCAATTTCAATGTCCCATTTTAAAACATACAAATTATACAGTATGTGCACTTCGTATAAAAACCATACTAAAAGCAAATGGGCTGTGGGAATTGATAGAACCTACGGGTAATGAAGAATTGGATACAAAAAAGGATATGACTACAACTGCATATCTGTATCAGGCATTATCAGAAGATATGATTTTACAAGTAGCTAGTTGTAAGAGTGCAAAAGAAATTTGAGAAGCACTACAAACTAGGCATATAGGTGTAGATAGAGTGCAGAAAGCACGGCTACAAACTCTCAAAACTGAATTTGAGATGTTGAAAATGAAAGAAGATGATAGTATTGACGTTTTCTCAGCAAAACTCAATAGTATTGTCACAAGGGCTAGTGGCTTAGGATCAACTTTTGATCAACAAAACTTAGTGCGAAAATTATTAAGTTCAGTACCTAGAAGGTTTATACAAATCGTGGCAGCCATAAAACAATTTTCTAATCTAGAAAACACAACCCTAGATGAGACAATTGGAAGGTTAAAAGCCTTTGAGGAAAGAGTAAAACTCTTTGATGGAAACCCTAGTGACAATCAAGACAAACTTTTGTTCACAAATTATGACAATAATACAAGTCATAAAAACGGTGGACAAGAAAAGTTTAGATCATCGGAAGATAACCAAGATGGAAAGCCCAAGCAATACAACAATGATAAGAAAACTTCACATAAGTTCAAGAAAAATAATTTTCAGAAAAGGGACTTAAGTAAAAGTAAAGTGTTTCAACTGTAACAAGCTTGGACATTTAAAGAGAAACTGCAAAGAAAAGAATAGGAGACAAGAGCAATCAAACTTGGTTCAAGAAGACATTGAACCAACGCTCTTAATGGCAGTTGAAGGAAAAGGAGACGTGGGAGAGAAAATCTTCTTAAATGAAAAGGAGATTGAACCCAAGAAGTACATAAGCTCGGATAAAAGCTTATGGTACTTAGATAATGGTGCTAGCAACCATATGACCGGAGTTAGGACACACTTTAAGGAAATTAATGAGAAAATTTCAGGAAAAGTCCATTTTGGAGATGGGTCATATGTAGAGATTAAGGGTAAAGGCTCCATATTGCTGGAATGTAAAAACAAGGAACAAAAGGTGATTCCTAGTGTCTATTACATTCCCAGTTTAAAAAGCAATATATTGAGCCTAGGACAATTAACAGAGAATGGCTGTAAGATCATTATGCAAGACAACATACTATTGCTATATGGTCAGGATCAAAAACTCCTCATGAGAGTTGAAAGATCAATAAACCGAATTTACAAGATAAACTTGAACGTTGGTATGCCTATGTGTTTATTGACTAATTTAGAAAACCATGCATGGCTCTGGCATGCTAGGTTGGGTCATTTGAATTTTGATTCCATCAAACAAATGACTCGGAAGAAATTAGTGGAAGGAATACCCAGGATTAATCACAAGAGTCAAGTATGCAATGCATGCTTACTAGGAAAGCACAATAGAGCTCCGTTTCCAAATCAAACAAACACTAAGTCTTTAGAAACTTTAAACTTAGTATTTGGAGATTTATGTGGACCTATTTCCCCAGAAACAGAATCAGGAAAGAAGTACATGTTTTTGCTAGTAGACGATTGTACTAGATACATGTAGGAATTCAAGTTAAAGGTGGAAAATGAGGTCGGGAAAAACTTAAAGGCATTTAGAACAGATAGAGGAGGTGAATTTACATCAAAAGAATTCACAAGCTCTTGTAAGGAGAAAGGCATACTTAGGCAACTTACAACACCATATTCCCACAACAAAATGGTATTGTAGAGACGGAATAGGTGCGTAATGAGCATAACGAGAAGTATGTTAAAGGCTATGCATATGCCACAAAAGTTTTGGTTTGAAGCAATTAGGCATGCTATTTATATCTTAAATAGAGTGCCTACAAAAGCCCTGAAGGATTCTACTCCCTATGAAACGCTTAAGGGTAGAAAACCAAACCTGAAACACCTTAGAGTGTTTCGATGCAAAGCATATGCAAAGGTAACCAAACCACATCTAAAGAAATTAGATGATAGAAGTAAGGAATTGGTTTACCTAGGAAGTGAACCAGGATCAAAGGCTTATCGATTGTTTGATCCTGTAAGTAAGGTTATGATTGTTAGTAGAGATGTAAAGTTCAAGGAAAATGAAGGATGGGACTGGAAAGGTTATTTGGATAATCCCAATTCAACTGAACCAGAATGGACGGATTTCATTATAAATGAAAACCAAACATCAAGTATCATTGATGTAGAGAGCACACAAGATCCGGAAGAAAATGATGAAGATAATGCTCAAAGTCCCATGCAAAATACTGCTCACAGTGTATCTGATGATGAGATTGAACAAATGGACTACCCATCAACACCTACACCGTATAACTATGAACCAAACTTAGAAGAATCTATTAGACAAACTTCATCTATAGCAAGACCATATGATCATACTCCAGTTCAAGGATACAGAAACTTATCTAACATATATGATCGCGCACGAAGAGTTCAACCTGATGAACTAATGCTATTAGAGGAAGAACCTAGAAATTATAAGGAAGCCGCACAAGACAAGAAGTGGATTGAGGCAATGCAGATAGAAATTGACTCAATCAGTAAAAACAAGACATGGAAGCTAGCTACCCTACCAGACAACCATAAGGCTATTGGTCTAAAATGGGTATTTAAGACTAAACGAGATGTAGATGGAAAAATTATAAAACACAAGGCTCATTTAGTGGCTAAAGGATACGTACAAGAGCATGGAATAGACTACGACGAAGTCTTTGCTCCTGTAGCAAGAATGGAAACAATCAGGTTGATTCTTACATTGGCAGCTTATCATGGATGGGAAGTTCACCACTTAGATGTAAAATCAGCATTTTTACATGGCGAACTTAAAGAAGAAGTGTATGTTGCACAACCAGAAGGCTTCAAGAAACCAGGAAACGAAAATAAAGTGTATAAACTTGACAAAGCACTTTATGGTTTAAAGCAAGCACCATGCGCTTGGAACATGAAGTTAGATCAAACCTTGAAATCACTAGGTTTCAAGAAATGTACATTGGAACAAGCAATCTACACAAGAGTCAAAAATGACTCTATGCTGCTTGTTGGAGTTTATGTAGATGATCTAATAGTTACCGGAAGTAACAAGAAAGACCTTCAAGAGTTTAAGTCACAAATGGAAGAAAAATTTGAGATGAGTGACTTAGGCTTATTAGCTTACTATTTGGGAATAGAGGTTATCCAAACAGAGGATGAAATCTCAATAAAGCAATCAGGATATGCAAACAAGATTCTTAAAGACGCAAGAATGGAAGATTGCAATGAAACCAAAATTCCCATGGACCCAGGAACAAAGCTAGTAAAAACGGAAGGAGGAGAACTAGTTGATGCTAAAGAATATAGGAGTCTAATTGGATGTTTGAGGTACTTACTTCATACAAGGCCAGACCTCAGTTACTCAGTTGGCTTATTAAGCCGGTTCATGCAAGAACCAAGGGAGCAACACATGAAGGCAATTAGACAAGTGTTACGTTATATCAAAGGCACTTCAAACTTTGGTATAACTTATCACAAGACCGGAGGATGCAATTTACTTGGATATAGTGACAGCAGTTATGGCATCAACATAGAAGAAGGCAAAGGAACAACAGGATTGTATTTTACTTGAAACTCACCTATAAGTTGGGTTTCTAAAAACAACCCTCTTGTTGCATTATCATCATGTGAGTCGAGTTTATGGCGACAGCAATGACTTGTCAAGCGAAGATGGCTACAAAGACTATTAAACGCTTTAACAGGCTGTGAAGAAGAAATGATTACGATCAAATTCGACAACAAATCGGCTATATCACTTATGAAAACCCCCGTGTTTCATGGCAGAAGTAAACACATTGATATACGCTAGCACTTTATCAGAGAATGTGTTGAAAAGAATCAGATCGAAGTTGAACACGTAAGTGGAGACTCACAAAAGGCAGACATACTTACCAAGGCATTGGCAAGGACCAAGTTTGCAGAAATGAGAGAGCTATTAGGCGTAAAAGATCTGAAAGGATTAGGCACGAGATTAGGGGGTGATTGTTAGCATAATCTCGCCCCTAAAAGCAAACTTAAAGGGCCTACGTGTACATGTTTAGAGACACAAGGACCAGTTAAGGATATTCTAAACCCAATAACTGCTAAACGGTTATTTTTGTGTCAAACGACACAAATGTTAATACAAATAAGCCGTAAAAACGTTTATTTATATTTTACGATCTTCTAATGTTTTGTCGATAACAAAAGTAAAATCATATTAACGAAACAAATAAAATACGTAAATGGTTTGAACTAATAGTTTTCTAACATATTCACATTTTCACATAAAACACTAAAACAAGTATAAGTGATTTTATGATCTAGATATATATATGTACAACAACTAGTGTTTACATATTGGGTTAGCATATACTTAAACTAAGTATACTAAAATGGGTAAAAGCATGTAAATACTAAAATAAGGTAAAAACATGTAAATACTAAAATGGGTAGAAACTAGCAAATGGTATTGAACCATAACCCATGGTTTTATATATACCACTTATCTAAGTTCATTGTATCTAGAAAGAAAACCATGGATCAACCCATAACCCATGACCCATAACCAAAAATACCCATGGGCAAGAGGGCGTTCCACGGATCCCTAGCTTTGTGCTAGCGGATCCCAGTGGAAGGATCCGTGGGATCCGGAAAGCAGATGAAATTTTCTCTATAAATAGAGAGCCATTTCTTCCTTACTCATCATCCTTTTACACACATACTTCCCCAGTATTCTAACCTCTAACCTCGGATCCAAGAGATCTATGTAGCTTTTCTCTTTTGTTTTGTGTGATCTTGTAGGTTCCTCTTAAAGGAAAGATCACCACATCTTGAAGACGTGCAAGCTCAAGTCCATGAGTTGCCATGCCGTCATCATCAAGACAACGAAGGTTCTCTTGTTGATAGTTCTTCCTTTCTCCATAGATGTTGGGTTGAAGGCATTAGTGAAGAATGCCGAAAGTGTCAAGATGAAAGCATTAGTGAAAGGTGCTCATCATCCGCGTCAAAGCATTAGTGAAGAATGCTTAAGGTGTCAAGACGAAGGCATTAGTGAAGGGTGCCAAGCGTTGTGTCAAAGGCATTAGTGAAGGATGCCGAAGAATCAAATCAAGTAGCATTTGGGAAGAATGCTTAGGTCGTATAATCGATGAGGTGCATCGTTATACATATAAGTGTTTATTTATTCACAAGGATGGTGATATCCTTGATGGTGTTGTAACAAGGTAGATCTCCTTGATAATAGGTGTTGTGTCGTGAAGGGTAGTAGTTCCTCCATAATGGAACTAGGTGCTTAGCCTAGTACCTAATAAAGGGTAGGCGATGTTGTGATAGGATTAGTTCTCCTAAGGTGTGAAAGAACTCGGTGGTTAGCCTAGCACCGTATAAAGGGTAGGCGACGTAGTGTTAGGTGTGGTTCGCCTTGGTGTGAAAGAACTCGGTATTTAGCTTTGTACTGGAAAAAGGTTAAGCGACGTTGTGAAGGCTTCTCCGCCATAAGGAGATTTGGTGTAGTGCTTACGAACTCTCGAGTAGGTGACTCGGGGAGTGGAGTAGGGCAAGGAAGGTGTCCTTGTAGCCGAACCACTATAAATAACTTGTGTCGTGGTGATGTGCTTCTTACTCTTTATCTTTCATTATATGTTTATATATCTATCTATCAACGTCCAACATAAACAACCAAATAGATTGACATAAGTCGATCTAAATATTTAAAAGGAAGTTTTAAATTGGTAAAACTATTCAACCCCCTTCTAGTTTTCCACAATTGGCATCAGAGCTTCGTAACCAAGTTTCTTAAAGTATATTGTACTTTAAAGACTTGATACGATCCGTGTATGTTTGAAAACTACAAAGAAGGATTTTTTGGGATCATATTTTACATTAAATCATTTTGTTGGACATTGATAGATGATTCTAACAATATTCCGTTCTCGAGTAATTTTCATGCTAGAATTTTCCAAAATCTTCATTCAAAGATGAAGTCAACATTCAAGGAAGGATTCTTAAAGTAATCACAACTTAAGTACATCAAGTACAAAGGATTACTTTAAAAGCTCATGAAGTATTTTGGTTTTATACCAAATCAAGAAGCATAAAGGTATGTTCTACTTTTCATTAGATAGGATACTTGAGTTCTACTTATTTTCACAAGTACTACTTTGATTATTAAAACACTAAGGCGTTAGAAGTCTCTTTCGTCACTCTTCCACCTTTCTCGTCATCGGAATAATATTTTTTAACGCCGTCATCACATCCTCGATATGAGATTCATCAAAAGCCGTCATCCAAAACAATCGTCATCTAAAACCTCCGAACTATTTTTTTGTAAGCTATTCCATAAGCATACTACAAAAATAATGTCAAACAACCTCTTTTATGTTCATAGTAGCGGATCCTCTAGTTGTACTAGCGGGATCCCAAATACAAAGGATCCGGGGAACCGTGGAGCAGAACTCGACTATCGCTTTCAAAAATCACCACCGATCTTTTCCCTCTATTCTCATAACACAAAAGCGACCAAGCTCTTGAATCCATCCTCATTGGCTTCCATAACCTCAAAGTATTCCTTCCTAGAACACCATTGTAAGTAATTACATTAACTTGTTCTAATTTCTATCTTCATTCTAGGGTTTATGGTTCCTTAAATTATAATCAAATTAATTTAATTAGGGTTTTCAAATTAATCATGAAAAGGGGCTTTTAACTAAATCACATTGTGTTCACAACATTGTTAATACAAATCAAAACCATAAACCCATTTCCAACTAATTTTACCTAATTGGAAAATTTGTATTTCTAGGACCAACCATGCCCAAAGCCACTCAACAAGATCATCATGACACCGTCCACTATCTTACTCACTACTATCGTAAAGGGGCTGACCAAAACTAACCGTAAAATTTTCAAAAGCCTCACAAAACGACTTATTCACGAAGGTCGTGTAGTCAAGGAATGTTTCCTTGAAGATACCGACATTCGTCAAGTTTTCTCGACAATCAACTTTGATTGTCTTCTTGACATGATGAACAAATTTGTCCGGTTTTATTTTGAGTTTTACAAAAGCTTTAGGATCATTAGAAACACCGATAATAGCATCTCAATTGCCTTTATCATCAACACACAAAACTTTACTCTTCCTCTCAACACTTTTGCTCAAATTCTTCGCATTCCTTGTGAAGGAATTTGTATGTACTCTCAAGATTGGGCAATTAACGCTCAAAACCTTGCACTTGATCCTAAGCCTCTTTACAACACTCCTCTCGACAATCCGAAACCATTCGTGATACTATCTTTAAAATTAGGACCAACCAATCCCGTTCGATCGTAACAAAAGCTCATTCACCGTGATCCCTTTAAAATGGAACTTTTGAAATGCATCCCATGTTTAGAAAATGGGAAGAAATCCTTAGGAAAACATCATTAGCCTAGTTGGAAACAAAGATCATCCAAACGCATGCCTTGTGCAAATGATCTATTGTCTTATCCACCAAAGGCCATTTAATCTTACCTATTACATGGTAAGGAGAATGGTGGGGTATTCAAAGCTTCAACATGGTACTCCCATATGGTATGCTCTAACACGACTTTGTAAATGCGTTAGTGCATTGCAACCATCCCCATCAACGATGACCATTACCTTTCCGATCACGTCATGGTACCCTTACCAAACAACCATCTAAGCGGTTCATGGTCAATGGAGAGAAACGAAGCTCTCTCGGACTCCTCGGCGGAGAAGAAGAAGAAGAAGATGAGGAGGACATCGACCCGTATCCAACATCAAATTGGACATTCTTGAATACCACGAACAACTTCCAACCATTCCAAAGCGAGACCGCGAATTCAAACAAATAAGAGGCATGATTCAAAACCTCGCTTACAATCTCACTAAGCCGTCAAAAGAAAAAGGAAGAATTGACGAAAGAGACAATAGGAATGTGCTTATTTTCATTTATCTTATGTTTGAATGATTTCTTTTTAGCATTGTTGGTTTATGGTATTTTGGATATTGTTTACGGTGCTATATGATGGCTTGCTTGTTCTTATTGCTTGTTTTATAGGCGTAATAATGTGCAAAACACGCACATCATTTACGAATAGGTTACGATCTGCGGATGCGGATCCCTAGGAATAGCTGGCGGATCCCTCCTTGAGGAACCGTGGGATCCGTGTCGTGAGATAAGCAATCTTGCATTTCCTACATCAAGATTGCTTTCTAGATAAACTTCACATTAGCTAAGCATCTGTTTTAGAACCCAACTAAGTCTTATTCCATGATAAGAAAAAGCTTAAACTCACTAAAGGCTTACTTAAGATCTTAGTCTAAATCGTCTTGATTTACTAACACATCAAAACCACCATATTTCCGCTCCATTACTCACAAGCCAAATTTTCATCTTTCAAAACACTTAAGTAGACAAATTAAACATTTTAGAAAATTGTTTCAAGTCATTCTTATTTCAAAATGAGTCAAAATTAGTTTTCAATTCCTATAATTTTTAAGGATTTTCAAATTTCATCACAAGCTTAAATCGATCACTAGGATCATTTATTATGACTTAACACCTCCAAAACACTTAGTGTTAACCTTGGATATCCATTGGTAGTCATCTTGTCCTATCCTCCTTCCATAAGAAACAATCATTAGCTACAAACACTTATTACTCATGATCATTCAAGTACCCTCTCATCCTAAAACACTTAGGAGAGTGAAACACCCAAATCAAGATAGGCTTTAGCTTCTAGAAACCTCATTTCAAATCATCATAGCTGCGAGAGCCGGATCCCTAGGAATAGCCTAGACGGATCCTCCAAGGAGGAACCGTGGGATCCGGGTGACGATATGTCTAACATTGCTAACCCAAACACTCCATCTCATCTTAAATGAGTTCCTAGATCGATGTAAACTCGAACATAAACTTTGTGCATGTTAATCATCACATTTCCAAGAACATTAATGGATTAAGTCTTAAAGGCAACTACCAAGCTCTTCCTTATAAGCCATAGAACACCTTAGTTATCAAACACATCATTGCTTATGGTTGAGATTTCCAACGACTAGAGACTTCAAAATTGAGTCAAAACCTCGAAACCCATTAATAATAATGATCTCACCTAAAACTACGTCGATAGCGGATCCACGGTCTTTAACCGGCGGATCCTCACGAGAGGATCCGCGGGATCCGTAGGCTGCGAAAAGCATAAGTCAACTTCCATATTCGAATCACCTTTTGGTTTTCTAAACCACTCTTAGAATTCATTTATTATCTTCCTAGAGATGATCAAAACCCCAAGAACATGCCTATTCCTCTAAGTAGTCATTAATTTAATCATCCTTTATAAACCAAACAACCTTAGGGTTAAAATCATCACTCTCAATCACATCCCTAAAATCGAGAACTAAAGAAGTTCTTGCTTGTATCATCATCATGACTAAGGCTCCTAGTGCTAACTCATCCACTCAAAGACCACCCAAGAAAATTGCTAGAATCACACATGAAGTTTCCTCAACGGATCTTCTTGGGTAAGCCCACCAAAACTAGGATCTCTCCCACACTAAGAAAACCAATCAAACTAATTCACAAGAAGAGTGCTTCCACGAGGACTTCATCACATAATTCTACAAAACCCACCACACAATCATTTGAAAATCCTCAACCCACTTCACTTGAACCTCCACTTCAAGAAACTCAAAACCATGACAAAGAGTGCGATCATTGCAAACATGTTGAAAGAATGAAACATGAACTAGATGTATTAATACATGACCTACAAGCTCAAACGAGAATAGTTAGAAACCTTCCTCATCCTTAATCTTCAATAAGCTTTTAGTCGAATCTTAAGTTTGGGTTAACTTATTAGCATTAATAGCATCTATTTGGCTAGTTCATTCTCTTAGTTTTAGAGATTTGGTTGTGTATCTCTTTGTTTTATTGAATGAATACTTTTATGCCATGATTATTATGTGTGTTGTGCTTGTTATATTGTACTTTTATCTCATTCCCTCAAGTTGCACTCCTTGACATTTCTTCACTCTTGAAGAAAGCGTAACAGAATAGCCGGATCCTTCCCAGGATAACTAGACGGATCCTCCTTGAAGGGAACCGTGGGATCCGTGGTGCGAAGCACAAATTTCTACTAACTTGAGTCTCTTTTGCGGAAATTATGCACTATACTCTTGTTTTCTAACCTTTGTTTTGTAGATTTTCAAAATAACACATGAAGATTTTGACACCATAAAAGCTAGGGGAGCTTTGTGTCAAACAATATTGCAAAATCATTTGCAACTTAATCCAATTTTGGATTACACTTCATGATACCCATTGCAACTTTGCAATATTCGAGGGGAGCACGTTTTAAATCATAGGCGAACCATTTGCAAACTTAATTGCAAACACAAGTAGCTTATTTTACACTATGTCCTTGGCGCCCTTTTCAAAGGGATGGACTCGTCAAGGGGAGTTAAGACAGTACCATTCCGTCACTTGCTCTCGTTACATCTTTTATAATTTTCTTATAAAAATTGTGTTAGTTTCTTTTAACACTTTTGTTTCGACAAAAGGGGAGAAAAAGTAAAACTACAAATTCAACGTTTACAATTTTAGCTTTTCCTTAAAATAATTTTATGTTTTGTCATCAACAAAAGGGAGATTGTTAATACAAATAAGCCGTAAAAACGTTTATTTATATTTTACGATCTTCTAATGTTTTGTCGATAACAAAAGTAAAATCATATTAACGAAACAAATAAAATACGTAAATGGTTTGAACTAATAGTTTTCTAACATATTCACATTTTCACATAAAACACTAAAACAAGTATAAGTGATTTTATGATCTAGATATATATATGTACAACAACTAGTGTTTACATATTGGGTTAGCATATACTTAAACTAAGTATACTAAAATGGGTAAAAGCATGTAAATACTAAAATAAGGTAAAAACATGTAAATACTAAAATGGGTAGAAACTAGCAAATGGTATTGAACCATAACCCATGGTTTTATATATACCACTTATCTAAGTTCATTGTATCTAGAAAGAAAACCATGGATCAACCCATAACCCATGACCCATGACCCATAACCAAAAATACCCATGGGCAAAGAGGCGTTCCACGGATCCCTAGCTTTGTGCTAGCGGATCCCAGTGGAAGGATCCGTGGGATCCGGGAAACAGATGAAATTTTCTCTATAAATAGAGAGCCATTTCTTCCTTACTCATCATCCTTTACACACATACTTCCCCAGTATTCTAACCCTCTAACCTCAGATCCAAGAGATCTATGTAGCTTTTCTCTTTTGTTTTTGTGTGATCTTGTAGGTTCCTCTTAAAGGAAAGATCACCACATCTTGAAGACGTGCAAGCTCAAGTCCATGAGTTGCCATGCTTCATCATCATCAAGACAACGAAGGTTCTCTTGTTGATAGTTCTTCCTTTCTCCATAGATGTTGGGTTGAAGGCATTAGTGAAGAATGCCGAAAGTGTCAAGATGAAAGCATTAGTGAAAGGTGCTCATCATCCGAGTCAAAGCATTAGTGAAGAATGCTTAAGGTGTCAAGATGAAGGCATTAGTGAAGGGTGCCAAGCGTTGTGTCAAAGGCATTAGTGAAGGATGCCGAAGAATCAAATCAAGTAGCATTTGGGAAGAATGCTTGGGTCGTATAATCGATGAGGTGCATCGTTATACATATAAGTGTTTATTTATTCACAAGGATGGTGATATCCTTGATGGTGTTGTAACAAGGTAGATCTCCTTGATAATAGGTGTTGTGTCGTGAAGGGTAGTAGTTCCTCCATAATGGAACTAGGTGCTTAGCCTAGTACCTAATAAAGGGTAGGCGACGTTGTGATAGGATTAGTTCTCCTAAGGTGTGAAAGAACTCGGTGGTTAGCCTAGCACCGTATAAAGGGTAGGCGACGTAGTGTTAGGTGTGGTTCGCCTTGGTGTGAAAGAACTCGGTATTTAGCTTTGTCTGGGAAAAAGGTTAAGCGGCGTTGTGAAGGCTTCTCCGCCATAAGGAGATTTGGTGTAGTGCTTACGAACTCTCGAGTAGGTGACTCGGGGGTGGAGTAGGGCAAGGAAGGTGTCCTTGTAGCGAACCACTATAAATAACTTGTGTCGTGGTGATGTGCTTCTTACTCTTTATCTTTCATTATATGTTTATATATCTATCTATCAACGTCCAACATAAACAACCAAATAGATTGACATAAGTCGATCTAAATATTTAAAAGGAAGTTTTAAATTGGTAAAACTATTCAACCCCCTTCTAGTTTTCCACAATCATTCCCAATTTTTAATCTCGATATGAAATCTTTTGCACGGTCAGTCATTCCAACAAACTCTTCGTCAATATCTGAGTTTGACGAAAGCAACTTATCTGAAATTGCATTGACAATTTTTTCGATGACAGCTGCTTCATATAGGCAGAGTGGATAAATATAAATGGATAATTAGCATGTATGGTCACATTTGAAAACTCAATATCACAAATAATTGTTATGACCATTATTCCTCTATGATCTTTTAACATGGTGTTTGTTAGTTGTTCTCAAAGATAAAGTTCAGACTTTTTAGTAGTGTAACTGATTTTTCTTGGTTTTGTTCAATTGTCTGTTGTTAATCTAACTGGGTTGGTGAGAAAATGTAAAAATTAAAATTTAGCTTCAAGTTTGTGATTACGACAGAGGTGTAAACTTTTATGATGTAAACTGTAATTGTTATGAACTCCATGTTTTGAAGGGAATGATAAAAAATGGCGTAAACTTTGGGTGTTTCAAATTCAAAGGATAAAACCTAATACATCTAGACAGACGGTATAAGTTTTAACAAGCCGAGCTATTTGAGCTTGCCTTGTTGAAAGCATGTACCGATCGAGATTGAGCTAAAATAGCTTGATTGGATCCCCAGCTACTCGATTAAGCTAAGGGGCTTAAACAAGTTAAAATTTTAAGATGCTCCAAGTATATATATATAATTGATGACAAAAAGAAAATTACCCATTGGCAACATTCTTGGGTTCCAATCCAGAAATGTTACTTGCATCAACAAGAGCTTTTCGCCACAATTCGGCTTTTGTAACATTCTTCATCTCTTGTTTGGAAAAAGCTTCTCCAAATTTCTTGTTCTGGTTTCTCACTTCAGAGGGATCCACGTCATAGAATATTGGGATGACTATTAGTCCCATCTCTTCCATGCATTTTATAATATGTACAAGTTCATCCAAGCACCACGAAGAATCTGCATAGTTTTTGGAGAATATTATGACAGCAGTATACGATTCTTCAATAGCCTCCAACAGAGGTGGACCAACAGATTCACCCCTTGGAAGTGTAATATCATCCTTGTAAGTGTGAACAAGTCGGTCTTCAAGAGCCTTGTAGAGATAATCTACAAAGGTCTTACGGGTATCTTCTCCCCGAAAGCTAAGAAATACATCATACTTCCACGACCGGAAAGAAGAAGCTGAAGATGAAGATGCCATTAATGATGTGTTTGAAATGAGTATGATTAAGGTGTTTGTTGGTAGTCCTCAAAGATAATGTTCAATTTTGAGTAGTTTAATTGATTTTTCGTGTTTTGTTTGATTGTTACTGTATTATTCTAACTCGGTTGGTGAGAAACTTAATAAAAAACAAAAGAGTAGTTATAAGTCTTTGTCTCTGTGATTAGGATGGAGGAAGACAATTAACACATAAATTAGTTTTTATAACATTTGTTTTACCGACTAATAAGGTTACCAGTTATCTATACTCCGTATACATTAAGCATCGCGTTTGTCCATTTTTGTTACGTTTTCATCTATTTTTTAACGTTTTCGTCCGTTTATTTACCTTTTTGTCCATTTTTTTACGTTTTCATCTTTTTTTTACGTTTTCGTCCATTTTTTTGAGTTTTCGATTTCATATATGTTTTTGTCCATTTTTTAATTTTTTCCATTTAGAAATGGACGAAAATGGACAAAAATGTAAAAAACAGACGAAAATGGATAAAACAAACGAAGACGTAAAAAAGGACAAAACATATAATACAAACAAAAACGGATATAACATAAAAAACAGACGAAAACGTAAAAAAATTGACAAAAACGTAAAATAACAGATGAAAACGTTTAAAAACGGACGAAAACGTAAAAAAACAGACAAAAACGTAAAAAACGAACTCAAACGTAAAACAACGGACGAAAATGTGAAAAATGGACGAACACGTAAAAAATGGACGAAAACGTAAAAAAGATGGACGAAAACGAATAAAAACGAGTTTTTAATTTATTTAAAAAAATGAGGACTAACGGTGTAAAAAATCTTAACAGGGGGACTAACAGACACATATTATTTTAACACTTAACGGATAAACTATCGGCCCATCCAAAATAGGGACTAAATGAGTGCAAGGTTTCAAAAATAGGTATTTATGGTGTAATTAAAACGACTTATGGACTAAACATGAAATCTGAGCAAACCACAGGACCAAACGTGTAATTTTTTCTTTGTTTTATTTAAGGACTATGAAGAAAAAGTCATAATAGATGTAAACTTAATTACTTTTCTTTAATAAAAGACAAAATGGATGAAAACCGAAGGAACTTGTTTAGGACTACTTGTTTCATTAGATGGTTGGATCTTTATTTTTTGACCATGAACCACATATGATAGATTATATGCTTACAAAAATAAGGTTTTGTGGATGATTCTCATTATGATATGTCCTTGATATATTATGTCGAAGGACGCAGTCTACATTTTGGTCGTTCATAGTGTTCTCTTATCACTGGGTTTTGTTTTGGAATGGTAAGTTTTGGGTTATATAGGTCAAGCGGGCTCAACATTCATTCTAGGGTATTTCCGCACATGTTAAGGTTTAGCATTACCAACTTAGATGTTCTTGGTGTAATTGAGGATGAAGAGTTTTCTGGTCAGATATGTGACGAAGATGCAGTAGGTGTGTGTCTTTTGTTAGCCTTAGAGGTTATCTTTATGGGTAGGTTGGTAGTTAAAGAAGTAGATGATACACTGATGAGGTTGGTTAAAATTCTTGAATCATGGAATGCCTTTCCATGAGGTGAGCACATATGGAGTCATTTGTACGACCAAATTATGAATGTATTATCAAACCACAAGTGTGAGTACCTTCATGGATTGAAGAGAAATCGCAAGTATGTTCCCACATATACGTTGTGGGATTTGTTTGGGCTTTCAAGGTTAGTATTTTATATACGAATATACAAAGTTTACGTACACGTTGTTAATTTTTTGACATTGTCAATTCATATATATGATGTTTTTGGTCTCCAACAATGTATCATAACACACATATAAAGATCAAGAGAGTTGGTTTTAGGAGAGAAAGAATTCTAGAGAGAGTGTGTGTGTGTTCTAGAGAGTGGGAGGAACTTGGTAAATTTTAACTTGATAATTCACTTCACCACCTCACAAATGAGATGATAGACGTTTACTTATAGGTCTACAAGAGGCCTTGATGGGCCTTTGGATAGGCCGGGCTTAGACTATGCGCTATTACATGGACTTATATGATTAACCTAAGCCTGTAAACCCATATCTAGTCTATGACATTTTGATACATTATTACAAGGTCCGTTTTTATATAAATGACCATCACTTTTAATGTTAATAATCTCCCCCGAAGGGCTGGTCATTTATCCAAAGCTATTTCTTCGTTTATTGGCTCTTGAATCTTCGGTTCTTGATACTTGAGCATGAACCTTATTTGTGTAATAGAGTTTCTTAATTCTTTTTTCCATTCATGCCTTGTGATCTTTAGTAAAATCTCTTTCGTTTTTTGCATTCGATCAACATCTTCAAGTGTTGTCCTTAAGTCTTCTCCAACATACTCATACCACTTGTAGGTCTTTAAGCTTTGATCTTTACTCTTATATCATTCCTTATATTGTCTTTGAAGTTCATCTTGACTTGTTTTTTACTTTCTTTATTTTGTTGTAGTTCTTTATCTTGATATTCTTTGACTTGAGCTTGATGAGGAAGACTCATATGAGTAGTATGTGGAGTTGGAGATGTTGAGTTGTTGATGTTGGTAATGGATCAAAGGGCGGCTTCCTTCATTGGTTCCTGTCACAAAAAGGTAGATAATAATGATGTCACGCCAATCGATCCTCGTTGACTTTCATAAAAGAATTGTTCCACTACGATTGTTTTGGAAGCAACGTCTTGATTCCGTGCATCTTAGGTACGTAGAATTAACCTTCGTATCCGTTAGAAACTGATAACGCTCAAATTGTACATATTTTTAAGTGCGTTAATGTTAGTTTTGTGTATGTATTTAGTTAATTTTGTGAACTTTTGGTACTTATTAGCAAAGATTTATGTTTTCAGGTTTGCGATTAGCCAAGACAAAGAAAACGAAGAAAAAAACAAAGGAATGATGAATTAATGTGAAGTTTTTCATGTACAAGAATTCCTTTATACACACATCTTGTGGAGCATATTTAAGAAGATAAAGTGATGAAGTTATTGCTCCCAAGACTCAAGAAAAAGCCTTGGACGTTCTTGAAACAAAAAAATAGTTGCGGTTCAAAGAAACAACAACCGCTGGGCAAGTCGAAAAGTAAAAGATGGCGCGCATGAATTTTTCCCTAGCCGTTCTCCAGCCGCCTAAAGTGTCCCCAAGCCGTGGGCTGGAGACCAGCCACCCAAAACTTTCCCCCAACCGCGCGGCTGCAGCGAATTTCCAGTTTTCATGGCATTGTTTATCAAATTTGACTAGTTGGTGATTGTGTCATAGGTTGAAAGGGTCACTATCATTTCAACTAGTTGTAGTCTTTTCATCTATGATCGACTACCTATTGCATCTTATTAATCTTGCAAAATTTCCTATACATTATGATATGAACATATAGAATGATATAAAATCATGTAACTACAACATGTTTTTGAGGTAAACTTAACAAACACATAAAAACTTGATTACTCTTACAATGGTCGAAATTATATATGTAATGCTCTTTTCTCATATCATTTGTATAACTCACAAATACTAGGATGAGGTAGAATATCACATCTATCTGCCCTTAAAGACTTGCAACAATATAACAATGTTGGTAATAGTAGACCATGAATCTACGTTAGTTGCTTAATTCCTGAAAGGGAACAAAACTCAGCACTCAAGCAATCAATTTTATGAGTTGATGTGATCAATGAGCTAAATTGTTAGCTTTAGCTTTTTTATTCTCTTGTTTGTTTGAGTTTAATTAATTACTTGTTATATGAATCAAAAAGTTGTGTAATGTGTGAATACTAGTTCGAATTAGAATATGTAAAACAACCAACAATGACTTCTTGAATAAGTGTTTCTCACACCTTAAGAAACAACAGATCATATTACAAAAACAAACAAGCAAAGACAATGTATATATGTTTGCGACATGGGTTCCATAAATAAGTCGTGAACAAGAGTGATGATATCTTACAAGAATTATAGCGATGGATGATTAGTATTTTGGTGCCAATGGCAACACATATTTACAAGTAATGCGACATATGTGAACATGGAAGTCAATGCCGACACACGACATGGTTTATGTGCATTTGTCAATTTTTAGAATTGGCAACAGACTTTCCATAGTGATTGGCCCATTTGCCTTCAATTTGTGAATTAGTATTAACCATTGTGATATTGCAGAAAGTTAACTATGATAAGGCAAGATGTAGTGCAACATTGTTTGTGTAGTAAAACTGAAAATATGGAGGGAAAGATGAATGAACTATTCTTGTAATATGATATATAATAACCACAAATACAAGTCCTATAAATAGCAAGTGAACATGTATGACATTAAGGTATGTGATGGTTCATTTGAACCAATGACACAACCTTTAATATGTAAGCGCATAACTGTTTTTTTAACTATAATAAATGTTTAAGTCGACCAAACTAAGATAACTAACTAATTTTTGTTGGGCTATAGAACCAAACTAAGTGTCTAATGTAGTCACATGAACATATAGAACATGGTTGCTAAAATAGAATACAGATACTATCTATGATATAAATGTAACTAAGACATAAAACATGAATTAAGATTGAAGTTTGATCTTAGGGTTCCAACATCAATAGGCCAAATACGTTTTTGCTTGATACTTGTCATTGAGATCTTCTAGCTTGATTCCAAAATGCTCAGTCTTCATTTCTCCTTGACTGTTCATACCATTGGGTTCTTTCACTAGATTCATTTTTACTCCATAGGCATTTGAAACAAGTCCTTCTGTTTCAATTTGTGAGACCTTGGCAGTGTTGTAATAACACTTGAAAACATCCAAGTATTGATTGTAGCAGTTTTTGATCTCTTCAACATGTTCTTTTGATAGGCCTAGTATTTCAGCAATGTATCCAAAGTCATTTGTAAAAATTACACTTAGGTATCCACCTAAGGTTTCAACAAGCTTATAAAGATCCATTAGATGGATCTCTATACCATGGATTATGGGGGGTATGGGGCCTGGTAAGTTTCTTTTGAGATAAACAGCATAAAACCATTTATAGACCTTGTTAAATCTTTCTCTAAAATTGTCCTACTCTTGACTTATAATATGATCATTTTTTAATAAATCAAGGAATGCAACATAATCATTAAAAGAAGTGATTTGTGTTAGATAATATACACCATTCACATGGATGAAGTCTTCTTCATGTGGTATGGTTTCAATCACTGTCTTTTCTTCCTTGTGGTGAGAACTTTCATCAAGTAGTTTGAAAAAGTCTTCCCATGTATCTGTTTTGCACCTGTTTCATTTTGTTATGGTCAAAGTGACATTCTGATGGATCTTTGAACATGGGTACATGTTTGCACCTATTCCCCTTGAATGTCCATTCAAGACCTTGTGATTCCAATTGAGTTGTAGAGAGGATGTTCAGACTTACATCTAGTGTATAGAGCACACCAGGTATGATTGTTATTTCTGAGCCTATCCTTATGTGCACTTCACCAATTCCATGAATGAATAATAGTTTGTGCAGATCTTCTATCTTCTCAACACTAAACTTTTCTTTCAATTTTGCAAACAGGTTTATGTTTGTGCAAACATGCTTGTCAAGCTTCTTGCTTATATACCAAATTTTGTCCCATCCTTCTTCATCTGTTCCTTCTATCATAAAGTCAGTATATAGATGGATATATTCAGGATATAAGATTTGAGTGTGTGGTGTTTCTGTGTTCTTTTCCAAGTATGAAATTCCTTTGTTCTTCTTTTTGTTTGGACAGTTTGCAACAATGTGTCCTCTGACCCCACATCCAAAGCAGATGTATCTCTTGTGCTTTCAATCTTGCTTTGTGTTTCTGGGAGTGCATGATTATACACTTCAATCTTCTGCAGTTTCTTTTTCAACATTTCTTTACAGTCATTTGAAATTTGCTTGATGCATTTTTCAAATCTTGATTCACTTTCTCTCCTGACTTTCCTCTATATGAATTGTCTGTGTAATCTGTTGTTCAAGAATCTCCCAGGATTTTGGCTCTGATGCCACATTTTAGAATTGGCAATAGACTTTCCATAATGATTGGCCCATTTGCCTTCAATTTGTTAATTAGTATTAACCATTGTGATATTGCAGAAAGTTAACTATGATAAGGCAAGATGTAGTGCAAAATTGTTTGTGCAGTAAAACTGGAAATATGGAGGGAAAGATGAAGAAATATAACTGTAATATGATATATAATAACTGTCAAATACAAGTCCTATAAATAGCAAGTGAACAGGTTTGACATTAAAGGATGTGATGGTTCATTTGAACCAACAGACACAACCTTTTAATATGTAACTGTCACAACTTTTTTCTTAACTATAATAACTGGGGCTAATAACCTATTAAAGCATCATACTTGTCACAAATGTCAGTTCGACGTAGCGAACAAAAAAAATAGCTCTTCTATACATTAAACTTAAATTTTTGTCTTCAATTGAGTATTATGACCATTTTACCCTTCTAAATTACATAAATGGTCCCTGTGGGTTTACGAAAATTGCATCCATCGTCCCTAGGCTAAATTACAAAAATAGTCCCTGTTGTTAGAAAAAAATTGCGTCCATCGTCCCTTTTTTTTTCTTCAAAATAGTCCCTATTAAAACATCAACAAACAAGTCAACTGATAGTCCCTATTAAAACATCAACAAACAATACCCTATGCTGGTACTTCTGCAAAATCCAACAAACACAGATCTATCAAATCAAAAATCCAAAACATGGATTTTCCACTTTACACCATAACCAAAAAAAAAAACCCCACTTTCAAAAGTCAAATCCCATGGAGACATTATATCAAATACTTGGTATGCATACCTGAATATGAACAATTAGAGGTGTCCCACTCTCAATGTTTTGTCTTTCTGCTTTTCTCTCTTCTCGACACAACCAGGAAACACAATCAAAAAGAAAGAGTGAGATCAAGAAAATCAATGGAAAAGTGCTCCACCTCGAGTCAACACCAAGTTCCATCTTCCCACACACCATAAATAGTTATCTACCACAACCGAGAGGGGAAGAGGATTCAAGGCCTTCCTCTTGTTTCACTATAAATAGAATTGGGTTTTTCACATTTTCCTTCACTCGCACACAAATTTCACAAAATTAGGGTTCATCTCAATGTTGGGGGTTTTCAAAATTAGTAGAGGGGTTTTGTAGTTTGACGTGTTGGAAGCACAATTCAAGTCTCAATTCTGTTAATTTGAAGACGATTCGTGTTGTAATTGGGTTCTTCCGTTCGGTTCATTCCACTCGACCCATCTTATTATTGTAAGAATAAAAATTGTTATTTAGCTATTTAAAGTTCTGTTGATTTTTTTTTGTTATCTAAAGAAGCATAAAACAAATTAAAAGATGGTTGTGAAAATGTTGTTGTGAATGAATGTATGTTGGTGTCGTGGGGATATTTGATTGTGATTTTGTTGCTTGAATCTGGGTTGGATATGAGTATTAGATCTGGGTTGAATCTGGGTTGTGAATGAATCTGGGTTGGATATGAGTATTAGATGTGAATGAATGTAGGTTAGGTTGAATTTATATATTTGGGACAATGGATGCAATTTTTAAAAATATAAGGGTAAAATGGTCATCACAAATTTATTTTACTTAATTGAAGACAAAATTTAAGTTTAATGTATGAAGAGCTATTTTTTTGTTCGCTACGTCGAATCGACATTTGTGACAAGTATGATGCTTTAATAGGTTATTAGCCCTAATAACTGCTTAGTTCGACCAAACTAAGATAACTAACTAATGTTTGTTGGGCTATAGACCCAAACTAAGTTTCTAATGCATCACATGAACATATAGAACATGGTCGCTAAAATAGAATACAAATACTATCTATGATATAAATGTAACTAAGACATAAAACATGAATTAAGATTGAAGTTTGATCTTAGGGTTCCAACATCAATAGGCCAAATACGTTTTGGTTAGTAGTTAGGTGAGGTAATTACAATGATAGAATAATTTGTACATGTAAGTGCAAAAGAAAATTATTGCAATACTAATCCATTATAACCCTTAGAGGATTAGATTACTTAATTTGACTTGACCTAGTTAATCCTTTTGAGATGAAAGAAAACTAAAATCGACCCGTATATGAAGGTCGAAATTGCCACTCCCAGTTTATGGTTTCATGTCTATTAACTTGTTTGTTAGTTGATAATCTGCGAAGGATTTTTTTTAGCCCTCGTAACATGTATACGTTATTTTCATTGATCGTTGCTATATACTGCTGCATGAAAGATACACTACAGTTTCATGCATATACAAAACTTGGTAAAAGTTATGTACATGGGTATTATTTAGATTTGTTTTCTTGAACGAGTTTTTCATCTATACATTATAATCTAGTAAAAGACAAGTAACTCAAAACTACAACAGAGTACCAGTTTGACCATTTGAGTCAAGGAGATCAATGACTTGCTGCGTATTGTAACGAATCAAGTAGGATAACTATGCACCTCTGTTAATATTCGCATCTGAGGACATGATCCTTATAGTCAAACAAAGGCTTTCTGTCAACGAGTTCTATGCAAACACAACAAAAAGATCACACGTATATAGGCTATGGCAGCTGAATGAGGTAAGTTGCATTGCAAGAACTGAGTTAGGCTTGGGGGTGTTAGAAATTGGGGTTAGGGTGATGATAATTTTGGATATCTTCACGAATCGTGTAAGTTCACTTCCCGTATAAAGTATTTCTTCCCGTATAAAGTATTTCGACCCTATTGGTGCCTGGCTATCACGAAATCCTTATCGGGATATTTCGGGAAGAACACTTCATTTCTAGGCACAAGAGAACGAAGCAAGACAGAGAGGATTGTGTGAAATTTGTATGTTCTATGAGACCAGATATGTCTGTTAAACAACAGACATATGTGACGATTAATGTAGTTACATTCGGTTAAAACCTAAGGGTCACAACTAGAGTGGCAATCACAACCCATTTAGAAAAAATGGGTTGCTATGGGTCAAAAATAACAACTTATGGGTTGGATTAGGTTACCCCATTTGCAAAGAACATGTCAAATGGGTCAACATATGGACTTATGTGAATTAAAAATGGGTCGAATGGGTCACTTAAGGGTCGGATGATACTCAACCATCATTAGATGTCGTGTTTTTATGTTTTTCGTCGGTTTAACATTTTCATCCGTTTATGCGCGTTTTGTCATTTTTACGTTTTCGTCGTTTTCATCCGTTTTTATGTTTTCGTCCGTTTTTACGTTTTCATCCGTTTTGCGCGTTTTCGTCCGTTTTATGCGTTTCGTTTTAAATACATTTTTACGTTTCGTCCGTTTTGCGTTTCGTCCTTTTTACGTTTTGTCCGTTTTTACGTTTTAATCCGTTTTGCTCGTTTCGTCCATATTTTTACGTTTCGACCGTTTTTACGTTTCGTCCGTTTTGCGCTTTCGTCCATTTTTACGTTTTGCCCCTTTTTTTAAGTTTTAAACCGTTTTGCGTTTCGTCCATATTCTATGTTTTCGGCCGTTTTTTTACGTTTTCGTCCGTATTTGCGAGTTTTCATCCGATTTTTTTACGTTTTCGTCCGTTTTTTTATGTTTTCGTCCGTTTTTGCGCGTTTTCATCCGTTTTTGCGCGTTTCCGTCCGTTTTTTTACGTTTTTGTTCGCTTTTTTACTATTCATCCGTTTTTGCGAGTTTTTATTTTTCGTTTTTAGTCCATTTTGCACGTAAAAGCGATCGAAAGCGCAAAATGGATGAAAACGTAAAAAGACGAAAAAGGTAAAACGGACGGCACATAAAACGCATAAAACGCTCAAAACGGACGAAAAGGTAAAAACGGACTAAATGCGCAAAATCGAAGAAAACGTAAAAGGGACGAAAACGCGCAAAACGGATGAAAACGTAAAAACGAACGAAACATAAAAAGCGGACGGCGCAAAACGAAAAATACGGACGAAAACGCTAAAAACGAAAACGGACGAAAACATTAAAAAGGACGAAAACGCCGCAAAACTAAGAAAACGCACAAAACGGATGAAAACGTAAAAACGGACTAAAACGCACAAAAACGGATGAAACGCAAAACGGACGAAAACGCGCAAATATGGATGAAAACGTAAAAGCGGACGAAACGTAAAAAGCAAAACGTAAAAAGCGGACGACGGTGCGCAAAAGCGGAGGAAAACGTAAAAAGCGGACGAAAACGCGCAAAAGGATGAAACGTAAAAAGCACGAAAACGTAAAAAGCGGCGAAAGGTGCAATAACGGACGAAAACACGCAAAACGGATGAAAACGTAAAAAGCAGACGTAACGTAAAAGTAGGGCGAAAACGAGCAAAAACGGATGAAAACGTAAAAAGCGGACGAAAACGTAAAAAGCGACGGCAACGCAATAACGGAAAACGCTAAAAAGCGGATGAAAACGTAAAAGAACGGACGTGGCGTAAAAAGTAGGACGAAACGAGCAAAAACGGATGAAAACGTAAAAAGCAGAAAACGTAAAAAAGCGAAAAACGTAAAAAAACGCGGCGGTAAAAAATGACGGCGTAAAAAGCGGATGAAACATACTATAGTAGCATGATTACGGTGGAAATGTAATGAGTCGACCCGACCCAACCCGACCCAACCCGTTTGACCCATGACCCATTCAACCCATTCTTATAGTATGACCCGTTTGACCCATGACCCATTTGACCCATAAACCATTTGACCCATGACCCAAACCGACCCGACCCGACCCATCTGCCACCTCTAGTCACAACCCTTCACCGTGAGGGCTCGCCCCTGACCTCAGGCGCGCCCGACCGCAGAGGGTCGCCTCGACCTCGCAAGGGCGGTGCCCTTGCCCCCTGCATCTTTGTCGGGGCGAAAACATAGTAGCTCAACGAGTGTGCACTCTACACTTCCCTAACTCGTGTTCGAGCTTAATATGTATTACACTGATCTCTAGTAAATCGCAATTGCCTAAAATAGTTGATGACACTAAATTCACAAATTTATCATGAAGGCTGATTCAAATTTGGATGCTTAATCCAGAATTTCGGATTAGGCACTTGCATCAAGACATAATAATTTAAGAAAGAGATCCACCATGTTTGTTTAATTTTAAGCGGTGTTCAAAAATCCGAAACCGATGAATCGAGCCGATCCGTTCAATCCGAAACCGCAAAACCGATAATCAAGAAACCGAAACAGAAAACCGAAACCGGAAAAACCCGCTTATCATGGTTCGGTTTCGGTTTTACTTTTAGTTATCCGCGGTTACTCCGAACCGAACCGCTTATAACATACATATAGGTTTCAACAAACCATTCTTAAAATGTACAAGTATTAACTATCTTATTGCATTACTTTTATCGTATAATGCATTTTTACTTACCTAATGTGACCATTTACTAACGTTCATGGATTACATATGATTAAAGTGATCGTACTTATAAACGTCAAATAAATAGTATTAGTTATTTTGTTACATATGATAATTTGAATGCTTTTATTGCGACGGAACAACATTACTATGACTTAAATCTTTTCAATGTTATTTAATTTTACTACAAATGACATATTATGTTCTAATTTATGTTATCGTTCGTCCGATTCAATTCGATTAATTTTTTAACTTGGTTAACCGTGACCCGAACCGTGGGTAACCGCTCATTTTAGTACTTCGCATGTCCGGTTACCCGCCTAGTATGGTTCGGTTTCGGATAGTAAAATGAACTACCCGCCCGTGATGGATAGTTAAAATCTCTAACCGAACCGAAGCCAAACCGCGTGAACACCCCTAATTTTAAGAAAGACATATGATGAGCCTTTCATCTAAGTTGGTCCGCGTGAAAGAGTACTCAGAACCAATTGCTTAACATCTATCCATACTAATTTTAATTTTCATCAAATTCATGAAAGCGTATAATGATTAGAAAATTTGTTAACACAAAATTTACAACTAAAGTGTAGAGGTTTCATAAAATTTATAGATGAGGTTTCTGTTTCGAATGTTACAAATATTATAAAGGAAAATTAATACTGTATCAATTTCCGACATATCCAGACAATTTGTATAAACCCACTTATGCTCTGCTACAATATAGAATAATGAAATCCCCCAAGGTATTATGCGTTACTAATAATTATTTAGAAACTTTAAATATCTATTACATACATAAGAAACCTAAAGGTAATGGCCTCTTATTGAGGGGATCCTGAAAGTACAAGTTAAATTATCTTTACTCTCGAATTTAGGTTTAAAATCATATTTCTGTTTATGAAGTTCAGAATAATATTCTGGTGGTGATGTATCTGTTGGACCACTTCCGAATGTCCTGGGAACGAGACTTACACCAAACCCACATCGGTCTAATGTCTGGTGGGAAATGGAAAAGGAAACCGCCTTGCATGTTTCATCCAACCATGTAGTACTATGTCTTAACGAGCCAAATGAAACATACCCCACCCATGTTTTTTTATCATCAACACTCTCCTTCCAAACCACATCATCTTGAGAATCAATACCCATCGAACCACCCCTCACCTGCTTCATAGTTATCTTTGGACTATCTACCAAGATGCCATATTGTATTACAACACACATTAAAAATCCACAAAAGTCATTGCACCAGTTGTCTGGAAGTTGCAATGTGCATTTCTCCCCAGCAGCACGAAGACAAGGTCGAAACTCCCTTGGAATCTGAAGGCCTTCTAGTTGTAGAACCATAGAGTGATTCTCAATAGCATTTCCCTAATTAATTTACACAAATTAGGAAATGCCTGAAGCATTGATATTTAAAAAAAGGGCTAATTGCATAAAAATGCATCTAACTTGCCACTTTTTGTAGTTCTGTGTAGCCTACTAATTTTTTTGCAGATCCGTGTAGCCAACTTTTGAATTCGGGTTGTTCCATGCATCGGGTGACCTTGAAACCTTCTAGTGCTTATGTGGAACATGTTTTTTCCATGTAGGCATAAAAACTTTTTTTTTCCAATAAACAAAACAAACAAAACTTTTGATAAACAAATCAAACAGCTCCCCTGGTTCCCATTATGTTCTTGTATCATGTTTTGCCCAAACACTACACACCATTTATAATCTACGATAAAGCTTGGCTTATGAGATATCACCACATGACAACAATGTCATATCTTGTTTTAACTGATAATTGTGATAGGTTTCTACCTCAGTCCAGTCAATGTTTGTGTCATCATTGTTGTTGGTTTGCCTCCGATTCTCACCATGTGCATCAACCCCCTTATCTTTTTGACCTTCCTGTCGTCATCGCTCCTCAACAAAGTTGAGAAGACAACCGATTGACATCCAATTTTGAGGTGTAGATTCTTGATCCATGACACATGAAAATCTTTTTTGTTTGTTACTTATGTTTTTTTTTGGGTTAAGATTTTAGCCAGAGACTCTTAAATTAAGAAGAGAAAAACATTTGCTATTAAGATTTATGAACAATGAATGATTTGAAATGATGCAGTAAGCTTAGTGAATTATTATAGAAAAAGATCTAATTTATACGAATGAATGCTTGATGTCTTTTTCATTATATTATTCATCCATGTTGTATAAGTAACTTTTTGGTCCTCTGGTATACTTATGAATGGTGATGAAAGAAAATGGCGGTTGCTATGGTGGTGAAGGGGTAAAGGTGAAGGGTGAAGGTGAAGGGGGGTGTTTGGGAATGAGTATTATTAGTGTGTGGTTGATTTATTAACCTACATGGCACCCAAAAAAGAAAAATTAATGATAACCTGTAACTTTCTTGGCAGGTCACCGAGTACACGAAACAGACCGAATTCAAAAGTTGGCTACACGGATCTGCAAAAAAAATAGTAGGCTACACATAACTACAAAAAGTGACAAGTTATATACATTTTTATGCAATTAGCCCTTAAAAAAACAGAAAGCTATATATACATACCTGAAGCATTGATTGTAGTAATTTGTTGCCATCAGTTAGAACACCCCCCTTCATAACTGACACTTGACATAACCGTTTACAATTTCTGATAGAATCTCCTACGTATGTAAGTCTGTTACATCCGTTTGCTCTGAAAATAACTAAACTTGATGGGAACTCGGGCAATATTTCAAGCCAATTGGAATATGACAAGTCGAGGTATACGAGCGCAGTAAGTTGCGAGAGGTTAAAATGCAATATTGGAAAATGATTAGAACCGCTGCGAGAGAGATCCGACTTTCTTAAGCTATAAAATGAATCGTATTCAATCGCTTCTAATGAAATAAGGTTGGTACAATGTACTGCAACTGATGAGAGAAAAACTTGCATCCTAAAGCCACTCAAAAACAACTTTACTAGGTTTTCCATGTCTGATTGGATTTCTGGGACCTTAAAATTCCTATAGGTACAATTGATGTGAAAAGTCTCGAGTTTTTTCATATGGTCAATCCTTGGAAACTTTTTAATCTTGGGACCACATAAGACGAACCACATGTGTTTGAGAGGTTTATGATTTCCGAGTGATGGGTGAATCACTTTTAACTTGTCACAAGAATCAATTTCCAACTCTTGAAGACATGGGAGTCCATCAAAATCTGGTGTGCTGACTAGCTTATGCATATCGATGAGTCGAAGCACTTTCAGGTGTGGTAGATGCTAATGAATACAAATATATATATACACAAGTTAAAATATAATTAATACCAGAGCTTATCACTATTCACTAAGTATGATATAAATAAATGGAAATAATTAAGACATGATATCTCATCATACTCGTCGTGAGAAGCTCCCAAAAATATAAAAATTAAACTAATCCAAGGTAGAAACAGAAATACAGAAACAGTTTTTGTTTGTGCTTTTCTGAGTTATGTACATAAAGTAACACGTTTGACCAGGCATAATGTGTCAATAGTCAAGTAAGTCAATCTTTTTGTATGCTTTTGAGCAAAATAACTTGTATAACGGCTTTACAGACACTTCATGGAAAATATATGAGGTGCTTCTGACATTTACCCATAAAATATTCGGGTATTTATCACTTGCTCCACGAATACATAAAAAATAGTTTATATGTTAATTAAAGGATGAACTGAATTACCTTCCAACCCTTCCACAGTTCTTTTTGCAAGCCCGACCTCATTTTCAGAACAGCAAGATTCGTTGGTTGAAAACTCTCTGGGAATTGACTTGCAGGATAATTATCCCAATCAATATACCGCAACTCATTTGAAAGAGATGTAGGTGCTTCAGAATGGCACCTTTTCACAATTAACCACCTTAGCTTCTTCATGTTTGGAACAATCTTCAAGTAGAGTACTGGATGATCAATATTATAAGGAGATATCACTTCAGTCTTGTCATTTTCCTACAATAAAGGAGAAATAATGCAAGGGTTGAGTGGGAGTTTAACTTCTATCAGTATGTGTGCATCAATACTGCAGATATAATGTATATTTTGAAAATATAATTTAACCTTTACCATTGTTGTATCCCCAAGACACATTTTATTGATTTCTTTTCTTTTCCAAACTCTGCTATGTTTTTCAGGATTGTTAGGAAGCTCCCCTCTAACAATGTAGTGTCCCATTTCTTGTATCAAATCATGCATATCAAAATTACCACGTGGATCAATAGTAATGAGAGCCTTTTGTATCAACACCTTTATTCCTATGTCAGGGTGGAAACCAAAAGCGTCAAGTATCTCAAATGCAGAATCTTTGCTTCGTCTCCTGAAGAAACATGCAATATCCAAGAATAACTCTTTCTCCACCGTTTTAAGCCCATCATAGCTAATTTTAAGTTTCTCGACAATCTCACTTTCTGGAATTTCATTTAGTCTATCCAAGGTACTCATCCACTCTTTCTCATCTTTGTCATATAGAAAAGAACCTAAAACTGTAAGTGCTAATGGGAGCCCATCAGCATAAGAAACCACACGTAATGAAAGTTTCCCATAATCTTTTAGAGGCTCCTCTTCATTATATGCGTGTTTTTTAAAGAGCCGGATACTCTCGTCCTGTGATAATAATGTGACAGGAGAGATGTGGTCTACCTTTCGAGTTCTTAACACATGTTCATCTCTAGTTGTGATTATGATGCGGCTCCCATCACCAAACCATTTACGTGATCCAGCTAATGCCTCTAGCTGTTTACAGTCATCGACATCATCAAGAAGAATTAAGACATTACTATGACATAAGCTACTTTGTATCATGCGTTTTCCTTGTTCAATACTCTGCACTCTTCTTTTTTCAAAACTTCTTCTAGAATATTTTCTTGTAACTTTTTTAAGCCAGATTTGCTTGATTCCTCACGAATATTGTCAACAATGCAGTGACCTTGAAAACGGGCATTGATTTTCATATAAACAGATGTGGCAAGAGTAGTCTTACCACCGCCTCCAACGCCCATATCCCAACCATTCTCACACCACCTGTCCCAATTTCTAATCTTGATATTAAATTTTTTACACGGTCTGTCATTCCAACAAGATCTTCGTCAATATCTGAGTTTGACGAAAGCAACTTATCTGAAATTGCATCGACAATTTTTTGGATGACCACTGCCTCATGTCTGCATATTGGATATATATAAATGGATAATTAGCGTGTATGCTCAGTTGCTCACATTTGCAAAGTTGTAATACTACACCTCTCCCAAATGAAAGGCCGGGCAGTTAACAGTAAATTATCCTTCGTTAGAGTTTAACAATCCCAACTTTCCAAATTTTAAGAGCTAAAATTAGAAGTTGCAATATATTCACAATAAGAATTGGAAAAGCGCTTCCTTTTCTCCGTTTCATATAACCAGTAAAACACATCCGCACTAGCACATACACACGGTAGACACATAAATATTCATTTAACCAAAAACTGAACTAAAAAAAAAAGAGAAAAAAGGAAGAAGTCCCTGACGCCATATTAGAAAATTATTAAATCCAATTACCTAAATCAACTATTTACATATTCATTTTACCAAACAAACTTTTTTCCCATATTTTACAAAAATAAACTAAATGTGTCACATCCCCGTTTAAATACTCATCTTATCTCTATCATCCTCCTTTATCAAAGAGTACTTGAACCCCACCTCAATAACAACACTCCATTATACCAATATACCCCACAAACCATCACCACACACCACACACCACACCACGGACGAAACCAAGGGGTTCCTGGGAACCATGAATTTTTTCAATGTAGTGTTAATTTTGAAAAAAAACATCAATTTTTTCTAAATGCAAAAAAAATGCACCCGGTCCATCGAAACGTATTTTTAACACTATTTAGTTAGTAAACTTACAAATAAAAAATAAACATAAAATGCACCATGTCATATCTAATCCCGGTTCCGCCCCTGCACCCCACACCCCATTGTTTTCATTTATGTACCAATTTATTTCCAAATTTCTTTACACTTTTTCAGATACCCAATTCACCAAAGGACATAATCTAGTTCCAAGTTCCAAGTTCCAAGTTCCAATGTTATTTCTTGTCTATATTTATAAACCTATCTATGCTAATAAACTGTAAACAATAACCCATAGGCCAAATATCCAATTCAATGTCAATTTCCAATGCAAGTCACCCGAGATTCTCAAGGTCCCCTAGGTAAGTCTCCCGAGAATTGGAAATAAATTGGTCGCCAGGTAAGTCGCCCGTGAATGTACAAGTCGCCCCACAAGGTCGCCTAAAGCATTTTCTGGTCGCCCAAGTGGCATCTATATTTTTTAATGTCATTTTTAATAAACTCATCGCCTAGAAGATCGCCTAAAGACACGTGTACGGTTGAAAATAGATCCTGGAACCAATCTAACATATAATATGTTAAAAGTTCATTTTGAGTAAAAATAAATAAATAAATAAAATAAAAAATAGGCGACGTTCAATTTTGTAAAGTACTAACATAAACGGGTCATTATAAAAAAAAATAAAAAATAAAAAATCTCAAATTATCAAAGGTGTGTTTAGCTTGTGAAAAGCATCCCCTTTTTTTAGGAAATTTTTCATAGGAAAATGGAAAACTGAAAACTCAACAGTAATGGGGTCGTAATCTAAGCCTTGGCTAAACCTTGGAAATCTTAATGCCATAATGCCTTTCAAATCCTCCTAGCCATTATCCTACTGCAATAATTCTGGCTAAGAAGAACTCCCATGTTGTAACAAAAAGAAAACTACCCATCGGAAACGTTCTTAGGTTCCCATCCAGAAATGTTACTTGCATCAACAAGTGCTTTTCGCCACAATTCGACTTTTGTAACATTCATCATCTCTTGCTTGGAAAAAGCTGCTCCAAAGTTCCTTTTCTGATATCTCACTTCCGATGGATCCACGTCATAGAAAACTGGGATAACAGTTAGTCCTATCTCTTCCCTGCATTTCATAATATGTGCAAGTTCATCCAAGCACCACGAAGAATCTGCATAATTTATGGAGAATACTATAACAGCAATATGCGATTCTTGGATAGCCTCCAATAGGGCTGGACCAACAGATTCACCCCTTGGAAGTATAATATCATCCTTGTAAGTGCGAACCAGTCGGTCTTCAAGAGCCTTGTAGAGATGATCTACAAAGGTCTTACGGGTATCTTCCCCTCTAAAGCTAAGAAATACATCATACTTCCACGACCGGAAAGAAGAAGCTGAAGATGAAGATGCCATTGAAATGAGTATGATTAAGTTAGGAAAAGATTGATGTGGATCTTGAGTAAAAAATAACTCTGGTTAATCATAGAATTTGTTAACTTTTTCTAGGTTTCCTTCAGAGTAGAATTCAAGGAAATTTCCAACCAATGAATGCCCTATCAGTGGTCTGAATAACTAGTCATGTCACAATCACATTGGATGCCAATGCCATCATAAAGTGTCTTTGTTAGTAATTGTTGTGGAAATGTATTGCATGTGGACAAATTTACAAAAATAATGCTCAAGTATGTATGACTTTTTGTATATATTATTTTTAATGACATTTTTTTTTCAAAATATATAGGGTAGATTCCAAAAATGTCCTTGTGGTATTTCATTTTTGCATCGTAGGCATCTCAAAACTTAAAATAGCCTAGTGTTTTCACTTTGGTGCAATTGATGCCCCTTTCGCTGACAATCGTTAATTTTTGCCGTTAGTCGAGGTCAAAGACATGCGAAATGACTAATTTATCATCATCTTCTTCCCAGAATTACTTTCTTTTAAATATGCATTAATGATGTGATATTGTGGTGTGTGCATCAATTTATTTGGTGTGAGTATCACTCCTCATTTTGTAATCCCATGTCCCAACACTATTACACATGGGGCCGGTGCCCCCGTGGTTAGCCGAAAAGGTTAAGATTTTAGTGTAATTTGATTTTTTATTTTTTTATTATTATTATTTTTTTTTTAATTTTGACTTTTTTTTCGAAAGTGGCTCTACCCAAAACTTAAATTGCCTCCACCCACGTACTAAACATACAACACTCTAAAGCCTTATAAATCCTTCATCTCTAAGTAAAAATAGTCCTTATTTTTTTTCCGCATTTTATTGCTATTGTAAAAATTAAAAAAAATAAAATAAATAAAATGTTGCCCCCAACATCCTCTTTTCGTTCCATCACTGTATTGTTCCACCAAATTGCTACCTGAATAAGTAAAATACCATGTTGTTCCACATGCCAATATGACTAGTAATTCTCATTCTAAAACAGAAGTGTACAAACAATTAAGAACCTAAACTTCAAATTACTCCGTATAAGAATTAAATATGATTATCATTACATAAATAGATAACAGTGTCGAATATAAGAATGTTGAAATCTCTTGAAAGGGTGAGGACCACTCTTTTTAAGCAAAAAATTAAATCAAAGATTACCTGAAAACAACAAAGAACTTGTGTCCACAGTTTGAGAACTAGACAATATGGACATACGCAAAGGATATGACGCTGCTGCTTTAACATATAAAAGTACTCGAAATCATCATGAGAACTATCGCCGCCACCATTGTTTCATGAAGTGTGAACTTAGCCGATGTCCCAGACGAAATACCTTGTGGCCTGAAATATCGTTACAGCCACCATGAATCCAGGGCGGGCCCTGGCTATGGGCGGCACGGGCGACGGCCCATCAAATAAATAGGGGGCTTCAAATTTTTGTTGTTGTGAATCGGTTTTATGTGATGAAAATGGCGCTGTGATGAATGATGAACATTAGAAGAAGAAAGAAGAGTAAATGAAGAGAGGCAATGCTTTGAATGAAAATAAGGACTACTTTTCTTTTTTGACAACATAGGTCACGTGATAACGTACAAAAAGCAAAAGAAGCAGTGTGTCAACGTAGAAATATGGGAAACAAAATTTTAATTTTTTAGAGCACAAGTTGTCATGACAAGGTTAAACTATTCATTCGGGACTTACGGGTGCCACATCAATATAACAAACTTCCACATCATATAACAAACCTCTACAACTAACCCTCCCTCACTCACAACAAACCTCAACTTACTCATTTGAGGCCCACAACTTACTCATTTGAGGCCCACAACTTACAACTTTATTATTTTTTTTTTTTTTTTCACATTTCCAAATAAACTAAATTTATTTATTAAAATAAAAATATAATACAATATATTTAAAAAATATATAAATTAAACATTAAAAAAAGAAAAAAAACTGCGTGTTCTTCCCCATCGTCACACACACTACGCACACACTTGAAATAAAAACGAATAAAAAGAAAAAACTGACAGTCGTACACATTTAAACCTCGTCGTGCAGATGACGAGGCCTTCTGACGAACCACTGGCGAAACTTGCGGTGTCACTAAGAAGCCACGGCACAGCACGGCGATGGTAGACACACAGTGCTCTTATTACATTTAATCTTAATTTAATGTTATTATTTTTGTATCGCTACTCATCATTATTATTTTGAAGAGTAAATTGCATAAATCATCCTTACAGTTTGGCCAGATTGCTGGTTTTAATCCTAAATAATTTGTAAGTGCATAAATCGTCCCTAAAACAAACCTTTTTGCAAATTTTGGTCTCTAGTTTTAACCGGCATTAAGTGGATTCCGTTAGAAGTTACACATTAGCCCTTTTGGCCAACAATTGTAGCAGCATTCATCCTTTAAATTAACGACCGTTTATAATTAAAAAAAAATCGGTTTATTTAAAGTTTTTTCGATTTTATATATACGTTTTCATAAAAACATATACATTTTTATCTAAGTTTTTAAACGCTTTTATATATATTCTTAGATACTTTTTATATAAGTTATTATATACATTTTTATATACATTTTTTTATACGTTTTTTTATATATATTCTCAATATAATTTTTATACGTTTTATAAAAACATATACATTTTTATATAAGTTCTTATATACTTTTTATACGTTTTTATATATGTTTTTTATACATTTTTATATATGCTCTTATTAGGGCTGAGCATGGAAGGTTCAAAAGCAAACCGGACCGACAAAACCGACCGAACCGACAAAAACCAAACCGACCCGACAACCCTTCGGTTCGGTTTTGGTTTTGGTTTATTACGAATCGGTTTCGGGTCGGTTCGGTTCGGTCCGATCCAAAACCGACAAAACATGCACAAACACACGTAAACCGAACCGAACCGATGGACCGCACAAAAATGAACCGCACCGACCATATTCGGTTCGGTTTCGGTTTAGGTCTTTTATGATTTTCGCGACGATCAGACCGCATCACAATCAAAAGGCGACGCCGTCACGAGTGTAAAATCTATATATAGACTTCGGATTTTTTTTATTTTGTGTGCATTATTTTGGAGAGCAAACCCTAGTTCGTTTGAGGTCCGACTTGGACAGTATATTAGGGTTCCAAACCCTCTTTTACTCTTAAAGATAAGTTTGTTTATCCAATCTATCACCATGTTTCATCTATGTTTGTGTTTGTTTGTGTTCTTGCTTTTCTATCATGTGTAAGTAAATTAATTAGTGTTTGCTTAGATCCAATGAAACCTAGTTATTGATTATTGTTAGGTTGTCTCTTATTCTAATTGGTAGACGCTAGAATAAGGAAAACTGTGTTCTTCTTTAATTTTTGCGAGCATGAACATTCTAAATAGAAAAAAGCCTTAGAGTTCACTTTAGGCCATCCTTGTGTTTACTGCGTGAGTTGTGGCTTAAAGATAATAGGATATTCGGGGGAGATACCTCGTACTTGGCGATCCCGGATGTTCTAGAAGAGAGTTAAGATTCATATAATTGGGGAATTAAGCACGACCCTATGACTAACACGGAACATAACGCATCAATTAGGATAAGGATGTGACAATTCAATCGAACCATAAAAGATAACTAGGGAGTAAGAAAATCTAAATGAACACGCTTTTAATTATCATAAGAAACACACTCATTCAATCCATAGCTTTTATTTTAATTAGTTTTTAACTTAAATTGCTTAGTAGTTTAATTGGTAGAATTACCAAACCCCACTCTTCAAACCCCGAGATTTTACTTGCTTTCATAAAAAATATAAAAAGACTAAAAAGAATCTTCCTCACCTCACCTTTTCGTCATACATCTCTACTAGCATCTATATTCCCCTAGAGAACGATCAACCCCCTAGGCTTGCCCATACTACACTGCAACGATTAGGTACACTGCCTAGTAGGTTGTAAAGCTTTCTCACGGAAAAGGAAGTCTCTCGACCCCGAACCACGCATCAAGTTTTTGGCGCCGCTACCGGGGAATAGAATAGCTAGTTAGGTTTCTATCTCGATTAGGTAAACTCGCTTGATTCCTATCAAATGAGCTTTTTTCCTTTTTATTAGCTTCCTTTTAGTCTATCCCTCTTCTTTGTGCTTTTGTACATAGATCCCATCACCTTCCATGATTCACATCTTTTGCCGTAAGTACTTTACACTATTTGCTCCGATTCCCGCTATGGAGAATGCGAATCCACCCAATCTCTCACCCGTTCATCACTTTGGTAATCATTTAGCTAGTGTATAATGAAATAAATTGTCACCATAATAGTCCTTTTTATGATTCGAATTCCGATGAGGAATTTGATGATGGGGAGGCACTTGATGATGGGGAAGTCATTGATGAAGTTAGGGTTGAGATGGAGGAAAATCCCTCTCAAGGTTTTGACCCTAGGTGTAGAATTGAGAAAGATAGTCCCTTCAATATGCAATTACCTTGTAAAATAGGATTTGAAAGTTTTGATGCTTACTTGAATTCAATCTTACCTTTAAAATTAATCTCGAGGAATTTATACAATAAAATTAAAGTAAACGAGTTAGCCTATCAAGGGAACAATGTTGTTAATGTGGTTACTCATTTGCACATGTTTGTTGGAAGTTTTGCTTATTTGGTAGAGTTCATGGTCTTAGAGGACTTAGGAGAGTTCATTGATAGAAACCTCACTCAAATGATATTTGGAAAGCCCTTTAGGAGAATGACTAAGTTGAATGAACAAATGATTGATAGTTTAATTACATTCTCTGATGAAGTCGAGGATTTTGTCTATTAAATGCCCCGTACACACCCTAGGTTTAAACACAAATACATCGAGGCATGTAATCAAATGGCTCATATTTCATTACTTAGTGAAAGAGAGAAGCAAAATGAATTTAGGCATTCTCATGAGAAAAATGAGAGATATTATAAAAATGCCTAGAGTTAGGAGATGACTATAAGAAAGATGAAAAAACATTAGATTGGCTTAGATATGGGCATGTGAGCTTGCATGAGATGAAGTAGTGGTATGGCTTCGAGTCTAGCTACAAGACTCATAAATAAAGAAAAGCGCTTCTTGGGAGGCAACCCGTGTTTATATATTTGTTTGCTTGTTTGTTTTTCATTTTTATTTTTGTGTTTTATATATCTTTTTCATTATTGCCTAATTCGCATGCTTATATTATTTTTTGAAATTCTTTATTTTGCTTTTAACTTCGTCTTCATTACATATAAAGATATTTTACAAAAAGATAAGTGTAGGGAAGATCACACGTGTTTTTAGAACTAATATGAACATGAGATTAACAATGTTTGAAATTGTATATATATATATATGTGTGTGTTTGTTAGAGTCAAATGCTTGTATCGAGTCACAATAGATGTTTTGCAGTTATTTTTCTAGGTTTTTAAAGAAGTAAATTTTCCAGAATTTTTCCAAAAAACGCGTCTGACTCGTTCTGTGAGGACAACCTGATGGCCTCGGGATTAACACCCGACGACGTCAGTCAATGTATAAACATTTTACAGATTTTTGTTTTCTGTCTAATTTGTAATTTTTGTAAATTTCCAGAACTCTTAATTTTCCAGAAATCTGCAAACATCCATTTCACAAGCATTATATCTTTACTTGCTTTCTAGTGTAGTTTTGTTTTTATATAGTTTTTACCACCGATTTTACGCAAGGTTTCGTTTTCGGTTTTTTATAAGTGTGCAGGTTATATTAGACAAGAAGATGAAGTTCATGATGGAAGCAACTATTATTTTTTGCTCATTCTTCTTGGAGGAGGATTTAACTGCAATTTTACGCATATCCTACCGAGCTAATCAGGGGAGTATTAATTTCTCTCTTTTATTGTACCTTTCTCTATCATAACTTTGATACTTTCAGGGAACATTGGGGACAATGTTCAGTTTAAGTGTAAGGAGAAAGAATAAAACGGGAACTTAGAAACTATTCTCTCACTTGAATTTTGCCTTGTCCTTGGTAAATTGTGTAATAAGCTATGAGAAATATTTGTTAGGATAATTTTAACACCAAATTTAAATTTTTTTACGGCACATACGATTAAAACTTTAGGCTTAATAAAACGTCTCATGTATAGGACTTATATGACTAGCACAAAAACCGTATACCACTCAAATTGCACCCCAAAAAATGTGAGGTTCTCCCCTAGATCTTTAGGAATAAAAGCATTCATCTTTAATGCTTAGTGAGTGTACCGGTAGTATAATACTTCATCCATCCCATAAAAACTATCCACTTTGACTTTTTTAAGTCTTTCTGTTGGAATCACTCCTAAACTAGATTACAAGTGTTAGTAATTAATATGTAATAGTTAGCTTAATTATGGCTTTTATGTTAGTAATTATGGCAAGGGTTATGTAGAAAGCCCATAAGCCTTGGCCCAAGCCCAATAAGGAAAGGAAGGAACTTGCATGTTGCCCTAGTTCCTTCCTATAAATAATCTTGTAAACCTTCTCTTGAAGGTTGGTTGTTCACTTTTCTATTTCACTCTAAGCATAAACATTCCATATTTATTCGTGTGTTTGGTTAAGTGTTCATCCGATCCATTCTTCATCTCATTTCTTCATATTGATGCTTGTGTTACATAAATGGGAACCTAACAGTGGTATCAATCGCCAAATAGTTGGGTGAACGATTTGTTTTTGAAGTTTTTTCTTCCTACGCGTAAGTTTCGGTATCCTAACTTTCAAACGCTTCAAAACTTTGATTTTTACACTTTAAAACTCAAGATTCTTGTACTTTAACGGTTATTTGGTGATAAAGTTGAAGTTTTTGGCAAAAAGTTTGAAACTTTATGTGTTTTCATTGTTTTTAAGCTTGGTTTCATACGAGTAGTTCTGTCTACGCATAAGGTGTATAAGGGTTTTAGATCATCAAGTTTCACACTTTTGTGTTATTTTGGTGATATTGAAGCTTTTTCATCACAAAAATCTGGTTTAGAAACATTGGTGTGCTAAAAAATAGTTTTTTTTTTTGCAAAAGTTGGCTATTCCTACGCGTAACTAAACCCTAGTTTTACGCGTGGGTGCTCAAAGTCTCACGCGATAAGGTTTTTCTTGGTTTGATCTTGAGAGATCTTGGTTTACTCGGTGTTTTCTTGCTTGGATAAGCATGAAAACACTTCAATTGGATATCTTCTACATCGAATAAGTGTAAAGGATTTTGGGATAAAACCCTAGTTTTACGCCTAAGCATAAAAGCTTACGAGTAAAAAATCTTACGCCTAAGCATTTCCTACGCATAAGCACTTCTTACGCCTAAGGAAATATTACGCATAAGTTTCTTACTACTAAGTCTTTAGTTTATGCATAACCTAAGGTTTAACCAAGTCTACGCGTAAGCTATTCCTACACGTAAGCTCTACTCTTACGCGTAAGGTGGTGTTTTTACGCATAAGCTATTTCCTTTGCATAAGCTGGTTTTCTACGCATAAGGATTCTTCATCAACAAAGTTTCATTCGACTACAAAGATCCATCATCAACACAAGTTTTAACGATGTCTCAACCACCATACTCTAGCTACTTTCTCATGTGTATCCTCAACAACAACAACAACAACAACAACTCCATCAACAACAACAATTTTATCAACAACTACAACAACAACAACAACAACAACAACAACAACAACAACAACAACAATTTCCTCCCGGAGCAATTCAACCACAAATGATTCAACCACCCCCTAGTCTTCAAGTACAATCCTATACAAACTTTCAAAATCAACATCCATCCAGGAATACTATAAAGGAACCGTCTTGGTTTGCAAAGATGTGTGAAGCTTTAAGTAGCCAACAATCCATTCATGAGGTGGATCACTGATAGACCTCAATGCTCACTCCGAAACTATGATCAATGGGTGATAAGGTTCTTTAAGTTTTGTGATCTAAAGAAGCCACATAGAAAGTTCTTAAAGAAGGTCATCTGGAAGGTCCATTTGATGCCCTCATGTCACTACACGGAGATCAAATGCTAATCCACCAAGAGGTGATGTCACCAACGTTGTCGGGCCTTAATGAACTCACTCTTGATCAACTTCTACGCTTTGAAGCCGATGAACGGCAATGCAATACATCCTTTTGGGATTACCTAATCCGATACTTGAGTGTTGATGTTCAAAAGATCGCTAAAGCAATGTGGGAGCATATTGTAACACCCCAAAATCACAAAGTGACAATGGAAGACTAATTGGGGTATTACTTAGAGGATCATAGTGACAAGTTATGAAAACGACTCTAAAGAGACGTTTTAAATAAAAGTTGTTACCATTTCATAAACTCGGTGTTTGGAAACACAAAAGGAGATACCACATGTCTCGAAATTACATAAAAGATAGTTTAAATGTTTGAAATGATAACTTTAATTTAAAACAACACCACTTCTAGCGCCCCATGACGTCCACTCCACACCTTCATGATATTCTAATTTGTACCGAGATAAGCATGCTTAAAAGATCAACAAAATGTTGAGTGATATTCATAGGTTTAAATAATAAGTTGAACACAAGTAAGAGATGATAATTGCTTGAATACAATTACCATGGAAAATAAAGATTATTATTATGCGCTAAGCTCATGACACCAAACTAACGCATACACCTAATTACGGTGTAAGTAATAATATTGCCCTCGAGATGGAATTGCCAATTCCATAGTTAACCAATATAGTGCGCCCGGTTATTTCCGATAACCGAGTCGGGTCGTTAATTCCCATAGTACTATCCACAATATTCGCGTTCACCGCAAGTGATTAATGGTTCATGATGTAAGGGACTTATGGCGGTGCAACTTAGGCTATAATAATAATGATCGAGCAAGCATCTGCTTTAAGAAAAGACTTGTGTTCTAGTTTATAGCATGCATCTCCTCGCGGGGTTTGAAAGAATAAGTAAAGGCGAGGCTATGAACTCACCTTAGCAAACAAAATCCGAGTAGTGTAAGGTCAAGTAGTATGAGCACGAGGTACCGTCACGCAACCTATAATTAGTATGGCAAGTCTTAGTTTATTATTTTCATTCATAATTTAGTGTGTTGAAAGCGGTTGAAGTATTCTCAAGAGTTTGTGTTTATTATTGCTTGTGGCAACGGTTAAGTTAAAATAGGTTTCAAACGTTTGCGAGTTTTGGCTCTTGGAAAAGTGCTTACGTTTATAAATATGTGACAATGGTCATGACGAATAAGTCCTCGGTTTGAAAGTAACCGAATGACTAAGTATCGAAAAATATTCACTAATAAAGTGTTTGATGTTTATCTGGTCGGTATATAATAGTTATTTACATCAAATATTTAAAATATAAGTGTTTATAGACTACGATAAGTATTTATATGGGTTTATATGTACTATATTTAATTATCGGGTGATATGTTAGAAATGTTAATGTTATATTTAATATCTAGTTTTGTACTTTTAGTCATATATGAAAATAAACTAAGTATTAGAGTTTTTAACCAAAATCGGACATGACCCGATCGTAAATATTAGTTTTCCTTAATAGTCAAGTGTAGCAAAATAACTCATGTCAATATATTTGATACGATAAGTTACTAAAATTAAATATGTTTCAGATTAATTTAGTTGAGAAAACAATTAACTCTTAATGACTCAAAATACTAGAAAATCAACAACTCAAAAGTGATGAGCACAAGGCTCGAACACCGTATCCCTACAACCAAGGACGCGCCCAAACCAAGAGACTAACTCATCTTTTGTGTTTTACTAATGCAACTGTTGGTATGTATATATACTAGTTTGACTTAGTGGTTTCCTTTATCAACTTTCACGGTGAACATATGCATGTCAACTTTTCACTTGAGCATAAGAATGGTTTGTATCCATGCGCATGAAATCTTAGTCCAAAGGTAAATAATGAAGTACATAAAATCGAAAATAAGCTTTAGTTAGGCTAAAGGAAGACTTTTCCAAGACGAGCCACTACTTAAGTAAACTTTAGATCCATGTTTTCTTAGTCGCTTTTAGTTCGAAAAGCTCAAAATAGTCTCAAGTCATAAGGGTGTCGAATAAGCAAGCAAATAAGTACTAGCTTATATTCTTTTCGAGATGTTTACAAGTAATAACAAGTTCAAGAATTTCCACACAAGCTCAAAGCACAACTACTCTTCATGTATATATATGTATGTCGAGTAGTATAAAGTTCAAAGACAAGAGTATGACTTTTCAATGCTTTTAAAGATAGTTACTTATTATTAGATATTAGCATGATTAACATCTAAATTAAACAAGAGAAAATGTAAGATTAGCAAGTTTGAAATTTTACGATTGGGATGTTTGTGGATCGAGTTGAAAGAAAGCCAAGAACCCAAAATTTTTATAACCCAACTCCAAATGCTAGTTTGTTTACCCAAGATCTTCCAAATGCCAAGTTGTTTACCCAAGATTTTCCAAGCACTATCTTAGCAAATTGTGAAGTAGTAGTAGTAAAATTTGAAGAGTGAAATTGTGAAGGTATAGTGTGTGTGTCGAGTGGTATATAACATAAAGGGGAGAAAGATTTTTGGCTCCAAGGTCTTGTGGGTATTAGTATGCTTTGTTCTTTAAGTCCTTTTACCCAAGTATCTCAATGTAAAGAAGTCTTGGATACTATGTTCTAAGCTAGCATGTGACTTGGTGGGATAAGACAATTAGGAAAAAGGGGTGTTTGTGGTGCTCGAACTAGGCAGAAAAAAAAAGAACAAAAGTGAGGATTTTGGCTAGATTTAGAGAAGCCTAAAGATCTAGTAGATATTAGTTGACATGCTACTTTAAATCCCAATATCCATGTAATGAGAAGCAAAGTTTCTTTTGTTACTTCCTATATTTTGCATGTGATCATATACTTGTTTGCATGGGCGGCAAACCAAGGCTTTTAGGAGAAAAATTAGTTTCAATTTTTATTGTGTAATCCGTGTCCCGTTGAGCTTGAATGTGTGTCGTGGTGTTTCGGTTTGACGTTAGACAAAGCGTGTAATATATAATTTAGAGCACGTTTTATAAAGGTAAAGATAAATAAATAAAAATATTAATTCCAATTCATAAAAATATTTATTCGACTTTAGCCATAATTAATTGAGTGTCGACGCGCGCGGCTCGTAAGACAAGAAAATTTCTTGTGAGACCGATTTATCTATCGGTAAATATTGGCATGATTAAATAAGATTATTCGGAGTTGCGTAAATTTTATGCAATAAAATGAAGCGTACATGCTAAAATGCTCAACTTGGCTCAAATAAATTTTGATGAATAATCTAGTTTATTAATATGAAAGTTGATGATAGTGAAATTTTACGGTGGCTACGCACCAACCCTTAAGAGAATTCCGTCCGGAATTTTTAGTTTACTGATGGTTGTCGGAGTTGAATTTGCAAATAGATGCGGGTACTTAACACGCATGGTGTCTTCGCGTTCCACGTGTACTCGGTCCTCTCTTGGAGTTCCATCTAACCTTGACGATAGGAATGCGACTTTGCTTAAGTCGCTTGACTTCCTATCCATGATTTCAATAGGTTCTTCGACAAAGTTGAGTTTGTCATCGAGTTTAATCTCTTTAGCGAAACAACAAGAGATTCATCCGACGAGCATTTCTTCGAGTTTGAGGCGTGAAAGGTAGGGTGCACTCTACTAAGTTCTTCCGGGAGGTCAAGTTTGTAAGCAACCGGGCCGATTCTTTCGAGAATTTTGAAAGGGCCAATGTATCGAGGATGTAACTTTCCTCGTTTTCCAAATCGAACCTTTCCTTTCCAAGGTGATACTTTTAACATAACTCGATCACCAACTTGAAATTCCATGGGTTTCCTTCTAACATCGGCGTAACTCTTTTGTCGATCTCTAGCAGCTTGAAGTCGTTGATGAATTTGTACAATCTTCTCGGTTGTTTCTTGGACAAGCTCAGGTCCAGTGAGTTGGGCATCTCCAACCTCGGCCCAACAAACGGGCGATCGACACTTTCGACCATAGAGTGCCTCGAATGGGGCTGCCTTGATGCTAGCGTGATAACTATTGTTGTAGGAGAATTCCGCCAAAGGTAAGTGTTTATCCCAACCTTTCCCAAAATCGATCACACATGCTCGAGCATGTCTTCCAAGGTTTGGATAGTCCTTCGCTTTGGCCATCGGTTTGAGGATGATATGCGGTACTCATATCCAAACGAGTACCTAAAGCCTTTTGAAGAGACTTCGGAAGTGTGAAGTAAAGCGATTGTCACGATCGAAATGATGGAAATCGGCACTCCATGTCGCGATACAATTTCCTTCGGTATAGTTGAGCAAGGGTTTCCATTTCGTCATTTTCCTTGATGGGTAAGAAATGAGCGGATTTGGTAAGGCGATCGATGATAACCCGATGGTATCGTAACCTTTAGCGCCTTTGGTAGTTTGGTTATGAAATCCATGGTGATTCTTTCCCATTTCCAAATGGGAAGTTCGGGTTGAGTTAACAATCCGGAGGGCTTTTGACATTCGGCTTTGACTCGAGAACATGTAAGACATTTCCGACATACGTTGCAATCTCGGCCTTCATGTTTGGCCACCAATAAAGCTTCTTGAGATCTTGGTACATTTTGTCGGATCCGGGTGAATGGAATATTTAGACTTGTGAGACTCATGCATAATGAGTTCCGTATACCTCCATAAAGTGGTATCCAACTTCTATCGCCAAAACATAAGGTTCCATCCGATCTTTGGGCAAAACCATTCTCGTTTTACGGCATTCCAAAGATCCTCTCGTTGGGACGGTTTCGGGTTTGAGAGCTTCACTTGAGCTTCAAGGATTTTGATGGAAGGGTGACTTAATTGTCATTCCCAAAGATCTTACTCGAAGAGGTTTAGGTCGATCCTTTCGACTAAGAGCATCGACCACGACATTTGCTTTTCCGGGTGATAACGGATTTCACAATCGTAATCACTAAGCAATTCTAGCCATCGGCGTTGTCGCATGTTTAACTCCTTTGATCGAGAATGTGTTGGAGACTTTTATGATCAGTGAACACCGTACACTTGGTCCCATATAGGTAATGTCTCCATATTTTGAGAGCGAAAACCACGGCTCCTAATTCCAAGTCATGGGTAGTGTAGTTCTTTTCGTGAGTTTTGAGTTGTCGCGAAGCATAAGCGATCACCTTGTTTCTTTGCATCAATACTGCACCTAACCCTAGGTGCGATGCATCACAGTAGACCACAAAATCTTCTACTCCATCGGGTAAGGCTAAGATAGGAGCTTCACAAAGCTTTTGTTTCAAGAGTTGAAAGGCTAACTCTTGTTCTTCACCCCAGTCAAAATTTTTCTTTTTCTGGGTTAGCTCCGTTAGAGGTTTAGCGATTTTTGAGAATCCCTCAATAAATCTTCGATAATAACCAAAGAAGACCTAAAATTGGCGTATTTCGGTTGGGGTAGTAGGGGATGACCAATCTTTATGACTTCAATTTTGCAGGATCAACATGAAGACCATTACTATCTATCACATGACCAAGGAATTGTACTTTTGAATCCGTAGTCGCACTTGGAAAACTTAGCATACGCTTCTTCTTTCTTGAGTAGTTCCGGATGGCTTTCAAGTGTTCCGTATGTTCTTCCTTGTTATGGGAGTAGATGAGAATGTCATCGATAAACACAATCACAAATTTGTCCAAGTAAGGTTTGCACACTCGGTTCATTAGGTCCATAAATACCGTAGGCGCGTTTGTCAAACCAAATGGCATCACTTGGAACTCATAGTGGCCATATCGTGTTCGAAAAGCGCTTTTGGAATATCTCCTTCTAACTCTCGGTTGGTGATATCCGGATCTCGATCAATCTTGGAGTAGACGCTTGACCCTTGCGGTTGGTCAAACAAATCATCAATTCTAGGCAATGGATATCGGTTCTTCACCGTTAGTTTGTTCACTCACGGTAATCGATACACATACGAAAGGATCCGTCCTTCTTCTTGACAAATAAGACCGAGCTCCCAAGGCGAAGAACTCGGTCGAATGAATCCTTTTTCGGACAGTTCTTGTAGTTGATCAGACAATTCTTGTAGTTCGGAGGGTGCCAATCTATAAGGTGCTCGTGCCACGGGTGCCGCCCCCGGCACTAACTCAATTTGAAATTCTACTTGCCGAATCGGAGGAAGGCCAGGCAAGTCTTCAGGAAATACTTCGGGAAAGTCCCTAGCCACGGGGACATCTTTTAGTTGTTTCTCATCCGCTTTCTTCTTCTCCGTTACTTGTGCTAGAAAAATGTGGCATCCTTTTCTATGTACTTTGCGCCTTAACGCACGAGATGATATTCAATCGGGTTTTACTACGATCACCCGAATGATTAGAGTTTCGCCATCGAGAGGAAGGTGAGCGACTTTCTCGTCACAAATGATTCTTGCACGATTCTTGGATAGCCAATCCATGCCAATAACAACATCGAAGCTACCAAGTTGAATAGGCATAAGGTCTATATTGAACGGGTGATTTGATAAGAATAGGTTGCAACCTCGAAGGGCAGTGTTAGTTCCTACTATTTTTCCATCGGCTAGTTCTACTTCATAAGTGGTATCTAGGGTGGTTGGGGTGACTTTTAACAAAGGTGCAAACTTAGAGGACACAAAGCTTTTGTCGGCTCCAGAATCAAATAACACTTTAGCTAGATGATGGTTGAGTGAAAACGTACCCGTAACGACGTCCGGGTTTTCTTGTGCATCTCCATCTCCTAGCACATAAGCTCTTGCTCTAGCAGGGTTGTTGTTGTTGTTGTTCCCGTATAGCTTTGGGCATCTACTCTTGACATGCCCAGCTTCTCCACATCCAAAGCAAGTTATCCCAATGGGTTGAAGGTTACTTCGATGAGCGGGCTTGGCGATCCTTGTGGGTATGGCCCACCTTGTTACACTTTCCACACTTAATAGTACAACGTCCCACATGATGCGAGTTGCATCGAGTGCACAAAGGGTGTGGTCCAAGATAGCCTCTTCCAATGAGCGGGGTAGCGGCATAAGCCGCGAACTTCTTGCCTACGGTTTTGTTGATTGTGGTGGTTGTTTCGGTTTTGGTGGTATGGGTTGGGATTGTTGTTGCGGTGTTGATTGTGATTGTTGCGGCCTTGGTTGTTATTGTTATGGTTATGGAAAGAGTTGTTGTGATGGTAGTTGTTGGAAATGTTGCCTCGACGGTCATCGAATTTCCTTTTGTTGTCGGTATTGCCTTGCACGGATCCATGTTTCAGGACTTGATCCATGAGTTGGTAGGAAATTGTGATCACTTCTTCCACAGTCTTGGGCTTTGATGCAGTAACATTGCCCTCAATGCTTCGAGGTAATCCCCCAATGAGGTTTTCCAAAGAACTTAACTTCATCGAAATCATGGAAGGGCATAGAGCTTTCAATTCTTGGAAGCGCTTGAAGTAGGTTTTGAGATCATTGCCTTAGCGATGGATGATAGAACTCATCTTCCGCTTGATCTCGGTCCTTGGGCAAGATTGCTTCATCATCAATTGCTTGATTCACCAAGTGGTTTTGTAAGCTTCTTCCATGCCAATAGGTTGGGCATGAGCTTTCCACCAAGACAATGCATCCTCTAGTAAAGTACCGTGAGCAAATTTCACCTTGCAATCTTCCGAGCAATCGCTTAGAAAAACACGCTTCGGATCTTTCGAACCAATGAATAAGGCCAACAGCGCCTTGATTCCCTTGAAGAAAGTAGGTTTGCAATTCATGAACTCCTTGTATCCACATTTGCGATTCACCACAGTTTCATTCCGGTTGGCTTGATTTGGGGCTTCATTTGTTCGAACCGCCTCGGCGGTCTTGCGAAGAAAAGACACCAATTTCATTGGTAACCACCTCAATTGCTTGTGGGTCATCTCGGGAGTTCCAAGAGGTAGGGGTAGTTCTTGTTCTTGCCATTTTCTAAAGACATACACTCGTATTTCGAATCATTCAACATAATTGTGAATTATTATAAAAAATATGATTTCATAATAGTCAAGATCATCACATTATATCAATAGAGTATAATCATCATAAGAAGAATCATAACATGTTAGAACCACACAAGAGAATATATATATGATCACTTGATTCACACAAACCGATAAATAAGAAAGATCACCATACATAAGAACATAAAGAAACGACAACCATAATGTCATAGGTCTATCATCCATACATAGTGATACAAAACCATACAATGTCGCATAAATAGCTTGTTCGATAGTTTAACAAAACATGCGAATACAAAGCCTTTATTAGTGCCACAGGCGGCAGGCTAAAGTACTAGAAAACTAAATAGATGAACCACCGATCTAGAGGCTGTCAGGTGTGCTCCTCAATCGGCGCCGCAGGTCATGGACTAGCTCTGCCAGATCATCCACCTCTCTATCTCGTGCCTCCAATCTCTGCTCCAAAGCAGTAGCACGAGTCTCCATGATAGTCATCCTCTCCGACTGTCGTCGCACAACTCCCTCCAACATCTCACTCACCCGGTGGTCCTAATCTATCGACTCCATCCTCCTCTCCAACACCAGAATCGCCCACTAGCTCTCTCACTGGGCACCAATCCTATCAAGCACTCTCTCCATCGCACTCCTCCCTTTAAGGAGCTCTCCAACCTCATCCTCAATGTTCTCGACACGCACCAACGGAACCTCATCAACGAATGCCACAACATCCTCAAGTGATCCTCAACTCGCGAACTCGGGCAAACTATCAATGGAATGGTATGATGAAGGGGTTCTCCGTAACCGGAAGAGTCTCACCAAAGAAACCGATGCTCCCCAAGCTCCACAACATAGGTGCACCCTCCTCCGACCTCCATCGACTAATGAGCGGCATCATGTAAGACCAACGTCTAGCATCGACCCTCTTACGGGCTCTCGGCTCAGAGGTACCAAACATAGCCTGGTAATATGGATCCGAATATGCGGGTGAGAGACGGGCTCTCTTCCCAAGAGATGTCACCGGCTCAGTGTGCGTCACCAAGGGTGATGGTGCACGGGATGAGGATGAAACCGGTACAGTGGTGGTCTGATAAATGAATGTGGTAGGTGGAGGTAATGGTGAAACAGGTATGAGTGGTGGTGCAGGTGCAGCTGATGGTGGAAAAGCAGAGGATGATGGTATGTCAGATGGTGGAACAAAAGTGATGGGTGCCCTTACTCGTTTCCGAGCGGTATGTACGAAGGTAGCACCCTTCTTTTAGTAACGAAATGGTGACGAATGGTGCGGGCTCGTAGGGTTTGAGAACCCTAGCTCGCCTACGCCTTCGGCGAATAGGCAGTGATGATGAGCAAGAGGTAGAAGATACGGAATCAGTGGATGAGTGTGTCTGGGACATAACATCAGAGGGTGATAGCCACTGCTGTGACTCTAAATATCTGTCATAAGTGGGGGGGACCAAAGACAGGCAAATGCTCAGGTATGGTCAAAGCAAGTGGGGTAGCAACGACTTCACCCTCCTCGAAGGGCTCAGTCTCAGAGGACATAGGTGTGATGAGAGCCGGTGCCAATGGAGCAGGGGCAGAGGACATAGCATCCTCCATCTCGGTGTCAGAGGTCAGATCGATAGGGTGAGTAGCGGACGACATGGTACTGTAACAACCTAAAAGGAAATATGCACTCATAAGTAAATAAAGTCATGCAGTAAATAAGATTTAGTTAGTCGCGCATAATCTGCCACGCAAATCTAAATGCCTAACTAAATGAAAGCTAGCATTATAAGTTTTATCATGCAAAGTTTTACTAGTCATGTATTATCCACCAAACGAATCTCGTATGTGCAATTGGTACGAAGTAAGCGCGGAGGACGTGAAGTGGTGGTGTAAAACGGTCCATTTGAAAACGTGGTTATAGTCCAAATTGTTTTAAAAATACAAGTTGGTTCTCTATAACCTAGGCTCGATGTAATCAGTAACACCCCAAAATCACAAAGTGACGGAAGACTAATTGGGGTATTACTTAGAGGATCATAGTCATAAGTTATGAAAACGACTCTAAAGAGACGTTTTAATAAAAGTTGTTACCATTTCATAAACTCAACGTTTGGAAACACCAAAAGGAGATACCACATGTCTCGAAATTACATAAAAGATAGTTTAAATGTTTCAAATGATAACTTTAATTTAAAACAACACCACTTCTAGCGCCCCATGACGTCCACTCCACACCTTCATGATATTCTAATTTGTACCGAGATAAGCATGCTTAAAAGATCAACAAAATGTTGAGTGATATTCATAGGTTTAAATAATAAGTTGAACACAAGTAAGAGATGATAATTGCTTTGAATACAATTACCATGGAAAATAAAGATTATTATTATGCGCTAAGCTCATGACACCAAACTAATCGCATACACCTAATTCTTGGTGTAAGTAATAATATTGCCCTCGAGATGGAATTGCCAATTCCATAGTTAACCAAATATAGTGCGCCCGGTTATTTCCGATAACCGAGTCGGGTCGTTAATTCCCATAGTACTATCCACAATATTCGCGCTCACTCGCAAGTGACTAATGGTTCATGATGTAAGGGACTTATGGCGGGCAACTTAGGCTATAATAATAATGATCGAGCAAGCATACGGTTTAAGAAAAGACTTGTGTTCTAGTTTATAGCATGCATCTCCCTCGCGGGGTTTGAAAGAATAAGTAAAGGCGAGGCTATGAACTCACCTCAGCAAACAAAAATCCGAGTAGTGTAAGGTCAAGTAGTATGATCACGAAGTACCGTCACGCAACCTATAATTAATATGGCAAGTCTTAGTTTATTGTTTTTATTCATGACTTAGTGTATTGAAAACGGTTGAAGCATTCTCAAGAGTTTGTGTTTATTGTCGCTTGTGTGGCAACGGTTAAGTTAAAATAGTTTTCAAACGTTTGTAAGTTTTGGCTCTTGGAAAAGTGCTTACGTTTAGAGATATGTGACAATGGTCATGACGAATAAGTTCTCGGTTTGAAAGTAAGCGAATGACTAGGTATCGAAAAATATTCACTAATAAAAGTGTTGTGATGTTTATACGGCGTCGGTAATTAATAAATATTTACATCAAGTATTTATAATATGAGTGTTTATAGACTACGATAAGTATTTATATGGGTTTATATGTACTATATTTAATTATCGGGTGATATGTTAGAAATGTTAATGTTATATTTAATATCTAGTTTTCGTACTTTTAGTCATATATGAAAATAACTAAGTATTAGAGTTTTTAACAAAAATTGGGCATGACCCGATCGTAAATATTAGTTTTCCCTTAATAGTCAAGTGTGGCAAAAATAACTCATGTCAATATATTTGATACGATAAGTTACTAAAATTAAATATGTTTCGTATTAATTTAGTTGAGAAAACAATTAACTCTTAATGACTCAAAATACTAGAAAATCAATAACTCAAAAAGTGATGAGCACAAGGCTCGAACACTGTATCCCTACAACACAAGGACAGCGCCCAAACCAAGAGACTAACTCATCTTTTGTGTTTTACTAATGCAACTGTTGGTATGTATATATACTAGTTTGACTTAGTGTTTTCCTTTATCACTTTCACAGTGAACATGTGCATGGCAACTTTTCACTTGAGCATAAGAATGGTTTGTATCCATGCGCATGAAATCTTAGTCCAAAGGTAAATAATGAAGTACATAAAATCGAAAATAAGCTTTAGTTAGGCTAATAGGAAGACTTTTCCAAGACGAGCCACTACTTAAGTAAACTTTAGATCTATGTTTTCTTAGTCGCTTTTAGTTCGAAAAGCTCGATGTAGACTCAAGTCATAAGGGTGTCGAATAAGCAAGCAAATAAGCACTAGCTTATATTCTCTTCGAGATGTTTACAAGTAATAACAAGTTCAAGAATTTCCACACAAGCTCAAAGCACAACTACTCTTCATGTATATATATGTATGTCGAGTGGTATAAAGTTCAAAGACAAGAGTATGACTCTTCAATGCTTTTAAAGATAGTTACTTATTATTAGATATTAGCATGATTAACATCTAAATTAAACAAGAGAAATGTAAGATTAGTAAGTTTGAAATCCTTACAGTGGGATGTTTGTGGATCGAGTAGAAAGAAAGCCAAGAACCCAAAATTTTTATAACCCAACTCCAAATGCTAGTTTGTTTACCCAAGATCTTCCAAATGCCAAGTTGTTTACCCAAGATTTTCCAAGCACTATCTTAGCAAATTGTGAAGTAGTAGTAGTAAAATTTGAAGAGTGAAATTGTGAAGGTATAGTGTGTGTGTCGAGTGGTATATAACATGAGGGGAGAAAGATTTTTGGCTCCAAGGTCTTGTGGGTATTAGTGTGCTTTGTTCTTTAAGTCCTTTTACCCAAGTATCTCAATGTAAGGAAATCTTGGATACTATGTTCTAAGTTAGCATGTGACTTGGTGGGATAAGACAATTAGGAAAAAGGGTGTTTGTGGTGCTCGAACTAGGCAGAAAAAAAAAAAGAACAAAAGTGAGGATTTTGGCTAGATTTGGAGAAGTCTAAAGATCTAGTAGATATTAGGTTACATGCTACTTTAAATCCCAATATCCATGTAATGAGAAGCAAAGTTTCTTTTGTTACTTCCTATATTTTGCATGTGATCATATACTTGTTTGCATGGGCGGCAAACCAAGGCTTTTAGGAGAAAAATTTGTTTCAATTTTATTGTGTAATCCGTGTCCCGTTGAGCTTGAATGTGTGTCGTTGGCTTATGAACACTTCATGATTGAACCGGGGAGACATTAGAGTCATATCATCATTGATTCTCGGACATCATCAATGACTTGGAAAAACATAACATCATTATGCCAAGAATTGCGGTCAACACTAAGTTCTGAGTAGTCTTGGTCACGATTGGGAAAAGTATGTCATTTTCATCCGTCAAGCAAAGAATCTTCATCATGCTACATACGGATTGTTGTACGACTACTTGAAGCCCCACCAAAAGGAAGTTGACAAAGAAAGGGTTATCCGTGGACTCCTGTTTCACCTTCACTTCGGATAATCAAACTCTTGCTTTGTGGGCTCAAACGTGTTATCCTCAATTCCTACTTTACAAACCGTCTTCACAAATCCTCCACAACCAAGCGCAACAATTACACCATATGATCCGTCACAACACCAATCTCAAGAAACTCAATTGGTTCCATACAACAACAACAATGATCAAGCACTACGGTGAATCTAATGAGGATACGAAGCTTTTGATGCATTGCAACAAGGGTTTGTCATGATTGCTAGAGCTTTTGCCGATATTCAAACAAATCCAACAATCGCATTCGTACCTCATCAAACACAAGGAATCATTTGTTGTTAACAATGGATGTGTTGAAGTTCGAGAATCGTGGTAATGTTCGTCGGATGGGTGGTGGTCAAGGTTTAATCCAATGGGAAGGAATAACATGGGTGCTCCACAACAACAAAGGGCTCAAGTGGTTGAGCAGGTAATGCTCATAATGGGGTTAATGGTCTTCGTTGTTATAAGCGTAATGAGAAGGGTCATCGGCTAATGCATGCCCAAAGCCGAGGACAAGAGGCGCTTATCACAAAGAGGCTTTACTCTTGGCTCTTAAGGATGAAGTGGTGGAACTCTTACCAACAAGGAGCAGAGCTTCATGGCAAATCAGATTCGATGATGACATGGAGGACTTGCGGGGCTAATGCGATGATGCTAATGGCTAACATGCACGAACTCCACATGAGTGATCTGAGCCCAATGTATGACAGCGGCGGCTTGTCTCGGTCCGGATCAAACTATATTCATTCATGATCGATATCTCCGCCAACATCTGCATCCGACAAGGATCGAGTGTTCAACATGAGCCGTCTACATCTCATTCCGATGATAATCAAATAGATCCGTAGTTATATTTGACGATCAAGATGACCTTATGGTTACCACTGATAATCAAGTTGACTCGTGGTTATATTTGAGGATCTAAATAATGATCATGTTGAGACTCATGTTGAACAAGTGAACTTTCGTCTAATCTAGATATTGAGCTCATGACCTTACTTAAAGACCAAGAATCTCAAATGGAAATATGCAAAGACATCAATAAGCAATTAAAGGACAAAATGCACTTTGTTAACTAAGGATAATGAATGCTTAAAATATCAACTCAACATTTTCAAACACAAGAAAAAGCGTGAAAAAGTTTTGAAGTCGCTTTTGCTAAATCTTACCAAAGCGAAAAATCATTAGAACAACGAATCGTGATCTAGTCGCATCTAAGAATGCTTTGTTGTCTCAAATAGAACAAGCGAAATATGATCATAAACAACAACTTAACGCTCTCACTTTGGAAACTCAAAAGCCAAGTGCGAGTTGTTAACTTGTCAAAAGAGTTCTCACGAGTACAAAAAGCATTCAACGAAGCGAATAGATGACTATCTTGAAGAAATTGTCGACTTACAAAACAAAATCAAAGAGTTTGAAATGTTGTTTATAAACATGGTGAGTCAATCACAACTATTCAAAAGTTTACTTTTAAACCAAATCCAAATGGATATGGACGAATCTTGCGATTACAAACCAAAGTTTTCAAATAGAGCATTCAAACCAAATCCACGAAGTTTACGATGCGAGAACATAGAATTGATGATTCCATTATGAGTGTTGTTGAATATAATCGTCAAGAGGAATTAGATGCGAAGAAGGCGAGTCGATCAAAATTAGAAAATGTTGTTTATAACAAACCATTTAACTATTCAAAAGCCATCACTTTACGTCGCACAACAGGATAATTCTAACACACCTTGGGTTATCACGCCTATTTCGAGTCTTCTACTGTTGGTCCCCAACCCATTACGCACAAATTAATGGTCCTTTACCTTCACTCGGTGAAGTAAAATCAATACCCGAAAAATGTCAAATTCTTAAATATTTTGAAACATTCATTTCGGACATCAAACTTTTGGAGCGTGAAATTGAACTCAATTACGAAATAAAAGTTGAACATTTTCAATCGCCTCATGCGAGAGAACAAAGAGATATTTTTAGAAAAGAATTTTACCTCATGTCCAAAATTTGAAAATGTGTGCATTATATTGGGAAAGGATTTTCACAAGGAGCTTGGACTTATGAAAAGAGTTTTCGAACAAGCGAAACATCGATTTCAAATACAAAGCGTAAAAAGAAAATGTTAAGAAAAGATGTTGATCGACTCTTGGAAGATGTTATCTGTCTTGATATCAATAATGTTGTGTTATTACATTACATTGCATATGCATTTGATTATATCTCTGTGATTACATTGATTACATTGAAAATGTTGAGAATCGATCTTGTGTCACAAATCAAGTCTTTAAAAGTTGAAAATGAGCGATTGTTAAACGAGCTTTCAAATGCAAACGTCGTCTTCAATGGTGTCAAAAGATTGTCAAAATCGTGAACTCGCTTTGCAAAACAAAATCAACCGGTTGCATACCAAAACTCTTAATCCAAAACTTGAGCAAGCTGGATGATGAAAATGTGTCTTTGAAGTGTCAAATCTCAAAATATGAACAAGAAATTTCAAAAGTTAAAAGGAATATGGTGTCATATTTGATTTACTCAAAAGACTCGTGCTAAAGCGTCAAAAGACCTTGATGATCATCTTGCATACACCAAAGATGTTTCTGACGAGATGGACTCACTCGTTACGAAAATCTAGATTTGTTACACAAAATCCATGATCTAAAAGCGAGTTGGTGAAACTTAAGCAAGATAGGGATAGTAACACAATAGTAGCTTGCACCTAAACAGATTCAAAATGACTCTAGAACATCTAATGACAAACCACAAGAAACTAATGTGCTTCCTCTCTTGAAACAGGAATAGTTGCCTCTTTTCCCAGCGCCCGCACTTCACCGCCTAGGAGCAATACAAGGAAGAATAGGAAGTTGCGGCGTAAGAAAAGAACAATAAAGAATCTTTGAAGTAGAAGAACACCTTAGGACTTTGAATAAAACTCAAGTTGCACCTACTTTAGATATTGCGTCGACAAATGTAATGAACAAAGTGATGTAACGAATCTTTGAATCTTTAAGTACTCTTAATGTTTTGTTTGAAGCTTCTTGTGTTGGTTGTCGTAAAAGCATGTTTTACGGTTGTCATGATAAATGTGTTGCTAAGGCTATCTTGAATCGTAAGCGGAATAATAGAAAGCGGAATACCTCTAGGCCCACTAATGCTTCTAAGTGCATGCTAGGTAAACCACCCTCTAGTGTTCCAACTACGATCATTGATGTACCCATAGAACCCCCTTCACCTCCTAGGAAGAACTTATCACCTAGTGCATTTACTAAGACCAAAGCTAAGACTAGTTGGAGATGGCGAAATGGTTACATAATACACTTGGATTTAAATGGATACCTAAAATCATTAACATGTGTGTTTCTACTATAAGCGCTTGGAACCCTCTAACTCTTGGGTTCCACATCTACTTCTATTCCATCTGTGTAAATGCATGTGTAATGCGGTGATCTGAATCATCCTTTGGATTGTTGATAGCGGATGTTCCCGACACATGACGAGCAATCTCAAACTGTTATCAAACTTTGTTGCAAAGTTCATTGGCCTTGTCGATTCGGGAATGATCACTTGCGACTATCATGGGCTCGGAGATTACATCAATGGTAACATCGAAATTAGCGGGGTTTATTATGTGGAAGGCCTCGGTCACAATCTCTTCTCGGTTGGTCGATTACGTGATGGAGATTTGGAAGTTGCTTTTCGGGAGAAAACTTGTTTCATTCGTGATCTACAAGGAAGCGATCTTATATACGGTACCCATAATTCAAGTCTTTATACAATCTCAATGCAAGACATGATTGCTTCATCTCCCATCTGTCTACTTTCAAAGGCAACATCTACAAAATCTTGGCTATGGCACCGTCGTCTCTCACATTTAAACTTTCAAACCATAACCAATCTTGCACGATACAAACTTGTTGAAGGTCTCCCAAGATTTCGGTATTCTAAAGATCACCTATGCTCGACTTGTGAACAAGGAAAAGCACTCGTGCTCACTTTCCTTCAAAGGTGGAACACAACTCACGACATGTGCTTCATCTTCTTCACATGGATTTGTGTGGCCCGATCGCGTCGAGACGATTAATGGCAAACGCTACATCTTGGTAATTGTAGATGACTACTCAAGATGGACTTGGGTTTATTTTCTTGAAGTAAAGATCAAGCTCCACGAGATGATCATCACCTTTCTCACGAAAATTCAAGTTCGACTCGGAACACGGTCGGACAAATCGAGCAGACAAAGGCTGAATTTGTGAATCAAACTCTTCGTGCATATTATGAGAAAGTGGGAATTGAGCATCAAACATCCATTGCACGAACACGGAACAAAGCGGAGTTGTTGAAAGACGAAACCGTGCGTTAGTGGAAGCTGCAAAACGATGTTAATAAATGCAAAACTTCCAGATTACTTGTGGGTGAAGCCGTGTCAGCTGCATGCTACACTCGAGAATCGTTCAATGATTACCAAGCATACAACAAAACACCTTATGAGCTTATCCACAACCGTAAACCGAATCTCAAACACTTTCATGTATTTGGATCCCTTTGTTATCCGAATAATGATCGTGATGACTTTGGTAAGCTCAAAGCCAAAGTGACATTGGAGTCTTTGTTGGATATTGTGAAAACTCTAAGGGTTACGGATGCGGAATCGTCGTACAAGGAGATTATGGAAGCGATTCATGCAAATTTCGATGAGCTTACAAAATGGCTTACGAGCATAACGACTTGGAACCGGACATAACCGTTTAAACTTCCTCAAACCCCATCATCGGTGAACCTAGTTTACAACTTACTCGACGTCAAATGGAGCGACTATTTGCTCCTCTGTTTAGTGATGATATTGATGAGCGTGCTCGGATGTATCAAATGTTTCATTGCTCAACTGATCATAATCCAATACGATACACTGCTACAACAACTCTTGTTGAGGAAGCACCACCGATTGATTCTACAACAACGATCGAACAAACCGCATCAATGACGTTGAACCGGTGATGATCTTCGAACAATGAAGTACCCCACTGCAGTTATGATCCAAATCGTTCTTCAATCCGTTTGCTAATGAAGCGCCACATCGATGTTGCGGAATCATCTACAAGCCATTTGAATCCTCCAAATCTGCGAATGTATATCAACATCAACCCTCCACACATCGTTGGACTAAAGACCATCCTCTTGTGAACATTATTGGCAACCCGAATCAACCGATCGTAACTAGACAACGACTTGATGACGGTGAACATTGCATTTATGCACTTACCGTCTGCCAAGTGAACCAAAAACATTAAGGATGCCATGACATATGACAAGCTGGATTGAATCCATGCAAGAAGAACTCAATCGGTTTAAACGTCTTGAAGTATGGGAATTGGTTGAAAAACCAACTGGAGTCTATGTTATTGGTCTCAAATGGATTTGGAAAAACAAGTTGGATCTTTGAAGGAGCGGTTATCCGAAATAAGTCACGTCGGTGGCTAAGGGTTATAGACGGGAAGAAGGATTTGATTACGAGGAATCATTCGCACGGTTGCTAGACTTGAGGTTGTTCGGATCTTTCTCGCATTCGCGGCTCACATGAACATCACGGTCTTTCGGATGGACGTCAAAGCGCTTTTCTCAATGGAAAGCGAAAAGCGGTCTATGTTAGCCGACCGGAAGGATTCGTTGATCGAGTTCCCTAATCACGTCTACAAAGCGAACAAGGCTCTCTACGGTCTCAAACAAGCCCTCGGGCGTGGTATGATAAGTTGTCATCCTTTCTTATCGCTAATAATTTCGTCAAAGGATCGGTCGACCCTACACTATTCATACAATATCACGGGCACACATTTTAATCGTTCAAATTTATGTGGATGACATCATTTTGGGTCAACACATCTAAAGTACTCAAACGCTTTTTCAAAACTTATGAAAAACATTTTGAAATGTCCATGATGGGTGAACTTACGTTCTTTCTAGGATTGCAAGTTCATCAATCACCCGTGGTATTTTCTTGAGTCGGTCCAAATATGCCCTTGAAATTTTAAACAAAATGGAATGCAAAGCTGTGACACCTATGCCACTCAATGGCACATACCAAAAGCGGATCTTGATTTGCATGGGAAATTGGTTGACCCTACCAAATACCAAAGTATCATTGGGTCTCTCATGTATCTAACAACCGATGGACACGATATTGTCTTTGTTTGTATATCTTTGCTCCGTTATCGATCGCGACCAATGAAACTCACCTCTACGAGGCTAAAAGAATCCTCCGATACATCAAGGGAACCATTAACTTGGGGATCGGTATCAGAAGGATTCGGTTTTGAACTAATAGCTTTTTCGAGCGATCGATCACGCGGTTGCTTAGATTCTCGGAAAAGTACTTGAGTGCTTTACAATTTCTTGGTGATAAAGCGGTGTCATGGCAATCGAAGAAGCGAGGATTGTACATCGTTGTCCTCAACGAGAAGAGAATATGTAGCCATGTCGGCGTGTTGTGCTCAAGTCATTTGGATGAGAACACAACTCAAAGACTATGGTTACGTGTTTGACAGAATCGATGTCTTTGCGACAATCGAAGTGCTATTGCGATCTCGTGCAACTCATTCAACATTCAAAATCAAAGCACATCGATCTTGATATCATTTCATCAAGGAGCATGTGGAAAAGGTGCCGTTGAATTATACTTTGTGGTCTTGAATACCAATTGGCGGATCTTCTCACCAAAGCCTTAGCTCTGCTAGGTTTCTTGAGTTGGTCCACGGATTGGTATCGGTGTTTGACTCGAGAGAACTGGATGAACTTTTAAAACAATCTTAAAACCGGTCAAACACCAAAACCTCTTTTGTAAATATTTTTCAAAAACAAAATACAAAAATATAAAATCGATAAAATTCAAAAATATTCTTCTATCTAATTTCTTTCAAACATGGCAAGTACAAATCTTCCGTCAACACTTTACTCTTTCAAAATTTTCATATTTTCTCGAACAAGTGTTGAGGGAGAAAATAAATATTTTACATTTCATAAAACCTTGTACTTGCATGTTACCTTATTCGGTTGTTTCTTTGATAATGGTGGTCACATTTACGGTTTATTGACACTCCCGGACTCAAATTTATAAAATTTCATTATTTCTTAAGTCGAGGGGAGTGTCGTCAAGTTTCTTTCAAAAATCATACTTTATGTAACCAAAATGGAAGTTATGGGCTATGGATGAAAATGGTTGAGGTGGAGGGACCAAAGTTGTCAAAAGTTTAAACTAATTTTTAACAAAACTCTCCACCAAACTTTTCAAACACATTTATTTCAAACATTTAATATTTCAACCACCAATCCTCGCCTAAGATTCAATCTTCAAATCCGTGCTTTAAACTCCTAATTTGTAAGTGTTTTAATGATCTTTGTGTGTTTATAAACAATGGTTTTAATTTCATAAACATCCAACGGTTAAATTTTGAGTTTGGGATGATTTTGTGTTCTCTGGCGTATGCGTATGAACACAAAATCATCATTGAATGTTTATGATGAAATGTATTGTGTCAAAATGCTTAAAATCATTGTTATAAACATTTCCAACATTAAAATCCACCCGAAAACGTTTTAATCATTTTCAAAATTAGGGTTTATGCGTGGATTTAGGGTTTTCATTTGAGAGTGTTTACGGATAATTAGATGGTTGTATGATGTTTATACATGTTTAATTGACCAAAACCACCCTTGAATCATGCCCGAAACATGAATTTTGTGAAAATTGAAATTTAGGGTTTATACTCGTATGAAATTGGGTATTTTTGATTCATGAGGTTTTGATGTTAAAACTTGTTGCAACACATCTCATTAGGCTTCTAAGATATCCCAGAAAACATTTGGTGCAATTCCTATGGCTAAATTTCTTACTCGTAAAATTTGAATGCCTAGGGTTTAAGTTTTACGCATAAGAATATTTCTGCGCGTAAAAGCTGTGGATGATTGTGATAACATTCATGTGAAAATTGAAAGGATTGAATAATATGTTAATGAATGTGTTATGATGAATTTGTTTCGGGTTTTACGCGTGAAATATTGAGAATCAAGGTTAACCATGGACTCCTACGCATAAGGATCACCTTACGCGTAGAAAGTTATTCGTAAGAGTAATCTTCGCGTAACCTTCTGCGTAAGGTTCTACAAAGGGACTCTGGCGTATCCTGTGAAGGATATGCGTAAACTTGAGTCTTACGCATAAGGTTCACTCTTACGAGTAAACCTTACGCGTAAGCTCCAACATATGCTTCTGCGTAAGCTCTATGCTAAGGCTCTCTTTTTCTCGCGTAACATTTCTTACGCGTAAGTTAAGTTCCTACGCATAAGCTTATGCCTACGCGTATGGTCTCTTTGTTTACGCATAAGCTTGCAATTCCTACGCTAAGCCTAATTTTAACCATAATTATGAATTGTTACGCGTACAAACTTGTAAATAAATAAATCATAACGTCACGAAACCAAAATGTCACTAATAAGCTTAAATGGTTAATATGTTGTGAAAATAAGTGAAAATTTGGACTTTAAAACTCAAAATTAATAAACTCACGAAACTTATCACGACTACTTTGGACTATTGGACAAACAAGTGACGTTGGACTCGTAACATTCATTAACATAACATATTCAATAATTGGACAATAAAATCAACTTTTGACTAACGTAATGTCTTTCGATATGTTGGTTCTTTTGGCTAAATATCTTCGAGATCACGATATGGACGTCCAAATGGAAAATGTTGATGCACCAAATGTTCTCTCAATGGAAGACATCTTCCCAGCGGTTACACAATGAAGATTGGGAAGAACAATCTCGAGTCGATTTTGATAACTTCACGTGTTACGAGTCTTCTTGTCAAATTGTTGTGGATATTACGAAGACTCATCCTTACAAGAATATGCTCACTAATTACGCTCTTGTCTTGGGAGATTTATGTTCACCAATTACGGCACACCATGCGAAAAGGTCAAAGGTCAAAGATTTGTGGCGGTGACACTCAACGACAAACAAGTCACCATCACTCCAGCGAGACTTAAGGGCTATTCTTCTTCTTCCTACCATCCGAGCCTCTTGATTACTGTTGCTACTCCTTGAAAGAGGTCACTCTCCGGTTCATGGTCGACATCGGCTATGATGAAGCTGCTTGGGATCATCACAAAACACTCATCGGTTGATCTTAAGAACATTCCCGACCATGGAGAACCCTCACATCATGATTGCCAAATCCGTTTACGGGCGTGATAGTGGTTTTGAGCATCCCAAGCTCATGGAACTACAAATATTTTGGGGCATGGTCAACATGAAACACATCAATTTGCGGCTCGATGCGGGACGACATGATGTCTTACCTTAAAAGCACGGCACCAAGATCCCTTATATCGGATACACAAAATTGTTGATCCAAAGGATTCTAGGGAATAATCGGATATTCCGCGAGACTTGATGACCCCAACCATCACTCCGTGTTGCTTGAGCCCACACTCAATGTTGTCGGTTAAGGACTCAACAACGAAGAAACAAGGTGCGGTATTACAGTTGCCTTCTTCTGCGCGATCAAGGAACTTCAATCGTACAAGCGTTATCTGGTAGCGGTTGCATCGGGCAAAGTGGGGTTCATTGATGAAAAGTCTTACGGTACACTTGTTAGGAAGACCGGGAGAGCGATCTTGGAAGTATTGCAAGCGAGAGTACTAGAAAGTATCCAAAGAGACTCACACACTCAAAGGAAAGTTCCATCAAAGGTTGCCATCCCTATTCCCAAACCGAACCAAAACTAATGGGCGAGGACTCGGAGGACACTTGAAGCAGATGAAGAGGTTATCTACTCGAATGCGCAGCGGATGATACACTAACGGTTGCAAAACCTCTAAGTCCCAAGTCGATAAAGGAAAAACTCGGTGCAAGAGCGGGAAGAAGAGAGCTCGGATGAAGAGCCACGGGATGAAGACAAAGACTACGAAAGAAGTTGAAGAATCTCGAGACTTCAACATGTTGCTAAAGAGTTCAACCTACAACAAACTCGTGGCCTGGAGGGTCAAGTGGTGGTGCACTAACCACACCGGTTTCGATGCGGTTAATCAACCCGATAAGGAACTGGTACCACCACCCACGAATCGACAACAAAAGCAACTAGAGGATGAGATCATTTTGACTTTGAGGAACCGAAAAGAAGAAGAAGAAGGAGAAAATTTCGATGAAGATGTTGAGGCTTGCGATAAAGAAAAAGCGGAAAAGAAGCTCAAGCTCAAGCGGATGAAGAAGCTAGGGTTAAGGCGGAAGAAAAGGCTAAAGCGGAAAAGGAAGCCAATGATTATCTTCTAGATAGTCCCGAGCGTAGCAAGGAACAAACTTACGAGCCACCAAAGGACCACGAGCCTCCTCATGTCTCATCATCGTCGGACTCATCTTCTCATTCATCACCACCACCATCCAAAGCACCACGGATCCGCATCCGGATCGGTAAAGAAACCAACCGACACTTGGGCATCACGAGCTAAGACAAAGATTGTCAAAGGCATCGGCAAGTAAGGAAGAAAAATGTAGTCAACAAGAAACTCAATCAACTCATTGACGAGTCAATCTTCTTCAAAATGTGATAAGCGAGATGTTGGGAGAAAGAGAACAGATCCGAAGTTTCTCAATCGAGATATACGGGGTGAAATGAACAAGGCGATTAAGGAATACACTCATAAGTTCCTTCTCGACCTTTGTTCACAGGTGACAAGAGATGTTCACGAGACAACTCTATCCGAATCTCATGCAATTGGTCAAGCAAACAATGCAATCTACTCCGGTAGCAATGAAGATCAACCCAATTGAGCTGCGGTTGTCTCCGATCTTGAAATGGTTTCCAAGCTTGTACTACAAATGTCTCAACGATGCAACGTTTACTTACGACGAAGCTAAACTATTTGACGCATTCTTTGGAATATCAACTCAAAACTTCATGCAAAGCGGCGGTGAAAGGCTAAGCGTCCAAGAGGCGATGATGATCGGGATAAGGATAAAGAGACAAAGCGAAAGAAGAAATCGATGAATCATCCTCTATGCCACCACCACCCAAAGGACCTCCACCGAAGAAGATCTCCTCCACGTTCTCTCTCTTGATAAACCTCGGGACTCGAGTCACCACCACAAACAGAGAAAACCGGTGATCACTTTGAATACATTGGTGGTGATGATGAAGATGTCCACGAGCCCCAACAACAACCTACTTCTCTACCACAACAAAGAAACCATAATCATCATCAAAGCCAAGAAGAAGAAGAAGAAGACCGTTGTTGTCTCATGGCTAGATGAAGATGACACGAAGAAGAATATGGTGGTTTTCTAAACTTGTTGATGCTACCCTCGATTTACGGAAGGTCAAGAAATGGTAGATGGTCGCACAATGGAGCATGTGAAGCTTATACAAGAAAAGTTCAAAGTGAAGAAAATGACCAAAGCGAGTTGAGGCGAATCAAGAATGATGCATTTCAACTACTTAAAGACATTTCGAGACGTGCAATTGAAGTCGAATATCATCTCGACAACATTGCACGAGCCATGTCTAACAACATTGATTGGCTCAATCACGATCAAACATTGACTTCACGGACAAGATAAAGCTCCATACTACACTTGTTGGACCAAACCTCTACCTACCATTGGCCGACGGATCAACCCAAGATTCCATACCGCTATTTCTTCAACAACGACCTAGAGTTTCTTCTACAGGTAGCGATGTCTCCAAGAAATCGCTACATCACTCACACTCCCTTTCCGTGACAATCTACTCTAACAACATAGCCATCGAGGAAGAAGCCACACATGTTTGCTAACAAAGTGGAAAAGTATGACCTCGATGCATTGTATGGGATTCATCATTGGCGAGCGAGCGAAGAATCTACTACAAAAGCTGCGGTTTCTAAAGTCGAAAAAGGAAGTGTTCGGTGATAAGCGGATCGTTGCAATTCAACATGTTACCTTGTCGTCGAGTGGGACTACACATTCCTTAAGAAAATAGTGGTCAAGCGACAAGGCGAAGAGGAATATGACTTACGTGAAGCGGATTTTCGAGATTGTCACTAAATGACATTGAAGATATGTATCTTGCAAAGGTACAAGGACGAATCGACAATTCTCTACAACTATCCAGCGCGTACATCAAGTCATTGCTAATCTTCATCGAAGCATCGTGATCCAAGAGCGTGTAGAAGATATTCAACTTGCCGTGGAATCATACGAGCGTGTTAATCTCACAAAACCACAACTAGACCTTCCGACATAAACCAACTTGCTCGGTACACCCTTATCAAGAAACCATTTGGGGTAGTCTACATAGTGAACTACACCACAATTGCTTCATGGCGTGCAAAGAGCTTCATAAGTTTGGGGATCACACATTGAAGAAGGTTCGGGATGGGTTAGCTTATCGGTTAAAGGAGATACATGATGGCATAGGGTCACCAAAGAGATGGAATTCGAGGATAGAAGGGATGTAAAGAAGATCATCACTCGGATTGATGAAAGGTTGTTTAGGCGGGATCGGATCGAGAACATTGGAGAGTTTCGTTGGTGGTCGTCAAGCATATCTCTCACAGGCTACCAACGTCGAGCGCATTCACGGGTTATTCTTTGGACTACACGATACTCTGGTACTCCTTGATTTGTTTCTCTTATCATTATTTGGATGTGTGATTTATATCGACAATGGCTTGTGCACACATAACGATGTACAACCCGTACTTGTAATGAAAGGACCACGTAGTGCGCTTGATTGCCACAATCCTATAAAAGGAGCGAAAGCTTCTTACTTTTGAGTAAAACTAATCAAAACTTTCATTTTCAAAGTTTTGCTCAAAAGAACAAGTACTTCCCCTTATGATTTTCAAAACCTCAAAAGTTAATATCACTTGTTGAGGGGAGTATTTGCTTAAAAACTTTGTTCACAAAATTGTTCTTCGTGGTAATCTTCCCACAAAACTCGAAATGGACATATTCGATATCAAAATTTCGTCAAAAATAACATTTATATGCCATTTTTGAGGGAGAAAAATTATGTGATAAGAAATATGTTGTGAATTGCTAATGAATCGTCGTGCTAAAAGACTTAACCAATGAATTGACGAGATCTTAAATGTTAGTAACTCGAAAAGACTTGTCGGGACGGGTAATAATTTCAAGCTAGTTCGCTAGTGATGTAAGCGTGTCTCATGAAAGGACTTGTCCTAGTAGAATGTACCATTCGAGAAACTCTTGGTAGACATGAACTTTGACGGGTTTGACAACCTTTCGAGGTTTGTCCACACCTTCAAGGTAGTTATTAGAGCTAGTTGTCACCTAAAAGCTGACAATGTAACTCTTTAACTATGCAACGTAACCGTGTCTCGCGGGGAATTGTCTATCTTGAGTTGATCAATTCAAAAGTGCGCGCTCTTCTCTCACCGTGCAAATTTCTGTCAAAATACTTAAGCACGTGTGGAGGGGGAGTATTTCTGCAAAATACAAAACTCTCACAGTGGTACTAAATGCTTTTATTCATAACCACTTTGAGAGATTTTCATGAAAATGGTTTACGGCAACATAGGTTAGTCATGGAGTTATAAGGTGACTAAGGTTAGGAATAACCGTCCTATGATCCGCCAGAGCCGGAGGGATCTACCCAAGGACACCACCAATAGTTAGAATTAGAAGTCCTTAGGTATGATTATAAAAAGGAGAAAATGAGAATCGGAGAAAGAAGGAGTTGAAGAATTAAAAGAAAAGTAAAGAAAAGGGTGAAAATAAATAGCCCTCAGTTATTCAACTTAGAGGCGGACACGGGTTCAATTCATATACTCTTGGTTGTCACTTGATGACACCGGTATTGAAGATCAAAGTCGTCATGGACCCGATGGCGCATGCACTAAACCTTCTTAGCCACTCAAGTTTCTCTCAGCGAAGCTTGTTTCATTCTCACAGGGAACCCTACGTAAACTATCGGCTTTCTCTTAGAGATTCTTTGGTATTGAAGAAGGAGACCCTCTCCTAGTCTCCGCTCGGGAAAACCAAAGCGCACTATTGAGTCTAGAGCCACGAGATTCATCAAAAGATCTCTTAGGTACACTTGACATTTCATCACTTGTCGTTCAACATTAAGGGCCTTAGTGATACATTATCGAGTCCTACGGATCTTAGCAATCTGTCGAGAACATTTATGAGAGGTTCACATGTGATCCTCGGTGATTGAATGGAAACTCTGCCGGGTCAACATCAAACAGACCACGGCGGTCACTTGTAACTCCTTGTGGGTTACGCTTAGTGTGTCTCAAGCGGTCTGATCGTGGGGTGATGCTTGGTGTACCTCGGCGACTCACACGAGCTGTAGGTGTACTTGGTACATCGCGTTATCTCACTTGTGGGACTCGGTTCGAGAACGACCTTTGTGAGAATTAGAGTCGTGTTTTCACACTATGCTGTTAACACACTCGAAGTTCAAACTTGTAAGCGCTGGATTATTTCTAACCCATGTTTTATGTTTTCTTCTTATGGATGCTCGCGGGAGGAAAAGATCGTGCAGATTCTTCACATGCTCATACCAACAACAACACTAATTGAAGTTCTCTCAAAAGGCAACACAAAGTCAGAATGATTCTTCGTCAAAGTCAAAGAATCTACAAAGTTTAAAGACTAAGAGAACTACATCAGTACTGAAATCCAACGTTAAAGAGCGTGTGAGCATGTTGGAGAAAGGCGTGGAACCTTTGGAGCAGCAAGCGGACTGATGCGAGATAACCACAACATACTATCACTACCACCACAAAGAACAAAGATCAAAGAACAAAGAAAATGAAGGCGTCAAAGTGAAAAACTTCAAAGTAAACAAGATCCCTACACTTTGGGAGATTGTTGGAATCAAGACACTTCTTCTCACAAGAAAGAAGAATGTCAGAAGACGTCAAAGCTACTATTACATCAGCACCTACAACATTTTTCACTCTAATCATTAATCACCAACACTTAGGGGGAGATTGTTGGAATCACTCCTAAATTATATTACAAGTGTTAGTAATTAATATGTAATAGTTAGCTTAATTAGGCTTTTATGTTAGTAATTATGACAAGGCTTATGTAGAAAGCCCATAAGCCTTGGCCCAAGCCCAATAAGGAAAGGAAGGGAACTTGCATGTTGCCCTAGTTCCTTCCCTATAAATAATCTTGTAAACCTTCACTTGAAGGTTGGTTGTTCACTTTTCTATTTCACTCTAAGCATAAACCTTTCTTTATTTATTCGTGTGTTTGTGTTAAGTGTTCATCCGATCCTTTCTTCATCTCATTTCTTCATATTGATGCTTGTGTTACATAAATGGTGAACCTAACACATAGGCCGATAGGAGGTCGTGTAAGTTGTAAGTATAAATACCCTTCCATCCATGGAAGGGTGTGGCTTTCTTCGAATCTAACCTTTCACTTTGATAAGCAACTCTCTTCAAGAACCTCCTCTCAACTCTTCATCTCTCAAATGGTTTTCTTATTTAATCATTGTCCTAGACCACCCGAATCATTAAACAACATAATATTCACGATCCTACAATTGGTACCAGAGCCAAGGTTTTGTTGTTTTGATGATTTACATGGTTTTTGATGCGTTTTTGTTGTATGCGGTTTGATTCGAATGGTGTTTGGATACTTGTTTTGATGCGTGGTTGATGCGGTTGTGTTTGTGTTTTATGCCTATGTCGAATGTGGTGTAACTGATTTTTTAAGTGGTAATAGTTTGAGTGATCATTTTTTCACGATTGACATGGTCCAAACCTTGATATGTTTATACGCTTTAAATGCTTTTATTACAAAGATTGATGTTCTAAACTGGTTTTGATGTTTATCGCCTGTCGGTTTAATCAATGAGTCTAAACTTGAGTCCTTATTTTGTTTCGATCTGCGTTCATTGCACGTCTTGGTTGCGGTAGTTGTCACCGATTAAAGAGCATGCGAGTTGTCGCTTGGTATTTACAACCGTCCATTCAATGTTGCAAAAGGTGAGCTAGTTGACTGTTTGTTCAAAGCGAGTTGACAGTATTGACTGTCCTGACTCATTGTATTCTTGGTTGCGAGTTGTTATAATGTCCAGTTTCAATGGCTGAAATGCGAGTTGATTAAAGTATGATGCGAGTTACACTCAACTTGCTTTTGAGCGAGTTGCACTCTGCTATTGAGCGAGTTGCTATTGATTTAATGTCAAAAGCGAGTTGTTATGCTGCCCAAATGATGCGAGTTGAGTCAAAAGACTATGCGAGTTATCTATGTTCTGTGACCAGATGCGAGTTGACAGAAAAGGAGACGAAGAAGTTTAAGATGCGAGTTGTTGACTTCTTGAACCTAATACCAATCGAAGACTTCAGGTCAATACATCAACCATCATCAGTCTATGGTCTTTTCTATTAAAGATTACGAGAAGTAAAAAGCTATAACATCATCAAATCAGGTTCAAACCATCATCTATCCACAACCCATTGGTAAATAAAGTTATTTAAGGGATCTGTTTCAAAGACTTATAACTAATGACTCAATTCCACAACACATATCAATGACTTACATCATCAGATCTCCAACCTAATGTACACAAATCTATTCGAAACATTAAGAAACCCTTTAAACCCAAATTGAAAAATGATCTCAGAATGGTCAACATTGTCTCAAATCTTTATAAGATCTTTTTTGTTGAACTCTCATCTTCATTGATCAATATTGTGTCAATATCCGATATTTATCTGATGCAAGAACATAACCATTAATAGTTAATCCCTCATCAATTTTTCGGTTTGATAAAATAAAAAGTCTTGGACTATGCTTTACAATGATCTCAGATTTATCATGTGAATCTCAATAATCATTCGACTTTTAAAGGTTTTACACACAAGATTATCCATCATTGATCCATGTTTTATTGATAATATCCGAATGATTGAAGGAAGAACAAAACCATTATAGATTTCATCCTCCTCCCGATTCGTTAATGGAAGAAAATGTTTGATGATATTTAATACTTACCAATTTCCTTGGGTTTAATCTCAAGCCAACTCAAAACTTCAAACCATCCCCGTGTATATTCGAATGAGGTAGCTCTAGCCATCCTCGTGGCGTAGTCGACTCTAATCCAAATATCAAATGATGAGAGGCGATGATTGTAAGAATAATTAGGTATGATGTTTTGATTATTATTGATCGACCGCGTTTTCATCGGATGGAGATAGGAGGCGGATAATTTGTGGAGGAGTAAGTTTAGGGTTTGTTGACTGAGTAGTGATGTGCGTTTTGTGAGAGGAGGGGGCGGAAGTTTTTTTTTGATTAAGTGGGATTAGGGTTTCAAAGTCTTAGGGTCATGGCCTTTTATATCCGATGTATTAGGGTATAATATGTTGAACGGGTATGAGTATTTATGTGTAGATGGGTCGGTTAGGAGATTGGGCTTATTTGTTTTAGGCCTCGTTTACATGGTGGAACGAAAGACAATATGGTACCACATTTAGTTGTTTGATTTTGGAACATGGGCTTCGTGTGATTGTTCATTTTTTGGGCCGTAGCAAACAGCTAATAGCATGTGAGATTTATTCTGGTGATTTATCCATGTGAATTATGGAGGATATGTCCTGGACTTCAGTAGTGTTTATCCATATGATGATGGGCGGATACAAGCTTATTGAGTTAAACGAGTTGTATATGTGGTATGATATTGTTTCATATGGGTTATTTGGTCACGGCTCGAGTTATTGAATGTGTTCAAGGTTCTTGACCAATATTATTGACTTTATATTGTAAGTGACGGTTCAAACGATTTTATTTGGACGTTGATCTTAGATGATTGGATTGATTTTCATAGACTGGGCATTGATTTGTACAAGTAACCTAGTTTGGGCCGTTCACATGATTGGGTCAGATAGGCTTCTCAGGATTTGGATTTTATCAGTGTTGATTGATGATGAGATTTGATTATGTGATTTGGTGTGATGATGAGAATTGTTGAATTATGCGGTTTGATACTTTGATTATTCATTTTCACGAGGATAATATTTCACGCCCGAATTGATGTTCGACCAATATTGATCATGGGGTTGTGCTGCACGATATTTCTCATTTGGCTTTGAAGTGAGGTTTTCGAGCGCCACACTTATATTCGCTCTTCTTTCTTTCTTCCCTTTCGCGAAGATGACTTGTTTGGGCTTTTACAGAGTGTGATAAAGACTTGGCTATTTAGTTACGGTTGTGATTCTTTCTCGATTAACCCACAAAGTAACTATCACTTCGGTGTCTCACGCAGTTTAGGAGGTTTTGTACATTGGGTACACCATTTCTTTTTCACGAGGATTAGTACAAGTTTAAGTAACAAATCTGGGGAATTTTACTTCATGATCAAGTTTGGCATATCGGGTTTACTTCTCCATATGGTCACCGCAAAAATTGAATGTACGGTCGTGAATGATGTGTTTACCAAAGTGTTTATTGGATGGTTGGTGTTATTGTTAATGTTGGAGTAAGAATTGCTAATGAACCATCATGCATGTTTCCCTAAAATGTATATTCACCAAAACCAAAGTTGTCATAACACATTCAAACCGACATTGTTTACGGTTTTGTCTTGATTTTGTAAAATCCCGCGAAAGAACCTATTTCTGGTTTAAATCATAGACTTGTAAAATCCGTGACAATGGAAACATCCCGGTATTAGTAAAGTGCATTTCCGGATCTATCTTATGGTTTATTCTTGGTTTTGTAAAACTCATGAAGAAACTATTTCTCGGTTTAAACCTTAGAGTTATAAAATCCTATAATGATGGAACCATCCCGGAGAAGAGAGTGTAATTGGATCTTACTTGATGTCGGTGCTACGGTTTTGCTTCAAAGAAGAGATAAAAGGTGTACTTCATGAATTGGATGTGTGTTTAGATATTCGTCATGGTAGTTTGGTTATTACATGGTTTACGGGTTATGCATTTAACCATAGTCGGGATGAAACCATTGTCAAAGTTCGCTTAAATGTCAAAGAAGGCTAGATTTGAGCAGTTAACCAGAAAAAGTGACAACGGCGTTAATTCAGTATTATTTACTTGAGGTTGAAGTGAATTATCATGGGCGAGTGTACTTAGTATCTGAAGGTATCGGGATGGTTGGATGAAGATTCTTCATGATCCTTGTTCGAGCTTATTATCGAAAATAAAGACTTGGAAATCTAGTTATTGTTGGGTGTCTTTTACCTTTTCTTTTACCACTGGGGAATTGGGCTCATACCACTACAAAATAACTATCACTTTAAGGGTTACGTTGTAGTGCTCATGTCACATTCAATTGTGGATTTTCAAGAGGTAATGTACGCCTTATACTTGATGGTTGGTTGGTTGAAGAGTATAGAGTACATAGAGAGTACTTAGAGATGCTAATGGAAATCGGCACCGCCTTTTGTTACATATGTGCAAGTATAAGTCACGAGTTCGGGTTAGTTTACTTCAGGTCAAATTCATCATATTGGGTTTTCCATCACCGTCACGACATATAGCCTAATTGAATGATAATGGGTTGATTATAAGTTTGCCAAGAGTAGATGAAAGAGAGAGATTTATGACGCTTGTTCACACGCTCGTGCCTCGTGACTTCAACACTATGACGTTTGAATACTTCACTCAAACCTCGCTCTAAAGAAAAGAAAAGTGTACGCCCTGATGCAAGATTATCTTTGCAAGAAGAGAAATCTTCTTATTTATGACCATTCTCATCAACATGCTTCATACTTTTCCATGCGCTCAAATACCATCAAGTGAACCGGGCTATCGTTGATTGTTTTCGATTCCACTTTCTCAACTATAATGACGATGGTGACACCCTCGTGCTAATTTTATGGGAGAAGTGTGAATAGACTACATTTGGATAATGTTCACTTGTTTAGTCAAGAATGGCATCTCCGTATGCAATTCTTGAGGGGAGAAGAAGTGTGAATTTTTTTGAGAACATAAATGGTCATACGGCTCTAAACTCATGTAAGAACCGAGCTTCTTCTTATCGGGTCATCTTCACATGGAGTTTTCTCTTCTAAGAGTCGTTGGTTGACATCTTCACCGGATTGATGAGTTTATCGACAAAGTGCTTCCGTTAATGCTTCACGATACATCAACATGATGATTCCGAACAATCTCTACATTCTTGTTTGACGTGATTGGTAGTTTGTTGTTACCATCTTGTGTGTTCGCTATGGCCTGATTGCCGATTTTCTTGATGAACATCTTTCCGTTTGTTTGATTAGAGGATTTTAGTTAAGGGATTTGCAAGATGTAAGTTAATTGGGATGCTTTTTGGTGGGATGCTTCTAGTGTGAGTTGAAGATGTTAACTATTTATTCCCCAACCGCACAATCTTGAAGAAGGTCGAGTCTCATACTGCTCTACATTTTCTCGCTACATGTTAGAAGACTAAAGACGAGTTGCATTTAACGATCTAAAGACTTCTTCTTAACTGGGCTTTATCGAATGTTGTCGGTTTAGGGAGAGCACTAATCGGGAGAGAGTTATAATTCGATTCAATCCCCAATTAGACTTGCTCATATTCTTTAGCAATGACTCGAGACGTTGTTATTGACTATTTCACGTATTGGACATTTGACAAGTTGATTACTTGAGTTAATCATTTGTCACTTATTTGAGATTGAAGTTGACTTTCACAAAGGCGTGTTCTTATTTGATAACTTGCTCGGGCTTAAGAATTTGAGTTGAAGACTTGGTTTATCTAGTTACCGCAATGAGTGCGGTATGGTTGAAGACCCAGTTAACTATCACTATTAGGAGTTACTTTGTTTTACTCGGTGTTACACGCATATGACGGTGTGGATAATCGCAAGAGGTGTTAATGTCTTATACTTTGTTTGGGTAGTGAGTACTTAGAGATTTGCTTGAAGCATAAATTCTCTACACCGTTCTTCCATCATTAGGTGCAAGCTTAAGATACAAATGTGGGGAAGTTGACTTCAGCTTCAAGTATGGTATATCGGGTTTTCTTCTTCAGTGGTCACTTCATATTGTCTACATATGGGTTGATAAAAATAGTCAGAGGGAGTCTTCAGCAAGTTGATTCTCGCAAGAGTTCAAGTGTTCTTCTCATAAAGATTTCAAGTATTTGGGCTTATACAATGTTGCTGATTCTGAAATGTGAAGTATCATTTCCAGAAAGGGGGAAGGAGACACGTATCTAAACGCGAGTAAACTTGATGAACTTAATACTTCTAAGTAATTGAAGATATCCCGAAGACAAATGTTATTACCAAGTAAAGAAACTCAAGGTTTGACTCATGGCGCAGTAAACTTGATGAACTTAACTCTTCTAAGTGATTGAAGATATTCCGGAAAAATGTCATGACCGCAGAGAAACTCAAGGTTTTACTCATCAAGGCGTTTAGTGTTCTTATTCCAACTATGTGGGAAGAGATGTTAGAGAAAGTTTCAAGATAAAATAGGTACACAAGTACGATATATTCGTGGGAGATAAATGTGTAACATGAGGGAGGTGTTATCGCTATTCTCTCGTTGGGAATGTGTACTTGGATACTTGAGCTCATACACAATCATCGTGGAAGAAAAATGTGAACATGGGAGGTGTTTTCATTCCCTCATGATGTGTATTCCGAGAGCTCTTGGTATTGGTGTACTTCGGGTTCTTGAGCTTCATACACGATCATCCGGAAGAAAATTGTGAACATGGAAGGTGTTTTCATTCCCTCATGATGTGTGTTCGGGAGAGTTCTTGAGCATTATACAAAGAAACCGACCGCTTCAATTCAACTACTTGGGGAATTGTTCTCTTGACACCTTTTTGGAATGGATTGCTTGACTCAAATGGAAAAGAAATATGAGAAGAAATTTAAAGAGTGGGATGATACGTTGTTGTTCTTCTTCTTGATGATATAACCCGAATGGAGATCCTTGATTATCGCTCTTAAATGGAGCATTGGGATTTATGATAGTGGTGTGCTTATCATGCACTGCTAAGTCAAGCTTGAAATAGAGCTTCAAATCTGCTCAACTTATGGATTTTCGGTTTGGGGAAGCGCCAAAGTCTCTTTTCTCAAAGGCTCATGTTCTATCTCCCATTCGGAGCCCCTAAGCTTTGGTGGTGGAAGTTTAAGAGATGACTAATTCTATCTTCTACGACGTCTTTGCTTCGATATCCTTATCTCGTATCGTATTATCATCTCTTTAACTATATCATCTTCTATCTTTGTATATATTTATCGGAAAACCAAATACAAAAATATAAAACCAAAGAAACAAAATAGAAAAATATAAAACCAAGCAAAACAAAATAGAAAATATAAAACCAACAAAACCCATAAAATGAGAAAATTTGAAAATTCCAAAATATGTTTTCTCTGACATGTCTTCTGTATCGATAACATCTACGGTCTTAGAAATGTCATTCAATAATGGCACGGACTTTAGATGAAGTTCGAGCAAGAGTGTAAATACTCTTTTCTAAACATGTCTCAAAAAAAATATGGCTTACGCTTATTTCAGATCAGAACCCGCGCTCAAATAATGGCTTGCGCTTATTTCAGATCAGAACACGGCTTAAACCATGGTTCGCTATTATTTCAGATAGCAACCTGTTTTTCAAAGAAGGAAAGTGCTAGGCTTAAACATTTTCAAATATTTCGTGCACTTATCCTAAAAACTAAACAAGGAAAGTATGTCAAGGATCATTGCTCCTACACAAATGTTTTTCCGCCTAAAATTCTTCTAAAAATATTTGGTGTTTTCTCAAATGGTGGTAAATGAGTTGCTTGAAAATCAATCGAATCGAGTTTTCAGACATTTTCAAACTCAATCAATGACTTCGCTTTAAAATCTTTCAAAAATGAGTCATTGATTGAGGGGAAAATGTTTTCAAATCTATATCATCTAACGAGCTTTCTTAATTATCCCACGTGCTTAATTAAAATGATATTTGCCCGTGTCAAGGACTAGGAATTTAGGATATGATTGTTAGGTTTAGATGATTAGAGTTTGATTAACACATAAACCCCATGCCTTATATGATCCGATTGTTATGTTGAATTGACTTTAATTAGTCGATTCATTGTTATGGGTGATGTCGACCACCATATATCTCAGATGTGTGTTCACTAACGATGCGGTGTATATTGGTATATAAGAATGTTCCCGATCCGGATCCCACAATTGAAGACGATTGGATGCCGAAAGGAAAGGGTAACTATATCTTGGGTTGACAAATGAACAAACGAAGCTTAGTTGGACTTCTATGGAGAGTTGGCATTAATGCAACATAAGAGGTGTCACCGCATCGCAGATGGTTTTCTTCAAGTGATTGAAGAAACGGAGCTTAATTTGACCTCGCCAGCATTCAAAATGCAACGTGAAGAAGAAGTCTCACCGCATCTCGCAGACGGTTTTCTTCCAAACCCTACAAAGAACAACAACGGAAGCTTCTCAACCACCTAACGATCTTAGGCAGATTCCATTTTAAACAATTTTGAATAATTTAATTAAATTGTTTTGAAATGGAAAATATTGTTTTGAAAATATATTGACTAATTTTGAAAATCACCGGACTTCATGTTATCAAAACCTAAGTCACTCAATTATTGACTTCGCCATCGATCGAGGGGAGAGTGATTTAAAATAAAATATTTTCAAACGATATTTCTTCATAAAAGGTCCGTTTGTGCAATATTATGTGTGATCTAAAGATTTAATGTTATGTCATGGTATGATTTTCTTTAAAACTCAAAGATCTTACAAATGAAATTTTTTCTCGTTTTGTTTGATTGTGAATTTGTTTTATTTTAATTAAAGATCTCTTAAAACTATCATACCGACACTAACAATCTTTAATGTTTAAAATTGATCCATATCAATCATCATTTTCAAAATTAAATCTTGCCACGCCTTTCCCCAAACTCTTTTAAAGGATTTAAATCGATGGGATCACAAATCTCAAATGGTTTGATATTTTTGATCATGGGAGATCGTGATTTAAATCTCAAACTGCTTTTAATGGAATTGGTTTTAGTCCTTCAAAGGCACTCCCGCCTCCATGTGCCAAACGATTTCAAATATACAATGCACATGTTGAGGAGGAGCACTTATCCTAAAACAAGATGAGTATTTAAACAAGGCCACATTTTCTCCCATGCTTTCTAAACCTAATTAATCATTTGGGATCCAAAATCTCAAATGGTTTGATATTTTGATCGGGAGAATTTGTGATTTAATAATGAAATTTGATAAAAGGTGATCGCTTTTATTTAATTGTGCACGTCTCACCATATGTGCTAAACGCTTTCGAATCTTGAAGCACATATTGAGGGGAGCAAATAAACCATCGAGGTACAAAAGCTTTTAAAGTGATTTATAAAGTACCTTGATTGTGTTTTCAAATGGTTTCTTAATGGCTCTTGTGGTTGTGGATGTGCTTCAAATTAACTCTTGGCTCTATGTGATCAAATGATTTCAAATATCCTATGCACATATTGAGGGGGAGAATTTACCAAAGAAAAATCAAAAGGCTTTTTCTAAAGAAATTGTGATCAAGAAATTATTTCAAAGAAATTAATTTCAAAGAACTCTTGCCTCCATGTGCCAAACAATTTCTATATCATATGCACATGTTGAGGGGGAGCATTTTCTAAATGATCAAAACTATTAAGGTACAAAATGCTTTGATCTCGTATCACAAGTACCTTGATTGGTTTTCCAAATGATTTTTCAATTGGTTTCAAGAAGAAAAGAACAATACCAAAAGACCGACCAATTTACTTTATGCATGGTGTTATAAGGATGGTTAGGTTAGGTATTTGTTCCCATGATCCGCCAGAACCGGAGGGATCTTCCCAGGGATAATCCACTAGATAGTGTAGAGTCCTTAGGAATATTGAAAAAGGAGAAAATGAGAATATGGGAAGAGTGCGATCGAGACAGAGCTAGTAATCGAATAAACCCAACAAGGTTCTAGTTATGAAGTCTCTTGTAAGCAATCAAGGGTCAAGAATGAAAAAGAACCTAATGTGAAAAGGGTGAAAAGAAATAGCCCTCCATCAATTCAACCTTAAGGTATAATCGGTTCAATACATATGCTATCGGTTGTTACTAAGGTAACACTGGTATTGAAGACAAGACGTCATGGACCCAAAGACACACCGCACTAAACTTCCCAAGCTACTCAAGTTCCTCTTAAAAGGGCTTGTTTCATTCTCACGGGAACCGACATTATCTATCGACTTTCTTTAGAGATTGTTGATATTGAAGAAGGAGACCCTCTCCTAGTCTCCTACACAGAACCAAATATGCACAATTGAGTCTAGATCCAAGAGATCATCCACAATATCTCATTAGGACACTAAATTATTGAAGACTTCTTTGTTTCACACAATGTGGAAAGTAAGTGTATATTAAGAGTCCTACGCTTTATCCTTGTGGTATTGCCGTAACATCCGAGTGATATGTAAAAGTATTCACGATGAAGATGGAAATCCTTCTAGAGCCAACATCAAACAAGCTCTTGGTGGGTGACATGTGAGATCTTATCGTAAGATCAAGCTTGTGACAACCGGATAGAACGATGGGGTGATTCATTCTTGAATCAACCTTGGTCCAGAATGGAATTGATGAATACTTTTGGAAAACCGCTCGATGTGCAAACCTTCTTTTCTAGCACGTCGAATGTGTATTCATTTCAAATTCAAAAGTATCTCGATTGAAAAATACTTTTGAAAACCGTCGATGCGCGAATCTCTTCTTTTCGCTAGCACGTCGAATGTGTACTCATTCTCTAATACAAAAGTATTTTGATTGAAAATTGATCTTTCTCATAAAACCTTCGTCAGATTGCAAAACTCTTTCTTCAAGCAATACGCGATTGTTTTTCAAATCATTTTCATCAATCGCTGAATCTCAATTTGTCGTTCACTCACTCCGTTTGTCTTCTTTGAGACGCCCGGTTTGAGAACAAATTGAACATTGCGAAACCTCGTCAAGGAGATTCTTAGGAATCCTACCGATCACAAGATTATATCGATCAACGGGAACCGTGGTACAGTACCTCAATTCAACAAAGTGATCAAAGACACTTTCGTGTGTTTTATTGCTAATCGTTGTTTGCAGTACATTTGACGGCATGTACCGATCGTAATCGAGGAGTCAATCCAAAGCCGCATGATCACAAAGATCCACACTTAATTGAAGAAATCATGACCGGTGCATATCTACAAAACCCGGCTCGATATTTTTATACTATGTCTCGCTTTCTGCCGCAAATATCATGAGCCGAGAAGCTTCCGCTACTCGATGGAAAGATGTCATGATTCAAAAGTGTGAGCATGTCGGTCCAAAATCACAACTTCACATGATGGCAACACAATAAAGGGTGATCCGAGATTTATCGTGTCGATGATCTCAATGAAAGCTCAAAGATCATCAAAGATGTGGATCGATTGAAAGGCCTCCACTAAAGTACAAACTATGCGGACTTTAAAGAATCTCTCGCTAAGCACAAAGATTTCGTAATCAAGAATTGAAGTCTACGAGCTCAAGAACAAAGTCAAGAATAGAATGCTAGGATTCAAATGTAAAACATGGGGTGACCTCCTTGGGGAGATTGTTAGGAATTAGAAAATTCCATAGTAAAGTGTCGGTCACCCCAAATATTATCTAGCATAAGTTAGCTCAGACGTTTCGTTATTTACGTTATTAAGTAGTTTATTAGTTAGTTTATAGCGTAGTTTAGTTTAGAGCAACACCGTGGAGGAAGGACGGGTCTTTACCCATCGTACACCGATCCACAGCCGATAGGAGGTCGTGTAAGTTGTAGATAAATACCCTTCCATCCATGGAAGGGGTGTGGCTTTTGAATCTAACCTTTCACTTTTGATAAGCAACTCTCTTTCAAGAGCCTCCTCTCAACTCTCTTCATCTCTCAAATGGCTTTCTTATTTAATCATTGTCCTAGACCACCCGAATCATTAAACAACATAATATTCACGATCCTACATGTTTTGTGATGCATTCCGAGATTGCTAGTGAGACTACATTCGTGTAGTTAGGATTAACTAAATGATAAGAGGCATTAGGATAACCCTTGTTTGAAACCTATAATTTAATTACGTCAACCTCATTGGTTGAGTAATTTTCCCCATACCCTTGTGATGTACTCATCTTTAGTACACGATACCCCTAGTTAACCCCTCAGAGCCTATCTTTTCGCGGTTCTCGTGATGTTCCGGTTTTCGGAATATCAATGAAGAGCATTGTTCACAATCCACCCCCAAATGTTACACCCAAATCGCCTTAGCCCACCTTTTATGCACTCATCTTTAGTGCATTATTGTTAAACCCCTAGTTCAATTATCTATTTACCTGCATGGTTGCTAAGTCGAGTCATATCCTTCGTACACAGTTTTGGGACGATTGGGACTCATGAGTTAAAGTAGTATTTTATGGAGTAACGGAAGGAACGTTAAATTCAATTTCTCTTTGTCTACGTAATTAATTACTCCAAGTGTTTTGATCTTTTCAATTCGGGTCGATTATTGTTAGTGTAATAAAAACTCATGTGTATTGATGCTCTTAAAAATCCCTTTATATTGACGTTATCTTAGAGGATGGTAGGGTAAGAATGTATGAAAAAAATCGAAAAAAAAGAGAAGTAAAAAAAATAATAATAATAAGAAAAACATACGGACTATCATCCTACATCTATCTTTTATGTTTTATGTTTATGTCTTATGTTTATTTCACGTTGTTATTTAGTGTTAGTGAGTCGAGTCTTGTCTTAGCAATGTCGCGTTTTATATGCATATAACTTAGATTTTTGACTTGTCACCACTAAAAATTCCCCATATCCAACAAAACCCTTTTATTCCTTATCCGAAGCCTAAATAACCCTTTGTAAAGACCTCTTAGATAGTTATTCCTAGGTGCTTACGCCAAAGCAGTGGAGGTTTGATCTATTCTCAAGCCTATGGTAATCTATGTACTATGATAGGTAGCGAGTGTTTATCTTCCATTTCCTTACATGTTATATTTCATATACACCCGAGAGATGAGAGAATCCGAACACCAATTGTGAGGTGCTAGTGTATAATTTCCGTACTTGTTTTGACTATTGTGGCACTTGTACTTGTTGTAGATTATTTTAAACAAATGCTAGACGACCCCTAACTCAAAAATTGATTATCCAAAAGCACATTTGCTTGAGGACAAGCAAATTCCAAGTGTAGGGATATTTGATAAGAATTTTAAAATATACGTTTTTAGGGGGTCATTTAAACCCTAAATCATTACATTTTAAATCGTTTACTTCTTAAAATCGTTCCTTTTCACATTTTAGGTCTTTTGGAAGAAAAATGATAGAATAAAACATATTTGGATGAAAAGGAGCTAAAACATGAAGAAAACGACAAAGTCAAGAAAACAAGGCTAATCTGGGAGCTCATGGCCCTAATCAAACGGCGACGCCTGTCATCATGTGGTGTTCCAAAAACTCTCAAGCGATGGCTCATAGCATTTTTTGGTCTTAACAAGTGACGGCGTCACGCCTTATTCTAGAAGGCCGTCACCCTTTCCTTCCACACTAGATGACCAAGATTATCCCAGATGACGTCCAGAATCAACCCAGACGGTGTCACTACTTCCTACCTGACGTCGTCCCAATGATGACTTGGCCAAGACGAAACCTTAATGATGGCGATCATACCGCGTCACCATCAAAAGGCGACGCCGTTGCGAGTGTAAAATCTATATATAGACTTTGAATTTTCTGTATTTTGTGTGCATTATTTAGGAGAGCAAACCCTAGTTTGTTGAGGTCCGACTTGGACAGTATTTTAGGGTCCCAAACCCTCTTTTACACTTAAAGATAAGTTTGTTTATCCAATCTATCACCATGTTTCATCTATGTTTGATTGTTTGTTTGTGTTCTTGCTTTTCTATCATGTGTAACTAAATAAATTAGTGTTTGCTTAGATCCAATGAAACATAGTTATTGATTATTGATAGGTTGTCTCTTGTTCTAATTGGTAGACGCTAGAATAAGGAAAATTGGCTTATTCTTTAATTATTGCGAGCTTGAACGTCCTAAATAGCAAAAAGCCTTAGAGTGCACTTTAGGCCATCGTTGTGTTTATTGCGTGAGTTGTAGCTTAAGGATAATAGGATATTCGAGGGAGATACCTCGGTACTTGGCGATCCCGGATGTTCTATATGAGAGTTACGATACATAGAATTGGGGAATTAGGCACCACCCTGTGACTAACACGAAATACAATGCATCAGTTAGGATAAGGATGTGACAATTCAACCGGCCAATAAAAGATAACTAGGGAGTAAGAAAATCTAAGTGAACACGCTTTTAATTATCATAAGAAACACACTCATTCAATCCATAGCTTTTATTTTAATTAGTTTAATTAGTTTTTAATTTAAATTGCTTAGTAGTTTAATTGGTAGAATTACCAAACCCCCACTCTTCAAACCCCGAGATTTTACTTGCTTTCTTAAAAATATAAAAAGACTAAAAAGAATCTTCCTCACCTCACATTTTCGTCATACATCTCTACTAACATCTATATTCCCTTAGAGAACGATCAACCCCCTAGGCTTGCTCATACTACACTGTAACGATTAGGTACACTGCCTAGTGGGTTGTAAAGCTTGCTCGCGGAAAAGGAAGTCTTTCGACCCCGAACCACGCATCAGAGATCAATGACTTGTTACGTATTGTGATGAATCAAGTAGGATCACTATCAGGGACGGAGCTAGGGGTTCCCGCGGGTGCCTTGGAACCTTATGGATTTTTTCGATGTAGTGTTAATTTTTGAAAAAAACACCGATTTTTTCTAAATGCATCTTAAATGCACCCTGTCATTTGAAATGTGTTTTCAGTATTACGGTTCAAAAGATTTTGTGCACCCGGTCATATTTGGTCCTGGCTCCGTCCGTGATCACTATGCACCTCTGTTGATATTCGCATATGATGACATGATCCTTATAGGCAAACCAATACTTTCTATCAATGATTGTTATGTAAACAAAACAAAAATTCACGCGCATGTAGGCGATAGCGGCTGAATGAGGTAAATAGCATTGTGAGAACTGGTTAGGCTTGGGGTCCCTTCAGTTTTACAATTTATCATGAAGCTTGATTCAAATTTGGATGTCTAATCCAGATTTTCATACCAGTCTAGTCACTTGCATCAATACATAATACTTCTAGGAATATACAAATCTTTACAATCGAAAGTGGCAAAATTGAGTTTCGGATTTCAAATGCGCCTTAATTGTAATGATCAAACAATAGGGGCCTCTTTTTTCCGGTGAAAAAGGTGATCAATATATTAACTTTCCAAAGTATTACATCAAATAGGAAAAATGGAATTGGACATCATCCAATCCATGCTATACAACTGAAAATACAACTTGAGAAAAACATACTACAAGAGTCATCCGATAACTCATACAAACTTCCATATCTCTGATGCTAAAGAATACAGACCTCTGATGCTGATATCAGACAGACAGCAAATCAGGAATAGCAACTATGGTCACCTATACTTTTTTCACCCACCATAACCTCATGACTACATTTCCACACTGAAAGATCTACATAGAGCATTTAACCAACATCTAGAATACCCTCTAAGATCAATTCATATGGCATCATTATGTGGGTTATAAAACCCATGCTCATAAAAAAGGGGCTATACCCATATTGTCTACCTTCCCTGAATCAGTACAAGTTAAAGCTATACTAGCAGTAGCCCCCTCACTAGCATAACCAAAACAAGCACATGATCAGACATCACCAAATGAGGAACACACGCCCTTAATGAGAATCCAACCTAACCTCCTGTGATAGCATAATGTAAGGACCAAGTAGGTTCATCTTTCACTCCTCACTATCCCTTACAACTTATGCTATCCTCCTAGTTCATTCTACCCTTCACTCATTCTACCCTTCACACACAGGGAACCTACTTTATGACCCACCATCTACTTAGAATTCAGATTCAGCCTGTGGATACTCATGATTACCTAACAAAGGCCAAATTATAAGTACTACATTTTGAAGAATGAATAAAATGAAGAGGTGATCAAGATACAAGGCCATCTGTTGTGAATGAACTCAAATTTTTTCTTCTGTTTCAGATTAAAACATGGAAAAAAGGATAAAAGCCCTTTCTTTTTTTTTTTTTCTTTTTTTTTACTTGAACCTAAACTTCTGCATATAAAGCTGAACAAGCTTTGAAATTGATGATAAACCAGTGTTTGACATAACACTCATACCCAGACAGGAAACTACTTTATGGTAGAACTCAACTAGAATCTTAGGAAATACCAAAATGCATTAGTGTTACATCCATTTTCACAGTAAAGCATTAAGATATACCATAGATAACTGGTCAAATTTACAAAGGTATTAGCCATCTGTCAATAATCCCTTGATCCAAACACTCCTTTAGATATCTCAGACATAGACACATCACAAAGGAATGTTCCATTTGCTTAGCACAATTCTAGTAGCAATTGAATTTTTCATTTTAAGGCTCATGAGCTTCCATTTCAACTCCTTTATACAGATTATCATTATTTCCTCTGATCTCTTAGCATTTTGAAACAATATCAAATTTCTTTCTCTCCAATTGTTATAGACACAAGCAGCAATACCAATCTTTCCCATAACACTGTGAATACTGTTATTACTCATATTGCCTACCATAAGCTGGATTAAAAACTATGCCAATCATCAGGAGCAAGTAACAAATCCAAATCACCTTTCAGCCCCTTCCAAACCTTCTACATTGAAAGAAGAGTTGACCAACTGAATCACAACAGGTTGAGCACAAGGGACATAGCAGGTTGACATTAGCACACCATTTTCTCATCCTTTCCTGAGCTGGATTAAACTATGCCAATCATCAGGAGCAAGTAACAAATCCAAATCACCTTTCAGCCCCGTCCAAACCTTCTACATTGAAGAGTGCATTGAGAAAACCAAATGACCTTATACCAATCCACAGTTGGGTAGTCAACTCTCATACACTTCCATACATTTTTAACTTTGAACTGAGAGCACTGCATATTCTTATCAATCCAAACAACTGAGTTAGGTTTATTGCAAAGATTTGGGACATGAATATTGTTCAGGATAGGGAATTTGTCTCTCCAATCAGCTAGCCAAACCCATTCACCATCTTGTATCATATCAGCAACTGTAGCATGGTTATTAAGCCTGGCATCATAAACAATGGCGGAGCTACTAAAGGACCGGGAAGGGTCCCGGCCCCCCTAGGCCTAAGCCCGTTAGTGTATTTTTTCACGATTTCATGTGTATTTTCGGAAAAAAATTTATTTCGGCCCTCCCATTTAATGTATTTCTCGAAAAAAATTTGTTTCGCCCCTATGAAAATTTTTCTAGCTCCGCCATTGATCATAAATGTCCCTTTGGAAATGTATGATTGATTCCTCCCGAACTACCTTCTTTTATTTCTCCGTCACACTTGTCAACCGCTTGAAACGGTCAACCGTAATAGATGATAAAAGGCGACAACCCGGAGAAAATGCAAGTTTACCAAGGATTAAAATATCCTTGGATCGCTTATGTCCCGATGAGGCGATATCCTCAATACAACGATCGGTGATAAAATGATAAGATCAAGAATGTACAAAGACAGAATCGATTGACTAACACTAGAATGTGAATAGTAATAGCTCACACAGCTATGTCGTTAAAACGCATAATCGTAAACCTAAAAACGTAAAAGATATACAAACGACGTTACTAAAACATAAACGCTTAAAAACAAAACGACTATAACTATAGTAGGTATTTACAAGTCTAAGCGACTTAAATGCAAATTAAATAAAATTAAAATATTTAACTATAATTTACAAGTTATATAAAAGTAAAGAAAACTTAAAAACTAAAACATAAATACATATTTACATATAATTACATAAATACAAAACAAAATAAAATAAGAAAAGGATAATAAATAATTATACTAAGAAATTAAACCTATAAGAATTTTGAAGTCATTTTAATTCTATTTTTACAATTGTTTAACGATTAAAATCTAAAACGACGCTTACTAAATTTTACGTAAACTTGCAAAATAAAACGTGAATTCAATCCAATACAACTCCCACAAATGTGAAAATTATATTTTAGAATCCTAAAAGATAAGAAAATTATTAGAAAATAAAAATAAATTTTCACACTATTAAATTAATTAATATAATAAAAAATGAATTAAATGTATTAAAAATGAATTAAATAATAAGAAAATCTAAAATTAACTTAAATAAATGAAATAAAGAATTTGAAAAATCTAAAATATCATAAAATAATTTTGAAACTGAAAATATATTTTTACACAATTATTCTATTTATTATTAATTATTTACTATTATTAATTACTAAAAACTATAATTAATTTATTAAAATACTAAATGAATAAAGAAAAATCAAACTTTTACAAAATTCTAAAATAAATCTGGGAATCTAAGAAAAATATAAAATGGTAGCTTATGTGCAAAAATAAGCTAATGGGCAAAGCTCCAAATGGAAGCTATTACTTTAGCTTGAAAAGTGGATCTTTTAGCTTTTCTCTTTCGGACTTATTTACTACTAATATTATACATATTTAATAAAAATAAAACTATATAAACTAAGAAATAAGCAAAGCATGAGCTTATGAGCCCAACAGCTAAGCTTTTGGCTTGAGTGTTGGAGCTCAAGCTCAATGTAAGCTCGAAAAGAGCTTTAAACAAAAACAAAAGATAAAATAAGGTATAAACTAGTCCAATAGATCATTATAAACAAGAATAATGGATGAAATGGTGTGAGCTTATGGTTTAGACAATCAAGCTTTTGGCTTGACTTGATGGAATTGAGGCCTCTAAAGCTCTGTAATAAGCTCCCACAGAAATAAAAGGGAAAATATATGTGTACAAGCTATATGGACAAATATGTACAAGTATGTGCACCGCAATAACCTATAAGCTTGCAATAAGCTAATAAGCTTATCCAATACACTCGTAACCAAACAAACATGCATACCTTTTGAATGACAAATCAAGCTAAGAGTTTAAGCTTGAAAAGGCAAAATAGGAATCGGGGTAGCAAGATGGGTTGGTTGGCTTTCCAAAAGCCAAAGCTCATCAAGTGGGACCCACAGATGAGCTTTTGAGAGGCTTATGAAGATGGTATTACCATGCACCGAGTTGAGTCTACATACTCGAAGTTTTGGGACAAAACAAATACATGTTGCACCCTAGTGAATGAGCCACAAGCTGGATATAAGCACATGATCAAAAGTTGGCTTGCTAGGCTTCCTAAAAGCCAAACCACACAAAGCTAGTGATCACTAATGAGCTTATGAGAGGCTTGAAGAAATGGTGTAATGGACCGATAAGCTCCCATTGTTGTGAATGGGCAAGCATCAAGCTCTAAAGACTAGTTACATAAGCTCATGAGAGCTCAACCAAGACTAAGACATGAGTATGAATAGATAGCTTAATAAGAAGCCAAAATTCACAAGCTCAAGTTTACTGGGAACTTTCCATGAGCTATGGAAAACAACTCCACTTCCACCGTTTGCTTCAAAGGAAGGAGTAAATGGGACAAAATAAGGAGTTAAATTAAGCTATCAAATAAGCTAAAAATGAAAAGTAAATGACATACAACAAATAGGCCACAAAAGCAACATAAAGAAACCAAGTATATAAGCTTAGGCTAAGTCATGCTTTTGCAAGCTCATGAACTTGACACCTAAACCTCGTGGCATGGTTTTTGAACTAGGCACAAATAAGCTAAAAATTAAGCACTAAAACATGACATTCCAAGATAAACTAAATATAATAAGCTAGATTAGCAACACATCTAAAACATACCAAAAGGATTAAACTTGAAATTAAATAACAAAGACACAATAAAATTACTAAGTTTATTCAAAATCGACTTAATTGAAAATTGACTTTTTACAAGAACATTAAGGTTTGACTTAAATGAACTTCTAATGATCCTAGATAATCTAATATGATGTATTAAGCTAATATGAGATTGATTTATGCTAGATAAACAACTTTAAAGACAATATGTATGATTATACATTCTAAATTTATAACAGCTTGAGTAGTAGATTAAGAATAAAGATCATTTTGACTTTTGTAAAATAAGGATTGGTTTATATAACTACATGAGCTATTATACACTAAAGTGATATGAAACAACAACAACTAACAACACAACAAGACTGGACTGCTCATGTATCAACACATCCAAACAGCCCTTAAAAGAGATTAAATTGGACTTTTCATAACATCTGATTGTGTAATCAAGATTTATCAAATCCAGAGGTTTTAGTGTGTCAAACCAAACCTTTTTCAGCCTAAACTAATAGTCACAAAAGCATAGGTCTAGGATTTCCAAAATCAAGCAAATTGGCAGTCACAATGTGATTCCAAGCCACAATGAGTTCCAAAACATAAACACCTAATTTTAAGCTATAAAATCATTAACTAGCATCAAATAAACAAGAATATATGAGAATCAAAGCAAACAAAACAAGAAACAAAGAATATGCAAAATTGAGAAATTGGCTTACAAGATGGCTCAAACCGAGAATCAAGATTCAAAGGACAAGGTTACACCCAATAGCTTCCCATTAAGCTCCTAATATCCCTTACAATCAAATTTCAACCCCGCTTCACCTTCTTCCTTCTCAACTCACAATTTTTGATTTTCATTGATTTTCTTGATTTTCTTGATTTTTCGAATTTTAAAGACTATAGTCGTTTTAAGTTTCTAAAAGCCTTAAAGCTTTGTCATCGACTTATATGGCTTATAGAATCCATCAAGAAACTATTTAACTTGAAATTAAGATGACTTGAAAATTAAAGGAAATTAAGCAAAATTAGAAACCGACATTAAACCGAAATTAAACCGAATTTAAAGGTTCATTACACTAATTTAAAGTAAATTACAACATTTGAAAGATTTAAAAGACATTTTAAATAAGAAAGTAATAAAAACTATAACTACGTGACTAAGGCTTAAGGCCAAAGTGCTTATTTCTCTCTATCTTGCTTCCTTTTATAGAATCATCTTCCCACTTGTTTCGAGTTGATCCCACCATTTTCCAACCGTTGATCTTCATGATTCATCATAACGCCATTTGTCCATTTTGGCGCCAAAATAGTCAAGAGCGGTTTTATCATTAAATGGAGTTAGGTTGAGACAATTAATGGGTTTTGTGTTTAGTGAGGAGGAGGAACATAGTATGGGAGGGAGTTGAAAAGTGTGAAAACCAGGACCGGTTTTGATGTTCACCGGTGGAAGAGAAGGTGAGGAATGCTACGGTATTCCTCTTGTTTGACTTCACACCGGCGCAATAATTGCTGGGTCAAACTTTCTGTTGACCGGGGATTAATGGATTGTGACTGGTGCAAGGGTCAAAGGTCAAGTGGTTGGGCTATTGGTTTGGGCCTAGATTGGGTGGACTGGATTGGATTTTTGATATTATAAAGTGTCCGCTTGGTTTAAGCTAAGTAACAACAAGGACCAATTTTGCAATTTATCCAAACTCAAAGGACCGAAAATGCCACTTTTCCAAACTTCTCACAAGGACCATACTTGACAATCATTGATAAAACAAGGACCCTTGCATAAAATTTCATTTTAAAAGTTAAAAGGACCTTAATTGTCATTTTGGATTTTGAGGACTAAAAGTGTAATTTCCAAAAGTTTATCAAAATGTTCCAAATTTTCAATCATGCATAGTACAAGGGTATTATTTGTAAAATTCCAAGTTTAGAATACCAGGACCATTTTTGCCAATTTTGTAACTCGAGGGTAAAATTGCCATTTTGTGTAAACTTTTATCCGTGGATGTTTTGTGAACATTTTGATTTCCCAAGGACTTAAGTTGACTTTTCATTCATTTAAAACATTTAGGACTAGTTTTGACAATTTTGTGTAACTCGTGGACCTGAAACGACAATTGTTGTGAAATTGATCATTTTTCACTTGTTTTCAATCTTTTGTACCGAATCACATAAAACATATTTTTATGAATTTGTATCATTTTGAGAGTCATTTGTGTGTTTTTGGTTGTTTTTGTGGGTTTATATAATACAAATATATATGTATTTAGACACATATCAAATCCCCACATCGAGATATTGCTAGTCCCTAGCAATGATTTGAGATTTTAATGGATTTGAAAACTCTTTACCAAAAGCCATCACTCGGAGTAGCCAAATGTTTCATTCAAGTAAGAACCTTGGTACATCGATAACCAAATGATTTTGAGCAAATCATAAGTCAGAAACGGATTTGATTCGTCTTTACCGTGCCGCACCCATCCGGACTAGCCAACTCTTAGATAAATTATCGAATTATCTTTGGTGAGTGAATACCAATTATGGATTTTCCATCGCTTTACCACAAGCCATAAACTTGCGGCTAGCCAACTCTTCACTTTTAGGATATGGTGAGTTGAGAACCATACAATTTTGGGCAAATTGCAAGCCATATAAACGGATTTGAGATATCTTTACCAAGAGCCGCTTGCTCTGGATTAGCCAATCCTTTAGTGTGTTAGACATGGTGGATGATTACCATTTGTTGTGTTTAGTACATAGTACTTCCACTAAAAAAATTTTAAATTTGGCCATTTTGGGAAAAAGGGACTAAAGGGTACATTTATGATCAAATTCGCGAATTTCCCCACACTTAGAAATGAATATTGTCCTCAATATTCAAAGCTAAGTTATGGGGTAACTTAGAACGTAAAAGATAACATTTTAAGTGGGGTTTATTTTATTTTTTAATATTTACAATTTTCAAAGTTTTTATATATATGTACAACAGTGGGTTATTACCCCACACTAGGTGGTAGAAAGGGTAAAAGATGTAAATATGGGTGAAAACCCATATTGTGTGGCTTGTTTTGATAACCAAGTCACTAGCTTGACTTGACCCCGAATTAAATTGTTCATGGGGAAACCGGGTGGGATTGCCACCAAAGATTGGGTGAGAAATTGGAGTGGGATTGCCACTCACGAATTATGAATATTCATCACTTAAGATGAGTCTAAGAATCTTAGAAAGAAACTCGAAAAGCGAGAAGAATCTTTTGATTTTTGAAAAAGAAATGGAAAATATTTTGTATTTTTAAGGTTTTATATATATATGTACAAAAGAAAGAAAATTCCTTACAACCGCCTCGAGTGAATTTCAAGAATATAAACCGAGGGACTTATCAAACCGGGCAAATGTGAAAGGATAAAATGTTTTGTATTTTATATTGTTTTGAAATATAATATATTATATATAATATATACAAGGAATAGATATAAAACACAAGTACGTTACGCAAAGACACCTCCCGGCAATGCGCTTAAAATTTGATTCTCCGAACTACCTTCTTTTATTTCTCCGTCACGCTTGTCAACCGCTTGAACGGTCAACCGTAATAGATGATAAAAGGCGACAACCGGAGAAAATGCAAGTTTACCAAGGATTAAAATATCCTTGGATCGTTTATGTCCGATGAGGTGTGATATCACGAATACAACGATCGTGTGATAAAATGATAAGATCAAGAATGTACAAAAACAGAATCGATTGACTAACACTAGGAATGTGAATAGTAATAGCTCATCACAAATATGTCGTTAAAACGCATAATCGAAACCTAAAACGTAAAAGATATACAAACGTCGTTACTAAAACATAAACGTTTAAAAACAAAACGACTATAACTATAGTAGGTATTTACAAGTCTAAGCGACTTAAATGCAAATTAAATAAAATTAAAATATTTAACTATAATTTACAAGTTATATAAAAGTAAAGAAAACTTAAAACTAAAACATAAATACATACATACATATTACATAAATGTAACAAAAATAAAATAAGAAAAGGATAATAATTAATTATACTAAGAAATTAAACCTATAAAAATTTTGAAGTCATTTTAATTTATTTTTACAATTGTTTAACGATTAAAATCTAAAATTTACGTTTACTAAATTTTACGTAAACTTGCAAAATAAAACGTGAATTCAGTCAATACAACTCCCACAAATGTGAAAATTATATTTTAGAATCCTAAAAGATAAGAAAATTATTAGAAAATAAAATAAATTTTCACACTATTAAATTAATTAATATAATAAAAAATGAATTAAATGTATTAAAAATGAATTAAATAATAAGAAAATCTAAAATTAACTTAAATAAATGAAATAAAGAATTTGAAAAATCTAAAATATCATAAAATAATTTTAGAAACTGAAAATATATTTTTACATAATTATTCTATTTATTATTAATTATTTACTATTATTAATTACTAAAACTATTATTAATTTATTAAAATACTAAATGAATAAAGAAAAATCTGAAACTTTTTACAAAATTCTAAAATAAATCTGGGAATCTAAGAAAAATATAAAAATGGTAGCTTATGTGCAAAAATAAGCTAATGGGCAAAAGCTCCAAATGGAAGCTATTACTTTAGCTTGAAAAGTGGATCTTTTTAGCTTTTCTGTTTTCTGGACTTATTTACTACTAATATTATACATATTTAATAAAAATAAAACTATATAAACTAAGAAATAAGCAAAGCATGAGCTTATGAGCCCAACAGTTAAGCTTTTGGCTCGATCATTGAGCTCAAGCTCAATGTAAGCTTGAAAAGAGCTTTAAACAGAAAACAAAAGATAAAATAAGGTATAAACTAGTCCAATAGATCAGTATAAACAAGAATAATGGACATAAATGGTGTGAGCTTATGGTTTAGACAATCAAGCTTTTGGCTTGACTTGGATGGAATTGAGGCCTCTAAAGCCTGTAATAAGCTCCCCACAGGAAATAAAAGGGAAAAATATATGTGTACAAGCTATATGGACAAATATGTACAAGTATGTGCACCGCAATAAACTATAAGCTTGCAATAAGCTAATAAGCTTTCCAATACACTACAAGAACCAAACACCCATGCATACCTTTTGAATGACAAATCAAGCTAAGAGTTTAAGCTTAAAATGCAAAATAGGAATCGGGGTAGCAAGATGAGTGGATTGGCTTTCAAAAAGCAAAGCTCATCAAGTGGGACCCACAGATGAGCTTTGAGAGGCTTATGAAGATGGTATTAATGCAATCTCAGTTGAGTCGTTGAATACTCGAAGTTTGGGACAAAACAAATACATGTTGCGATCTAGTGAATGAGCCACAAGCTGGATATAAGCACATGATCAAAAGTTGGCTTGCTAGGCTTCCTAAAAGCCAAACCACACAGGCTAGTGATCACTAATGAGCTTATGAGAGCTTGAAGGAAATGGTGTAAATGGACTGCATAAGCAGTCCATTGTTGTGAATGGGCAAGCATCAAGCTCTAAAGACTAGTTACATAAGCTCATGAGAGCTCAACCAGCACTAAGACATTGAGTATGAATAGATAGCTTAATAAGAAGCCAAAATTCACAAGCTCAAGCTTGGTGGGGAACTTTCCATGAGCTATGGAAACCAACTCCACTTCCACTGTTTGCTTCAGTGGAAGGAGTAAATGGGACAAAATAAGGAGTTAAATTAAGCTATCTGAATAAGCTAAAAATTGAAAAGTAAATGTGATACAACAAATAGGCCACACAAGCAACATAAAACAACCAAGTGCATAAGCTTAGGCAAGTCATGAAGCTTTTGCAAGCTCATGAACTTGACACCTAAACCCGTACGTGCATGGCATAACTAGGCACAAATAAGCTAAAAATTAAGCACTAAAACATGACATTCCAAGATAAACAAATATATAATAAGCTAGATTAGCAACACATCTAAAACATACCAAAAGCACGAAACTTGAAATTAAATAATGAATCCACAATAAAATTACTAAGTTTATTCAAAATCGACTTAATTGAAAATAGACTTTTCACAAGAACATTAAGGTTTGACTTAAATGAACTTCTAATGATCCTAGATAATCTAATATGATGTATTAAGCTAATATGAGATTGATTTATGCTAGATAAACAACTTTAAAGACAATATGTATGATTATACATTCTAAATTTATAATGTTAAGTAGTAGATTAAGAATAAAGATCATTTTGACTTTTGTAAAATAAGGATTGGTTTATATAACTACACCGAGCTATTATACACTAAAGTGATATGAAACAACAACAACTAACAACACAACAAGACTGGATCGCTCATGTATCAACACATCCAAACAAATTTTAAAAGAGATTAAATTGGACTTTTCATAACATCGATTGTGTAATCAAGATTTATCAAATCCAGAGGTTTTAGTGTGTCAAACCAAACCTTTTCACCTAAACTAATAGTCACAAAAGCATAGGTCTAGGATTTCCAAAATCAAGCAAATTGGCGATCACAATGTGATTCCAAGCCACAATGAGTTCCAAAACATAAACACCTAATTTAAAGCTATAAAATCATTAACTAGCATCAAATAAACAAGAAAATATGAGAATCAAAGCAAACAAAACAAGAAACAAGAATATGCAAAATTGAGAAATTGGCTTACAAGATGGCTCAAACTGAGAATCAAGATTCAAAGGACAAGGTTACACCCAATAGCTTCCCATTAAGCTCCTAATATCCCTTACAATCAAATTTCAACCCTGCTTCACCTTCTTCCTTCTCAACTCACAATTTTTGATTTTTCATTGATTTTTCATTGATTTTCTTGATTTTTCTGAATTTTAAAGACTATAGCTGTTTTTAAGTTTCTAAAAGCTTTAAAGCTTTGTCATCAGCTTATATGGCTTATAGAATCCATCAAGCAACTATTTAACTTGAAATTAAGATGACTTGAAAATTAAAGGAAATTAAGCAAAATTAGAAACTGACATTAAACCGAAATTAAATCAATTTAAAGGTTCATTACACTAATTTAAAGTAAATTACAACATTTGAAAGATTTAAAAGACATTTTAAATAAGAAAGTAATAAAACTATAACTACGTGACTAAGGCTTAAGGCCAAAGTGCTTATTTCCTCTCTCCTTCTTCCTTTTATATCCAATCATCTTCCCACTTGTTTCGAGTTGATCCCACCATTTTCCAGCCGCTGGATCTTCATGATTCATCATAATCGCCATTTGTCCATTTTGGCGCCAAAATAGTCAAAGCGCTTTTATCATTAAATGGATTTGGTTGAGACAATTAATGGGTTTTGTTGTTTAGATGAGGTGAGGAACATAGTATGGGAGTGAGTTGAAAAGGTGAAAATCATCTCGGTTTTGATGATTCAGGGTTGAAGAGAAGGTGAATGCTTGGCGGTATTCCTCTTGTTTGACTTTTGACCGGCGCGTTTTAATCAAAGGGGTCAAAACTTTCATGGCCGGGATTCAAATGGATTGTGACCCGCTCAAGGTGCAAGGGTCAAAGGTCATGGGATTGGGCTAAGGGTTTGGGCCTAGATTGGACTTGGATGGGCTTTTGATATTATAAAGTGTCCGTTTGGTTTAGAAGTAACAACAAGGACCAATTTTGCAATTTATCCAAACTCAAAGGACTGAAAATGCCATTTTTCCAAACTTCTCACAAGGACCATACTTGACAATCATTGATAAAACAAGGACCCTTTTTGCATAAAATTTCATTTTAAAAGTTAAAAGGACCTTAATTGTCATTTTTGGATTTTGAGGGACTAAAAGTGTAATTTCCCAAAAGTTTATCAAAATGTTCCAAATTTTCAATCATGCATAGTACAAGGGTATTATTTGTAAAATTCCAAGTTTAGAATACCCAGGGACCATTTTTGCCAATTTTGTAACTCGAGGGTAAAATTGCCATTTTGTGTAAACTTTTATCCGAGGGATGTTTTGTGAACATTTTGATTTCCCAAGGACTTAAGTTGACTTTTCATTCATTTAAAACATTTAGGGACTAGTTTTGACAATTTGTGTAACTCGTGGACTGAAACGACAATTGTTGTGAAATTGATCATTTTTCACTTGTTTTCAATCTTTTGTACTGAATCACATAAAACATATTTTTATGAATTTGTATCATTTTGAGAGTCATTTGTGTGTTTTGGTTGTTTTGTGGGTTTAAATAATATAAAATATATGTGTATTCGTACACATATCAAGTATCAAACCAAGGGTCATACCAGATAGAAGTGGACTTACCATCACCAATATCCACTTTAACATGAGGTTTCATTTTATCTCTGAGATCCAACATAATTTTCCAACTCCAACTGTCACTCTTATCAGCACTAACATCCCAAAAATTTATCCCTTTTAATTTGACTTTATTTACCCACTGATCCCAAAGAGAATTTTCTTAGCAATAATATTCCAAACATGCTTCACCATAAGCACTTCATTTCATTCTCTAAGAGGTTTAAAACCCAAACCAACTTGATTTTTGGTCTGCAAATCATCTTCCAAGCAAGTTTGGACTTTCCATTGCTACTATCACTTTGATTCCACATACATCCCTTAAGAATTTTATCAATATCATTTACCACAGACTTAGGGATCATATAGACTGATGCCCAATAAATCTGCATAGCAGATACACTGGAGCAATAAGTTGTACTCTACCTGCATAAGACAGACTTCTATTCTTCCAATCAACAACCCTGACTTTTACCTTATCAATTAGTAACTGACAATCAGCAATGCCCAAACACTTAGCAAGAAGAGGAACCCCAAGATATCTCTCATAGGCAACTTGCCAACTTTGAAAGGGACAATATTGAGGATCTGAGTCTTGGTTTGGTCCCCAATACTACCAAAGAAGATTGTACTCTTACCCATATTAGGATGTAAACCAGAATATTTGCTAAACTCCTCAATTGTTTCTTTAATGATCCTCACAGACTTAATGTCACCATGGCAAAACATCATTAAATTATTTGCAAAGAAAGTGTGACTTCATCATATTGCACAAACCAACACATAAAAACTATTAACAATTCGCAAAGAAAGAAATCCACCATGCTAGTTTAACTAAACAACAACCAGGATTGGTCATATGAGCATTTAATCAAACAGTTGGTCCGCGTAGAGTAGTACGTACTGAGAACCAATTGCTTGACATCTGTGGATGCTAATTTTCATCAAATTCATAAAAGCATAAAAATGATTCGGAAAATTGTTAACCCAATGATAACTAAAGTTTAGCGATTTCACCAGATTTACAGACGAAATTTTTGTTTTGAATGTCACCACATTGTAAGAAAAGAAGTCCTCACGGAAACAGAATTAGAGCTTACAAATTATTGCATAGGAATACAAGAGAGATTAAAGCAATTCAAAATTTGAAGAGCTTGTGCTTTGCTACGGCGTAGAATAATGAAATTCCCCAATTTAAATCATTGAGGGGATCTTGAAAGTACAAGTTAAATCATCTTCAATCTCGAATTCAGGTTTAAAATCATATTTTTGTTTGTCGACTTCAGGATAATATTCTGGTGGTGATGTATCTGTTGGACCACTTCCACTTGTTCTGGTAACCAGACTTACTCCAAATCCACCACATAGCTCTCGATCATCAAATGATTGTATGGTAATGGAAAAGGAAACCGCCTTGTATGTTTCATCCAGCCATGCCGCGGTATGTCTTAATGAGCCAAATGAAACATACCCCACCCATGTTCTTTTATCATCAACACTCTCCACCCAATCCACATCATCTTCAGAATCACCCCTCACCTGCTTCATCGTTATCTTTGGAATTCTTAGCCTGAAAAAATCATCTTTTGTAACAGCACACATTAAAATCCACAAAATCATTGCACCAGTTGTCTGGAAGTTGCAATGCATTTCCCCAGCACGAAGACGAGGTCGAAACTCCCTTGAATCTGAAGGCCTTCTAGTTGTAGAATCAAAGAGTGATTCTCAATAGCCTTTCCCTAATTAAGCATACATACCTAATAATATTATATATTTAAAATATTGATACTTAAAAAACAGAGAACTATGCATGCATACATACCTGAAGCATGGATTGTAGTAATCTGTCACCATCATTTAGAATACTCCCATCTCTAACTGACACTTGACATAACCATTTACAATTTCTGATAGAATCTCCTACGTGTGTAAGTCTGTGACAATTGTTTGCTACAAAAATAACTATACTTGGTGGGAATTCGGGCAAATTTTCAAGCCAATTGCAATATGACAGGTCGAGGTGCACGAGCACAGTAAGTAGAGAGAGTTTGAAATCTAATATTGAAAAAGGATTCGAACCGCTGCGAGAGAGATCAAACTCTCTTGAGCTATGTGTCAAAAGTCTAAAGAAATAGCTGTAGTCTATGCTATAAAATGTATTGAATTCCCTCGCTTCTAGTGAAATAAGGTTGGGACAATGTATTGCAACTGATGAGAGAAAAAGTTGCCTCCTAAAGCCAAACAAAAGCATCTTTACTACGTTTTCCATGTTTGATTGGATTTTTGGGATCTCAAATTTCTCATATTCACAATCTATGTGAAGAGTCTCGAGTTTTTTCATATGGTCAATCCTTGGAAACTTTTTAATGTTGGGAGCCCATGAGACCCGTACGTGTTTAAGAGTTCTATGATTTCCTGGTGATGGGTGAATCACTTTTAACTTGTCACAAAAAACAATTTCCAACTCTTGAAGACATGGGAGTCCATCAAAATCTGGTGTGCTGATTAGTTTCTTCAAATTATGGAGATGAAGCACTTTCAGGTGTGGTAGATGCTAACGAATACAAATATACACAAGTTAGAATATAATTAATACCAGAGTTTATCACTATTCTCTAAGTATAATATGATATAGATAAATGGAAATAATTAAGACATGAGATTTCATCATACTCGTCTTGAAAAAGCTCCAAAAAATAATAATAATAATAAAAATAAAAAAATAAAAAAATCCAAGGTAGAAACAGAAATACAAAAACAGTTTTAATTTGTGCTATTCTGAGTTATATTAAGTAAAGTCAATCTTTTTGTACGCTTTTGAGCAAAATAAATATTATATAATGGCTTAACTGACAATATAGATTATAGGGATAATATATGTGTTTATCTTCGTTTACACTAATTCCGGTCAAATTTAATCCGGATAATGATCAAACGTTAAAACGAACCTAACAATAACTTAACATATTAAACTAATACTAGTATAAATAAAAAATCAGTCGCGAAATTGCAAATTCATCCTTCTAAAGTACTTTTAATAATATAAATTCACACTTAAATTATATAGGTATACTCGATATTTCATATCAAACTTTTCATTCGTCTTACTTGGATAAGTTAGAGGTTGGTTCTTTGTTTATTTTTTATAGTTTTCGGGAACAAATTTGGCCGGAATTGGTGTAAACGAAAACAAACATATAATTGGGCGGCCTATAAGTTAAAAGATGAAAACTTAGGTGGCCACCATATACATTATCCCTAGATTCTATAATGGCTTTATCGACACTTAAAAGGAAAATATATTATGTGTTTCTGACATTTACCCATAAAATATTCGGCTATATATTTAGCACTTGCTCCACCAATACATCAAAATAGTTTACATGCTAATTAAAGAATGAACTGAATTATCTTCCGACCCTTCCACAATTCTTTTTGCAAACTCGAGTGCATTTTCAGAACAACAAGATTCGTTGGTTGAAAATTGCCCGGGAATCGACTTACAGGATAACCCTTCCAGTCAATATACCGCAACTCATTGGAAAGAGATGTAGGTGCTTCAGAACTACATTGTTTCACAATTAACCATCTTAGCTTCTTCATGTTTCGAACTATCTTCGAGTATAGTAGTGGATGATCAAGATTATAAGGAGATATCACTTCAATCTTGTCATTTTCCTACAATAATGAAGAAACAGTGCAAGGGTTGAGTGGGAGTTTAACTTCTATCAGTATGTGTGCATCAATTACTGCAGATATAATGTATAATTTGAAAATATAATTTAACCTTTACCATTGTTGCATCCCCAAGACAAATGTTATTGATTTCTTCTCTTTTCCAAACTCTGCTATGTTTTTCATGATTGTTAGGATGTTCCCCTCTAACAACGTAGTGAGCCATTTCTTGTACCAGATCATGCATATCAAACTTACCACGTGGATCAATAGTTATAAGAGCCTTTTGTATCAACACCTTTATCCCTATGTCGGGGTGGAAACCGCAGCTTCAAATATCTCCATTGCATCGGATGGTTTCGCTTCTCCCGGAAGAAACATGCAATATCCAAGAATAACTCTTTCTCCACCTTTTAAGCCCATCATAGCTAATTTTGAGCTTCTCCACAATCTCACTTTGTGGAATTTGTTTTAGTCTATCCAAGGTATTCATCCACTTTTTCTCATCTTTGTCATATAGAAAAGAACCTAAAACTTTGAGTGCTAATGGGAGCCCAGCAGCATAAGAAACCACCCGTAATGAAAGTATCCCTTAATCTTTTAGAGGCTCCTCTTCATTATATGCATGTTTTCTAAAGAGCCGGATACCCTCGTCCTGTGATTGTTGGACTTGTAACGGATCTATGGTCTTAACATTAATCACAATATACCAAGTAAAACAGGGATTAAATGAAACTGTAAAAGTGTTTGTATTAATCTGTCATCATCTTTCTTACATAAATGTTTACAGTATATATACTAAATCAAAAGGTACATGTTGAACTGTTGTGATGTGTTAATACAAATAAGCCGTAAAAACGTTTATTTATATTTTACGATCTTCTAATGTTTTGTCGATAACAAACGTAAAATCATTTTAACGAAACAAATAAAATATGTAAATGGTTTGAACTAATAGTTTCTAACATATTCACATTTTCACATAAAACACTAAAACAAGTATAAGTGATTTTATGATTTAATATTACATATGTACAACAACTTGTAACACCCCCAAAAAAACCGAGGGCACCACTCAATTGGCATCATAACACAGGTAATAAAGAACGGATAATAAAACCCGTTTAAGAAATTTTATTAATAAAATAATAAAGTTTACAAAAGTTTAATTGTTTCGGAAATATGGCCCATTAATATAAAGTGGTCCCAAATACATCAGTGTAGTCTATGACCATGCCATGCCATGCCCTGCCTTTGATATAGTCACACTTCAAAATCAAATACCTGAGAAAACATGCTAAAAAGGTCAGTTATAAAGTTGGTGAGTTCATAAGTTTATAGCAAAGCATTTAAGTAATCAAGTTTATTTTATGGACAAAAGTGTGCTCGATACACCGCATGTAAGGAGTCTTCCAAATAAAAGTGGTTGTGTCTATTACTCAAGCTCTAAGCTCATGGTACCAAACTACAACAGCTCCGCATGCGTGTAAGTAGCATGTCAATATGTTTTATGGTGCCCTTAGCAAGTGTGTGTTTCAGTCAACACTTGTGTTCCGACATGGTATACATCCGGAGACCAGTTGGAGCGACCAACCCGGATGGAGGCGTTACCCTTAATAGATCTATTTATAACACTCGCGCTCCCCGCAGGGATTAATGGTACATGAAAGGCGGGCAAATTGTGGAAACAGTTCTCTTAGGCTATCTCGTAATAGTGGTTTACACAAGAGTTTCAGTTTCAGTACATAAAAGTAGTTGTTGTCCATAGAGTATTTGCGTAAAAGCAATAAACCATCAAGTATTTGCATAACAGAAATAGTTCATAAAGTGGTTTGCACGAAAGCAAAAGTTCATAAGGTGTTTGCATACAAGCAATATTATTCATAAAGAGTTTGCATAAAAGCAATATTCCATAAAGAGTTTGCATGTTTCTCACCCCAAAACAGTTATAAAACAGGTAAAGTAGGGGTTATGAACTCACCTTGGTATGCAGAAATGTAAGACATCACAATTAACATCAAGTAATAAATGTGCACGGCTCTGACACGCAACCTAGATAAGTATGGTATGGTTTTAGTCTAAGTCTCGTATTCAAATGCATGTTGTAAAGTTTACAAGTTTTCATGTTTTTGAAATGCTTAAAGTTCAAAATCAAAAGTTTTCAAATATTTGAGTTATTGTAGCTTATGAGGAGTTTCATAAGTTAATTGACTCTCAATGATGTTCATAAAATATAGTGCTGAAAACACTTGTAAGTATTGGCTCTTGAAGTAAATGTGGAAAGACGTATACGAAACTTTCGTATAAAAGTTGGCTTGAATATTTGTTCAAGTATGGTTGAGAGATAAATAAACACAAGTCGTCAAGTATTTATTTATTTTAGTCGAGTTTCAAGGGTATAAATATGTATATAACTTATATGTTTATTGAAGTTTCGTGTAAATAATATAATTGGACAATCACATTATAGATGTAGTCGTCAAATAAAATAGGTGCCAAACATATTTATTTAACAAACATGGCAAAATGTATAGGTTTACTAAACTTATAAAAGTTTTAGGATCACAAATGTAAAGTATTCAACTTTGGAGGGTTGAAACAGTAAAGTTTAATAATAGTTTCAAAACTTATAAAAAGCTTTAAATGAAAACTGTTAAGTAGTTCACTGTTGAGGGCTAGATCTGTTAATCTGCGAAAGTTTCAAAATAACAAATAAAAATCATCAAAAGGGCAACGCCAGATTCGAACTCACGATTTCTTGGTCACAAGCCAAGGTACACTACCATCTGAGCCAAGGGCTCTTTTGTGTTTATTATTGCAACTCATATCTTTATATCGTTTTTCAACTGTATCATATTTAGTTACCTTTCTTTCTCAATGTGCATTTGCATTCGAATGTAGCAGTTTAGTAAAAGTGGTAGACAAGTTAAGTTTTAGTTTAGCTTATCAATGAGCTTATTGAAATAAGCTATTGGGCTTCCGGGCCCAATAAGCGCTTTTGATTTGTTTCTAGTTGTCGAAATAAGTTGAAATGAAAGTTTTTAAACTTTTGAAACCGCTTATTTGTTTATATCGATAGGGCTTAACACGTTTAGCTTATTCTAGAGTCGAGTGCTTATTACCAATAAGCACTCTTGTAAGCTAACGGTTTCGTGGGTGGGGCTTCCAAGCCCGAAGTGTTTTGGTTCGAGTTTGTTTTAACAAGTGTGTCGGGTATATATCGAGTGTATATGAGTTTCGAAAATGACAATTATAAAACCAAACCAAAACATGGAATAAGCCAATAGACCGAATCAGCACTATTCCAAGGTTGAGCCAAAAATTTTCTATGTTTCATCTAATTGTTTCACCTTTGTTATTCACGTTCAAAATGAATCAAAAGTTCCATATTTCTTTTTAAAACCCGAATAAGCAACAAAGTGCTTATCTGCTTGTTTTACGTTCGATAAGCCATGTTTTTCGTTCCAACTACACCTCATAAGCTACAAACACATTAAAGATAACACTAATTCATATTAAAAAAAAGGGAATTAAAGGTTTCAATATGATTTCAGTTTAACAAAACATTTGTGTCCAATGTGTTAGAAGATAAATAAGTTCAGTCAGTTCGCTTGGTTCATTATTTATTTTCATATATTATTATAATAGTGGTCACTAATTAATATAATATGGACAAGGAATTACGTAGTAATTCCTTGTCCATATTATATTAATTAGTGACCACTATTTATAATGGTAATTACATGGAGATATTAAACCCTAATGGACCCGAAGCCCACAGACCGGGCTTGGGATTATTTATCTTCTAACACAATGAGTATATCTATTGCATGTTTAAGCTTGTACGAAGTAAAATAAGTAGGAAAGGAGTTTATGTCGAGTTTTGCTTACGAGTGAAAGGAGTGTACGAATGAAAAGGACGGACCAAGAGTCTTAGAACTCGATGTGCTTCCCAAAAATATCAACCCCGATAGCTTCCCAAAATGAAAACCCGACTTCCTTTGGCTTCGAAAACTCTTTTGTTGCTTCAAAAGATTGTTTAACTGAATTACATGTGTGTTTTTGCTTATCCAAGGTTCGTTTTTAAAAGCAAAACAAGAAGATGAGTTGTTAAGGTTTGGTATACCTATTAAATGAGTTTGTATTATTTTAGCTCACTAATAAAGCTTGTGTGTGGTGTTGAGATAGCGTATGAACCGAAAGATATGGAAAGTTTGATATATTTGTTTCGGTTGAGTGTGGAAGGAGGAGAAATAGTAGTCAAATGTGTCATACAAAGTTGGTACAATGAACATGCATTTTTTTTTCACAAGTGTATATGCATATATGTATATTTGTTTAAATTCAACATGAGATATGTACAAGTGTATTTCTTGTGAGTTTTACAAGTGATTATTTTTGGTTCATTTGCTTAGTATATCAATTATATAAAAGTTGGGGAGTACATTTTTAAAAGTCGGTTAAAGTGAAGCTCGAGATCACTGACTTTTCGAGGAGGGTTTATATGATTTTGAAACTTGTCAAGTTGGGTTTTAAGTGGTATTAAAATGTGTAGTTTCAGAAAATGCACATTTTGTAAAATATAATCATTTGTATCTTGTGATAAAGTTCGAATGTGAGTAAGAGTGAGTTAAAAACTCGTACCCCATGCGTTTATGATGTTTTAAGAACACATGAGAATTAAAATGACACGTTTGAATTTATAGAAATGTTTATGAATGTGTTTCGAGCAAGTTTTGGTCCAAAACTTAAAATGTATATACGTAAGTTTACATAATCAAGTTTTATTGTGTTTGGTTGCATAAAATGTGACACAACAATTTTAAAATACAGTGGGAAGTTAAAACGTGAACTTCCTTGAAGTTTTGGTATTTCATTTACGTTTTAAACGTGAGTTGAAATATTTCAGTTACACGTTGAAAATGGTTAACGTGTAAAATATGTTTTCAAGTGTGTTTTTATAAAAGAAATATAAAAACATCAATATTGGTTCAAAAATGTGTTTATTAGACTAATGCCACACTTTTTATTGGCCGGTTCGTGCGCGAGCTCGTGTTTTCAATAAAGTGAGATAACTTCTCGTGTGAGTTTGAAAACTCATAAGTGGTCTATTAAATCTAAAAATATGCATTTTCTGAAAATCATAAATAGTTTAAGTGGTTCCAGTGTGCGGGATAACTTCCCTTATTTATATCCAGTGAGCTAATGCTTGCTAAAAAACGTTCATGTAATAATAAATAATAATTCATTATTAAATTTAAAATATGGAAATTTACCGATTGTCACAGTCTCCCCGTCTTACAAGGAAATTCGTCCTCGAATTTCAGTTTGAGTTACTCGATAGAGTTTGAGTGTTTTGACAATCGGGATACGGTTATACTCCAACTGTTTGACTTCCAGACTCATGGTTTTAGTAGGTTTTAACGTTTTATCGATGTGAATTTCCTCCAAGGAAATGATGTTCAGTCTAGGTGTACTCCTAGAGTTATTTCTATTACTTTATTCCTCAAGGTTTTTGTTACTGAGGGATATCCAAACAACCTACTCCTTGTAGTTGCTCATGACATGATATATTTGATGGTCATTCCATTTCTATGATGACGTCAATAGTGTGGGTTTCTAGTAAGCTTCAAGTTCCCTCTAAAAGGATGGTGTTGATTGCTATATGCAATTTGTTGGTTGACTTAATAATGTACTTTATACCCAAAGTACTAGATGATGAGGTTTCTCGGAATTGGAAAAGTTACGGGGATAAACAGAGAGTTAAGTAGTTGGTCTTTGTGAATAGTCTGGAGTTATAACTCTTAATGGGTTGTCCTAAGATGGTTTATGGTGTGGTTTGTCTCCTTAGTTTAATATGGGGTGTGAGGTAAAACTCTATTTAGGTGGTCAAGTTGTATAGAAATCTATTTGATTTCTATGGTTACTTAGGATAAAAGTTCATAAGTCGTATTCCTTTCGACTATACAGGTGGAGATGGTTGTGCACAACACTAAGTTTTGATGACAGCATCTCCTTTGAAATCGAAAGGAGTAAAGTAATGTTAGGTGTTTCTAGAGTTGAGTTTCGTACAACTCTTAAGGTCGTTATGGTAGGTAATTCCTATTAATTGAGGTTATGCTCATTGGTGGATTGTCTTATGATGGCTAGTTAGTGTCACCCGTCCTTTCGGATTAGGATGATGTGAAAGTAGAAAGTTGTTGACTTTGATCAAGTTTTCAAAAGAGAACTTGATAAATGTAGAGAAAGTTGCTGAACTTCAGCTTTTGTAAAGAAAAACTTGTTAAATAGAGTTTTGAGTGACAACACCGAATCGGTTCCAAGCTGGAAGTTTACATGTCCTCTATGTAAGTTCAGGAATTGTTTCTTAACCTCAAATAATTCTAACACCTCAAATTTTATAGACGATGAATCAGTTTTCTCCTTAGCAATCCCATTCATATGTTTATTGTTTATGTTTCAAGGCAAAGTGTTCGATTCACTCCAAAGGTTTTGCCTAGTGAGTAAAGGAAAGTCATTCCTCTAATGGCTAGTGATGAATTCCGATTCATCGATAAGGCGCGGAGTGGAGGAGATTGTGACGGGGTAGGATTGTGACAGATACGCATTATACAATAATGCGGGGGTTGTTATATGAAAAGTTTGTGTATTCACACAAAACGTTTTCAGCACCCGAAGTTTTTGACAAGAATTTACATCAAACATAATTTCAGTGTAACTATTCTCAGTATTGCAAAATTTACCTCTAAGTCGGACATAGTTGATCAGGCTATGTCCCACTGTCCCTGGTCGAATATAGGTGATCAGTCTATATTCTACCGAGGTTCAATGAATTTTGAAATGCTCAGCTCAGTTATATTAATAGTATGTTCCAATGCTTTTAAAAGTTGTTTTGAAAGACTGAGATAAGTGACCAAACTCGAGGTCGAATAATAAGTTCATATAGAACGTGGCGAGTATCCAAACTCGAGAGTACATGATAAGTTCATGTAAAGGAAAACATAACTTTGTGGTTGCAAGCCAGTTTACAGTAGGAATAACACAATCCGTTGAATGTGAGTAAGAGTAAGCGGGGTAAGACATAGTCTGTGACAGAGTCGGTATATGTATGTAAGTATATAGTAAATACTTAAAGTATGTAGTATGTGTCAAGTAAATAAAGTTTAGCATATAGCAGAGTAATGACACAAAGTTGCGTTAAATGAACATCAAGTAAATAGTGAGCAAGGCAGGCTGGCATGTGTTTGGTCATAGGTAAAGTTTTTTTCATCATAAAAGTGGTTATAGTTTAGGACTTATTTGTGCCTAATTCTCTATAACCAAGGCTCTGATACCAATCTGTAACACCCCCAAAAAACCGAGGGCGCCACTCAATTGGCATCATAACACAAGTAATAAAGAACGGATAATAAAACCCGTTTAAGAACTTTTATTAATAAAATAATAAAGTTTACAAAAGTTTAACTGTTGCGGAAATATGGCCCATTAATATAAAGTGGTCCCAAATACATCAGTGTAGTCTATGACCATGCCATGCCATGCCCTGCCTTGATATCGTCACACTTCAAAATCAAATACCTGAGAAAACATGCTAGGTACTGATGATCAAGGTGCTGCTGATCAAAGTACTGGCCTTCAAGAAACATCTCGACAAGAACTAATTACACCAAGGGTGTTAAACTTTGATGAAGAAGCTGGTCCTTCAACAGTCATACAAGAAAAGGAAGCTGATACACCTAAACCTATACACACTGCAAGTGATGATGAAACTATTGCTGAGATCTTGCATGATTTGTCAAGACCAAGAAGTGTTAGCATTCCTGGTGTTGCTGAAGAACAACAACAAGCTTCTCAACCTGTTGTAGATCCAAAAGATAAAGGAAAAGGTAAGATGGTAGAAACAAAGAAGAAGAGGCTCACTTTAGCACAAATAAGGGCTGCTCAAATTGCTATGAATGAGGAAGCAGCTAGAAAATTTCAAGTCGAATTGAATGTCAAGTCGATATTGAAGAAGCTAAGGGTAGAAAGCGCCTAAGAAATTGCAAGAAGAATTGAATGTTGAAGTCTTGTAACATTAAAATCACCTATTCCTGCTTTCGCTTCTACCAAAAGACCAAATTGTGCAAAAGAAAGAAATGCCATGATGGCTTATTTGAAAGGTCAAGGATATATTGGATTGAATAAGTTGAATTATGTTGAGATGAAAGAGTTGTATGAAGTCATTAGAGAAGCTTATCAGAAGAATGTTGAAAGTATCAAAGATTTTAAAGATGATGATGCTCAGAAAGAAGATGATAGAAAAGAAAGTTTAAAAAGAAAAAGAACAACTGAAGTTGAAGATCAAAAACCATCAAAGAAAGTTAAATTAAGATCTGATACTAATGATGAACTAAGGAATTACTTAAGAATTGTAGAATTTGAGTATTCTAAAGTCGATGCGAAAAAGAAGATAGATAAGAAGAAGAAAAAGTCTCCAATAACTACTTTTGAAGTTGTAGAATCTAAATATGGAAATTATCTCGATGTTTCATAGAAGATGAAAGCTCAGAGTGTTTAATATGCTATGGGATCTATTGCACATAATAGATAGAGAGGATTTGTTTCATCTATATCATTTGGTGCAAGAATACTTTGAACAAATTCCATCGAAGGAGTTGGTTTAATCTTGCTTGGAGATCTCACAACTGCTTAGGAAATTAAAGAAACAAGCACCACCGAGATTTGAAAACCAAGAAGAATGGGAGATTATTAGTCGGAGATTCTTTGAAGAACTGGAGTACATGTTCTAGAGTTAGAAGATGGGACTATGATTCACATGTTAGCGAGATAGAAGATATCCGCTTACATCGATGTTATGAGGAGAATGCTAGAGCATGGAATGGAAGTTGAAGAAGATAATGAAACCGCTCTTATGGTCATCAAATTGTTTATCGATGGACAACTATGGCGGATGATGATGAATAACCGGTATGAATCTTTATTGAATAAATTATTTTTGATATATCAAGATTTTATTCAAAGCATCACGATCAAACAAGACTTTCATCAAAGTATTGCTTGCAGCTTTAAACCGCTTAATGATTTTGAAAAGAAAACTTTGTTAAGTGATAAATATTTTGAAACTAAAGGTTAAAAGAAATAAATAGTTTTGACATGGTAACAACAATAGGTTATCAATCCACCATGGTTACAAAAGGATTGGCTAATCCATGAGCAAACGGCTCGGTAAAGATATCTCAAACCGCTTTATAGTTGACAACTTGCTAATAAGTTATATGGTAATCAACTCACCATATCAAGAATGTGAAGAGTTGGCTAGCCCACAAGAAAATGGTTTGTGGTAAAGGCTGTGGAAAAACCATTATATGGTAATTAGTTCACCATGATTGAAAGAACTAACTAGTCCAAAAGGTACGACTTTTGGTAAAGACAAATCAAATCATTGATAGTGATGATTTGCTAAAAATCATATGGTTATCAATGTACCATGATCTTACACATCAAAACATTTGGCTACTCCGAGTTAATGGCTTTGGTAAAGAGACATCAAATCCATTAAATTTTCAATGATTCACCTCTCACAAGAGTTTACACACCGAAGTGATGAGAATAGACCAAACTTAAACCGAATTAATGTATAAAATGTCTTATGTTCTTTGAAAAGATGGAGCTTCTTGAATGTTGTCGAAAAGAGATTACCGATCAAGGATGTCGCAAAGAATAATTTCTAAAGAATACTTTGATAATGATGATATAAGCACGTAGAATACAAAGATACAATCCAAAGACAAAGATACAATTTTTCCTTGAAGATGGAACTGTTAAAGATAAGTTTACAAAGGAACTTGAAGTCAAGAAAGTAGAATTCAAGTTGGGGAGGATTGATGGGATATGAAAGTGTCAAGATTGTTAAAGCATCAAGAAGTCAAAGCATCAAGATTCAAAGTATCGCTAAGTAAAAAGTCAAAGTACTGCAAAGCTAAAGAACTACTATATTCATTTATGGAAAGCTTTGTTATTCTAGAATATTATTTGTTTAGATTACTTGTCGTACAAGGATAAAATTGTAAACCAACTAGGGTTATCCTTAAGCCTATAAAAGGACCCCTAGATTGGCATTAGAGATATGTGTTTTAGAATCCAAAGTACGATTATTATTAGGGTTTTAGAGTTGTTAAAAGAATCTGCATAACGAGCAGATTTAGAGTTATTAATAATATTGTTAAAGTTAAATCTTCTTAGCTTTGTTAAGTAAATTCCGCGTACTTAATAGAGATTACTAAGTGTTTCATTGTTAATAACTTAGGATTTATCCGAGGTTATTAAACCCTTAACAAGATATTTAAATTAGTTTGGTTAGAGTACATCGATCCAACAAACTAGAAGGGGGGGGGGGGTTGAATAGTTTTACCAATTAAAACTTTCTTTTAAAACTATTTAGATCAACTTATGTCAATCTATTTGGATGTGTGTTGGATGTTGATAAACAAGCATATAAAGTATGTAATGAAAAGATAAGAGTAAGAAGCACAAAACCACAACGCGATATTTATAGTGGTTCGGCTACAAGGACACCTTCCTTGCCATACTCCACTCCCCGAGTCACCTAATCGAGAGTTCGTAATCACTACACGACACCAACTCCTTATGGTGGAGAAGCCTTCACAACGTTGCCTACTCTTTTTCCGGTACTAGGCTAACCACCGGGTTCTTTTACACCAAGGTGAACCACACCTACACAACGTTGCCTACCCTTTATCAGGTACTAGCATAACTACCTAATTCTTTCACACCAAGGTGAACCACACCTATCACAATGTCGCCTACCCTTTATTAGGTACTAGGCTAAGCACCTAGTTCCATTGCAATGGAGGAACTACTACCCAACACTACACCAACGACTAATCCCAAAGGAGACCAACTCCTTATTACAACATCATCAAGGATATCAATATCCTTGGATCTAGTACTAAACTATCTTGTACATCGAAACACACCATATCGAATGTACATCTAAGGCACCTTTCACTAATGCCTTTAACTAGATCTTCAAGTCACTTTTCACCAATGTCTTGTGACTTGACTTCTAGGTACCTTTCACTAATGCCTATAATACGGACGATCGACACCTTTCACTAATGTCTTCGCCTTGACACTGAGACATCTTTCACTAATGTCTTCAACACTATACTTCTGAAGAAAGAAAAGAACCATCAATAAGAGGACTTCAGAGTCTTGATGATGAGGAAGCATGGCAACTCATGGACTTGAGCTTGCTTGACTTCAAAGGTGGTGATCTCGCTTTTAAGAGGAACCTAGAGAATCACACGAAAACAAAACTACAAACATAGATCTCTTGATCCGGGGTTAGAGTTTTAACTCGGGAGAAAGTATGTTAGAAAGGGTGAGAAACAATGAAGAAATGGCTCACTATTTATAGAAGAAAAACTCTATCGCTCCCTCGATCCCACGGATCCTCCCACAGGGATCCGTCTAGCGAAGTTAGGGATCCGTGGACGCCCTCTTTACCCATGGGTATTTTGGTTATGAGTCATGGGTTGATCCATGGGTCTTTAGCTAGATACAATGTATCTCTTGAGTGCAATGCACCTAGTCACATAGGTATGGGTCAATACCATGGGTTATGGATATTATCCATATATGATATAAGCATGATGTCATGCAATGGGTTATGGGTCAAGCTCCATGGGTCATTGGCTTTGGGTTGTACCCAACTATATTTAATGTATTTGGTCAATGGGTTGTGATACTTAAGTTTCTACCCATTTGTATTACCCAATATACTACATACTAGTTATGTGTATATTTTACCCAAATATGTAAACACTAGTTGTGTGACAATCGTAAATTTCATATTTTAAATTTAATAATGAATTATTATTTATTATTACTGAACGCTTTTGAGCAAGCATTAGCTCACCGGATATAAATAAGGAAGTTATCTCGCATTAATGGAACCACTTAAACTATTTATGATTTTCAGAAAATGCATATTTTTAGATTTAATAGACCACTTATGAGTTTTCAAACTCACACGAGAAGTTATCTCACTTTATTGAAAACACGAGCTCGCGCACGAACCGACCAATAGAAAGTACGGCAATAGTCTAATAAACACATTTTTGAACCAATATTGATGTTTTTATATTTCTTTTATAAAACACACTTGAAAACATATTTTACACGTTAACCATTTTCAACGTGTAATCAAATATTTCAACTCACGCTTAAAACGTAAATGAAATACCAAAACTTCAAGGAATTTCACGTTTTAACTTCCCAATCGTATTTTAAAATTGTTGTGTCACATTTATGCAACCAAACACAATAAAACTTGATTATGTAAACTTACGTATATACATTTTAAGTTTTGGACCAAAACTTGCTCGAAACACATTCATAAACATTTCCATAAATTCAAACGTGTCATTTTAATTCTCATGTGTTCTTAAAACATCATAAACGCATGGGGTACGAGTTTGTAACTCACTCTACTCACATTCGAACTTTATCACAAGATACAAATGATTATATTTTACAAAATGTGCATTTTCTGAAACTACACATTTTAATACCACTTAAAACCCAACTTGACAAGTTTCAAAATCATATAAACCCTCCTCGAAAAGTCAGTGATCTCGAGCTTCACTTTAACCGACTTTTAAAAATGTACTTCCCAACTTTTATAAAATTGGTATACTAAGCAAATGAACCAAAAATAATCACTTGTAAAACTCACAAGAAATACACTTGTACATATCTCATGTTGAATTTAAACAAATATGCATATATGCATATACACTTGCGAAAAAAAAATGCATGTTCTCTGTTCCAACTTTGTATGACACATTTGACTACTCTTTCTCCTCCTTCCACACTCAACCGAAACAAATATATCAAACTTTCCATATCTTTCGATTCATACGCTATCTCAACACCACACACAAGCTCTATTTGTGAGCTAAAATAATATAAACTCATTTAATAGGTATACCAAACCTTAACAACTCATCTTCTTATTTTGCTTTTAAAAACGAACCTTGGATAAGCAAAACACACATGTAATTCAGTTAAACAATCTTTGAAGCAACAAAAGAGTTTTCGAAGCCAAAGGAAGTCGGGTTTTCACTTTTGGGAAGCTATCGGGTTGATATTTTGGGAAGCACATCGAGTTCTAAGACTCTTGGTCCGTCCTTTTCATTCAGACACTTCTTTCACTGTAAGCAAAACTCGACTTAAACTCCTTTCCTACGTATTTTACTGCATAAGCATAAATTTCTTCCTCTCGTACTTTTAATATTAACTTGCACTTCAAGACTTTGATGTTGATCATCGCACCTTGAGGTTCGATTCTTCTTCATTCAAATTCTTATCTTCCAATTTCCTCCCAATTGGAATGAAGATTGCTTTTAACCTTTTGCTTTTGGTCTTCTTAAACCGCTTTGTTGCTACTTTTTAGCTTTGACCCATAACCCGTGATGTTTAACCAAGGCCAAACAGACTTCTTGAATTTTCTATACTTAACCTTCAACTGTGCTATCTCGTGCGGCTGAGCTTCAAGAGTTTTCTTCAACTGACTAACTCCTTGTCGAACATAATTATCCAACACTAAACCTTCAGGGGTATAGTAGCTGGATCTTCTTCGAAGATGATGAGAAAATAGGAACATCTTGTTCGTGATGTAATAGGAGGAGTAGTATGGTGGGATGAGGTGGAAGAAACTTCAGTACCTTCATTAACATCAGTATCTGGTGAAGCAGTACCTTGTGATGCAACACTTTGAGAAGCGGTACCTTCAGAAGCAGTACCTTCTCTTTCATCACTAGCTTCAGCCTCATCTCTAATAGCTTGAACAATCTCCATCATTGAAGTAGTCAATGGATATCACACCCCCAAATTACCTGTTTTGCAGCGGAATGGAATACCTGGGGGGGGATGATTGTCATAGCATCACAGTTACAATTATATTGAACGACCTAAAATGTCGTTTGGAAAATACATCGTTTGATTGAATAAAATAATCAGAGTTTACAAAGTATTGGTCCCAAAAGATTTCCAAAGTACTAAAAATGATTTTGTTACAATCAAACGATAGTTAGTGCATAAAATATATGTGAGACGCCAACTCAAATACTCCATGCAAGCCATGATGATATGCTAATACCGAGATAAAACATGCTTAAAACAAGAAACACAAAGGTTGAGTGAAATCCATAGGTTTAATTAATTGCTTGAACACAATATTCATAGTGTGAGTTACGTTGTTTCACACATCGTTGAAAACAAAACAACATTTATTTCACTAAGTTCATGACAACCAAAGCGTAAACCTCGTACTCAATAGAAATTGGTAAAATCATTTCATCAGAGATTTCTAATAGGTAAACTTGCCAATTTACCTTAATGATTCAAATATAGTGTGTTCGATTTCCCTAACGGGTCAATAAGAACGGGAGTGTTAATTCCAATAGGCCTATTCACAATATTCGCCACTGCAAGTGACTAATGGTGCATGATGTAGGGACTTCAAACATGGCAATAGAATACTTAGTGACGATAAAGCATTTGGATATAACGATAGTTCAAAGCATTTGTGTTCGATTAAAAATATAGCATGTATCTCCCCAAGAGTTTGTAAAACAATTAAGTAATAGAAAGTGGGGCTATGAACTCACTTGGTAAAATGATGCGATGGCAAAAGTGAGTACACCTGAAATGTAGCGCAAATCTCTAACCGTGACCTATTATGAGTGATATAATATATAATAAGTTATGATGTAATGTTATGCATGCAACTCGTATGATATCTATACCACTTGTGAATTTTGAAAATAAAGTTTATCGTCGAAAAATAATCTTATAACGCCTTGACAATTTATGAATTACTTTACAAGTATTTTCGTTTAAATGATATTCTACGATAATCATTTAGTGATTTATTATGAAATTATAGCTGTCAGAAACAATGTCATTTGACAATTCATGAAAGTAACTAAATGGCCTTGAAAAGCTAGTCGTAAAATAGTGAATATCGAGTGTTAGGAAACAAACTCGACGGTTTTGGAAAGCTTGTAGCATTATCTCAAACTTTTAGCTTTTAAATTTTCATCATAGAGGTCTCGATCATGGAGAAAACATAGGTAAAGAAGGGTACTTGTACCAAAATATTGTTTAAGGGTAGTTTTCGCAAAGTTTGAGTGATCGTATTTTATTCGTTGCAACCCGCTTGACGAACGGTTGGACATTTTGGAAAATAGGCTAGGTGAACTTACTTTTACTAGAAGACATCGCTTTCTAAAAAGTATTCTATCGATGTTAAAAACAACTCCCAACATGGTCTCTAGCAACTATAATTTTTGGCTATTAGAAAATATATATATAAGTTCTACTTGTGAAAATAGTTACGTCATCCTTATTTAAACGCGTGTAATTTAATCGTTATAAGTCCGTTTTCTATGTTTTATATGTCCGTAGCTTCGTTTTAAAGAATACTAATATATTTTTGATAAATCGACTCATTTAGATAACGCTTAAGACTCATTTTAACTCTTAAAAATCTGGACAGCATGCTGAATTTTCCGAAATATAGTTTTCGTCGTTAAACTTGAAAATAGCATAACTTCTTCGTTATAACTCCGTTTTAACCCGCTCAAGCGACCACGCTTTCGTTTAAAGTATATTTTCTGAATATCTAGCCCAAAATATTTTACAAACTGTCGAAATTTCCAGATTTAGCAAAATGATCGACCCTTAATTATAGTTGTTTAAATGGGTTTTTCTCACGTAATACTTATTCTAACCACTTCAATCAAAGCCAAAGCTATTCTAAACCTACCATATACCTTCTTAGGGTGTTATGGGTTCCTAGACATCATCAAAAATGATATGTTTCAAAGGATAATTATAGGATGATATATATTCATTATAAGTACTAAAAACATGAAAAGTGGTATAGATACGCATATAACTTGCATGTTTTCTTGCAAAAATGATGAAATAACATAAATATGAATATGAAAGAGTTATGAAGATCATGAAATGCTTACTTGAATGATTATGTGAAAAAGATGATGAAAACCTTATTAATCTATAGGTTTTTATTTCAAAACCTTAACTAGTAGTACTAATAGGTTTAGAAATTCACTTGACTTCAAAATATGATGATGATCTTCTTCTTTATCCCGTTTTATAAATATCAACTAAGAGATATCAACTTCTGCTCAAAAATACTTACGATGGAGGTTTTTATTTATTAAAGTCTTACATGTGATTTTCTTTATATATAAAAGATTGAGAATGGTGAATGTATACATGCCCCTACGTGGTGTATTTATCTAATTGCCAACAATGAATCTCAATTCTCAAGTCAACATTTGACTAATATTTGCTTAATACTTAAATTGTTAAAAATGAACATGTTGAGTCCCTTAGATGCGTGTAACATATTAGGCTAATTTTGATGTCAATGGCTAAATGCAACTATCTAATATACTTGAAATCATATGATATGATACACAATTATTTAAACTTGCTTTACGTGTTCATAATATTTTATCACATAGTTTGACTATCGGGTTTTACCTAAAAGACAATTGCGCATGAAAAAATAGACTAAGTTATTTTTTTATTATTTTTTTACTATTTTTTAATATTATTTTTAGCTTGAACATATCATTTATATTTATTTGACGTTAAATAAAATCATAGGTTGAGGGTTCATAGCATTAAAATGAGTATAAAATATATTATGACAATTTGTCGAAGTGTCGGATCAATTAATAAAAATAATTGATCGTGCGATATCGTTTATTTAATAAATAAATATACGTTAATGAAATATGCAAACACATGCATGAACTAATATGAAAAATGATGTTACTGATGATATGTAGACTAACTCTAGTCTATATAAAATGTTCTCAATGATGTTCCATGAATACGCAGCTTAACCCTCGCGGTTACGCGAATTTGACACTCGTAAACCTAGTTTATGATAAATGATGAATAGTGAAGCATGAATAGTGAAATTTTCAAAGTTTGATAAATGACCTAAAATTACGATTTGTCACATTCGCCCATCCAAAATGGAATTCAGTCCCTGAATTCAGTCCATGTTGGTTCCTACAAGTTTAGTGTTTGTGGTGTATAACGAGGAGAGAGAACATGAAGAAGTGTCGTTACGGTTATCGATGATCGAGAGCGCATGTAATATCATAGTAGAGAAAATATTGGATGAATATCTCCGATGAGCATCACTTTGGAATTTTTGGAATATGTGAAAATTTTGCTTGCACTAAGACTTATAAATAATCGCCCCAACATAACATGATCCTCCATAATTAGACATAGTTAGCTAGGCTATGTATAATTAAGGAATGATAATGTGACGTTCGGTTTAGTTGTTATAACTCTCAATGTTTGCATAGATTTAAACCGTGTCGTTCAATTGGTAGTTAAAGTAAAGGAAGTAAAATTTTGTAAGTGATAACCAATCGGAAAGGAAAATAAAGTACGATAGATGAGAATATTTTACAACGAGTGGTTTATCAAACAATACATAGTCTTAAGTCATAAAGATCCGAATACGATGGAAGACATAAGCTTAGTACGACATAGTGCAAAAGGGAATAAAACTGTTAATTTCTAAACTTCTTCAGTCTTCCGTGTTGTTGAGACCATGGCGAGCTTCTCTTCCTTCTAACATGTATGCTTCCCCATGAGCACCTTCAACTTGTTGACCTTGGTTTTGGGGACATTGGTTCCGTAGTGTCCTTGCTCCCACATTCAAACATGCGACTATGGCTTTACCTCTACAATCCTCGCGAGGTGTCCCGATTTTTGGCATTTGTGGCACTTAAGGTGGCAAGGACCCGAGTGATGAAACTTACATCGATTACATAGTGGGTGAGTTCCAGCATAACCTCTGCCTTGTATTGTTGCAGCAACATAAACCATTGTAGCTTCTTGCCTTCTATTCTGTTGTTGGTGATGGTTAGTGTTACGGTTTTGGTTGTCGTTATTATAACCTCCCTGGTCATTTTCCCATTTCCTTTTGTTGTTGTTAGTTTGGTTGTCGTTGTTGCGGTTATTGTTGATAATGTTTTCCTTCTTCACAACTTGGGCCATGAGTTTTTGAGTTATCCTGATAGACTCCTCAATTGTTTGTGGATCAAAAGAAATTACATCACCTTGAATAATCTGTGGAAGTCCTCCAATGAAACCTTCCAGTAGTTTCTCATTGTCCGAAACCATAGATGGGCATAAAGCAGCAAACTCTTGAAACCTCCTTATGTAGGTCTCGATGTCATAACCAACGGTCACTAACTCATAAAATTCCGTTTCCAATTTCTTCACCTCAGTACGCTGACAATACTTCTTCGTTAACAACCCTTTGAATTGCTCCCAGGTGAGCTTGTAAGCATTTTCCATTCCCATAGGCTGTGCATACGAGTTCCACCACGACATTGCCCCATCTAAAAGTGTACTTGTAGCGAACTTAACCTTGCAATCATCCGGCAATTGCATAAAAGAAACATGACTCCATTTTCTCAAACCATCGAACTATAGCAAAGGCCCTTCTGCGTGCCCTGAATTTAGTGGACGCCGCTTTTAAAATCCTTATATGAACAACTTGAACCCTGCACCCTCCTGCAATTCCTCGCAAGAAGAAGAAGTCTGGCAGCCTTCAAAGAAGCAATTCTTTAGTAGTTTCAAGTAGCTGCAAATTTCAAAGATTAGAAGCTGGCGGCAATGATCAAGAAGAGTCGACCTCAGCCAAGAAGCAAGTCTAGCGGCTTCAAGCTTGTTACAAACCTCAGCAGCCCGCCATCGTTGCTCTTCATTCCTTATTGCCTCGGCTATACTATCCTCACATACTTTTGCATAGCCGCCAGGAGCTTTCTTTGGAGCTTTCTTTGGCGCCATAACTCTTCAAAATAAGAGGAAAGGTGAGACGTAGCAAAGTCCTATGTTAAAAATAAGAGCTCTAAAGAGATGTGATGTGAGGTAATAAGTTTGAGGTTATTTTTCAAAATGAGTGATGGTTTAGTGACTTAATGTGTGAATAGCGTGTAACTCGACATGTTGATGGTGAAACAGAGGAGTGAGAGACTTCACCTCCTTGAAAGTTTTGTCTCAGATTCGATGTTATCGATAATGAGTCAACTGATGTTAAAATTTTGATAGGAATGACAAGGCATTCTCCACATTGGAGTATGAAGAAAGAATAATGGAATGGGTATTTGAAGGCATCTATGTGACAATCGATTTGAAATGAAAGTAAATAACTCGCAAAATGTACGTATAAACCGCATGTAAAGTGAATATGCACTTATGATGAAATGATGAGATGCTATGATGATGTAGTTATAGTCTAGGGTCAATGATGCAACCTAGTTCTCTATAATCAAGCTCGATGCCAATCTATCACACCCCAAATTACCTATTTTGCAATGAATGGAATACACAGGGGATGATCGTCATAGCATCACAGCTAATTATATTGAACGACCTAAAGTGTCGCTTTGGAAAATACATCGCTTGATTGAATAAAATAATCGAGTTTACAAAGTATTGGTCCCAAAAGATTTCCAAAGTACTAAAATGAGTTTGTTACAATCAAACGATAGTTAAGTGCATAAAATATATGTGAGACGTGTCAACTAAGCGACTCCATGCAAGCCATGATGATATGCTAATACCGAGATAAAACATGCTTAAAACAACAATACAAAGGTTGAGTAAAATCCATAGGTTTAATTAATTCGCTTGAACACAATATTCAGAGTGAAGTTACGTTGTTTCACACACATCGTTGAAAACAAAACAACATTTATTTCACTAAGTTCATGACAACCAAAGCGTAAACCTCGCACTCAATAGAAATTGGTTAAATCGTTTATCGCACCCTAATAGGTAAACTTGCCAATTTACCTTAATGATTCAATATAGTGCTCGATTTCTAATCGGGTCAATAAGAACGGAGTGTTAATTCAATAGGCCTATTCACAATATTCAAGGCCACTGTAGTGACTAATGGTGCATGATGTAGGGACTTCAAACATGGCAATAGAATACTTAGTGACGATAAAGCATTTGGATATAACGATAGTTCAAAGCATTTGTGTTCGATTAAAATATAGCATGTATCTCCCCAAGAGTTTGTAAAACAATTAAGTAATAGAAAGTGGGCTATGAACTCACTTGGTAAAATGATGCGATGGCAAAAGTGAGTACATCAAATGTAGCGCAAATTTCTAACCGTGACCTATTATGAGTGATATGATATATAATAAGTTATGATGTAATGTTATGGATGCAACTCGATGATATCTATACCACTTGTGAATTTTTGAAAATAAAGTTTATCGTCGAAAAATAATCTTATAACGCCTTGACAATTTATGAATTACTTTACAAGTATTTTCATTTAAATGATATTCTCGATAATCATTTAGTGATTTAGTATGAAATTATAGCTTTTAGTCAGAAACAATGTCATTTGACAATTCATGAAAGTGACTAAATGGCCTTGAAAAGCTAGTCGTAAAATAGTGAATATCGAGTGTTAGGAAACAAACTTGACGGTTTTGGAAAGCTTGTAGCATTATCTCAAACTTTTAGCCTTTAAATTTTCATCATAGAGGTCTTGATCATGGAGAAAACATAGGTAAAGTAGGTACGTGTACCAAAAATATTGTTTAAGGGTAGTTTTCGCAAAGTTTGAGTGACCGTATTTTATTAGTTACAACTCCGCTTGACGAACGTTAGACATTTTGGAAAATAGGCTAGGTGAACTTACTTTACTAGAAGACATCGCTTTTAAAAGTATTCTATCGATGTTAAAAACGACTCCCAACATGGTCTCTAGCAACTATATCTTTTGGCTATTAGAAAATATATATATATAAGTTCTACTTGTGAAAATAGTTACGTCATCCTTATTTAAACGCGTGTAATTTAATCGTTATAAGTCCGTTTTCTATGTTTTATATGTCCGTAGCTTCGTGTTAAAGAATACTAATATATTTTTGATAAATTGACTCATTTAGATGTTAGGATCCAAATATTATTGTGTTGATGATTCGGGTGGTCTTGGGAGATCAAAGTACATGTTTTCCATTTTAGAGAGAAAGTAGAGAGAGAGGGTGTTCTTGCTAGAGGTTTACTCAAAGTATGAAAGATTAGATTATTACACCACCCTTCCATGGATGGAAGGGGTATTTATAGTTACAAATACCGACCTCCTATCGGCCTGGATCGTGGATATAGTGGGTAAAGACCCGTCCTTCCTCCACGGTGTTGCACTAAACTATTTTACGCCATCGACTAACTAATAAAACAATAAATAACGTGACTAACGACAAATCTACGAGCTAACTTATGCTAGATAACATTTGGGGTGACCGACTCTTCACTAAGAAATTTTCCAATTCCTAACAATCTCCCCTAAGGGAGGTCACCCCATGTTTTACATTTCGAATCCTAGCATTCTATTCTTGACATTGTTCTTGAACTCAGACTTGAATTCTTCATTTCGCAATCTTTGTGCTTTGTAGTGCAACTTCAAAGTCCGCATTGATTTGTACTTTCAGTGGAGGTCTTTGAACCGATCCACATCTTGATGATCTTTGAGCTTTCGAGATCATCACCACGTGAAATCTCCGGATCACCCTTTATTGTGTTGCCATCATGTGAAGTTGTGACTTTGACCGACATGCTCACACTTTTGAATCATGACATCTTTCCATCGTAGTAATGGAAGCCTTCATCGGTTCATGATATTTGCAAAGCAGAAGCGAAGCATATTATGAAATATCGAGCCAGTTATGTAAATATGCACCATCATGATTTCTTCAAATTATGTGGATGCGTGAGCATGCGACTTTGATTGACTCTCAATTCGATCACCGCAACCGTCCAAATGTACCGCAAACAATAGTTAGTAATAAAACACACGAAGTGTCTTTGATCACTTTCACCGAATCGAGGTACACGCCCACGGTTCCCGCTGATCAAGACAAGCATCACTGATCGTAGGATTCCTAAGAATCTCCTTGATGGGTTTCGCAATGTTCTCAAACCGAACGCCTCAAAGAAGACAACACGGAGTGAGTGAACCAATGAATTGAGATTCACCGATTGATGAAAATTGATTTGAAAACAATCGCGTATTGCTTAGAATAAAGAGTTTTGCAATATGACGAAGGTTTTATGAGAAAGATCAATTTTCAATCAAAACACTTTTGTATTTGAAAATAGTACACAATCGACGTGTTAGTGAAAAGAAGAGATTCGACATCGACCGGTTTTTCTAAAAGTATTTTTCAATCGAGATACTTTTGAATTTTGAAAAATAAGTACACATTCGACGTGTAGAGAAAAGAAGATTTGCACATCGAACCATTTTTCCAAAAGTATTCACAATTCCATTCTGGACCAAGGTTGATTCAAGACCGAATCGCCCATTGTTTCTATCCGCTTGTCACAAGTTTGATCTTACGAGAAGATCTCACATGTCACCCACCAATAGCTTGTTTGATGTTGGCTCTAGAAGGATTTCCATCTTCATCGTGAATACTTTTACATACCACTCGGATGTTCCGCAATACCACAAGGATAATGCGTGGGACTCTTAATATATACTTACTTTCCACATTGTGTGAAAAGCAAGTCTTCAAGAATTTAGTGTCCTAACGAGATATTGTGGATGATCTCTTGGCTCTAGACTCAATAGTGCATTTTTGGTTCCCGTGTTGAGACTAGGAGAGGGTCTCCTTCTTCAATATCAACAATCTCTAAGAGAAAGTCGATAGATAATGTCGGTTCCCGTGAGAAATGAAACAAGCCCTTTAAGAGGAACTTGAGTGGTTTGGGAAGTTAGAGTGCGCAGGCCATCGGGTCCATGACGCCTTGTCTTCAATACCAGTGTTACCTTGGTAAACACCAAGAGTATATGTATTGAACCCGTTACTTTCCTAAGGTTGAATTGATGGAGGGCTATTTCTTTTCACCCTTTTCACATTCGGCTCTTTTTCATTCTTCAACCCCTTCAAGCTTACCGAGACTTCATTACTAGAACCTTGTTGGGTTAATTCCAAGACTAGCTCTGCCTCATCCGCACTCTTCCCATATCTCACTTTTCTCCTTTTTCATACCTAAAGACTCTACACTATCTAGTGGATTGTCCTCGGTAGATCCCTCCGTTCGGCGGATCGTGGAACAAATACCTAACCTAACCATCCTTATAACTCCATGCATAAAGTAAATTGGTCGGTCTTTTGGTATTGTTCTTTCCTTCATGAAACCAATTGAAAATCATTTGAAAACAATCAAGGTACTTGTGATACGAGATCAAAGCATTTTGTACCTTAATAGTTTTGATCATTTAGAAAACCTCCCTCAACATGTGCGTGTGATTTAGAAATTGTTTGGCACATGGAGGCAAGAGGACTTTGAAATATTTTCTTTGATCACAATTTTCATACGAAAAGCCATTTGATTTTCTTGGTAAAATTCTCCCTCAATATGCGCATAGGATATTTTAAAACATTTTATCACATAGAGGCAAGAGTTCTTTGAAGCACATCCACAATCACAAAATCCATTAAGAAAACCATTTGAAAACACAATCAAGGTACTTTATAATCTCTTTAAAAAACTTTTGTACTCGATGGTTTTGCTCCCTCAATTTGTGCTTCGAGATTCAAAGCGCTTAGCACATATGAGAGAGCACTGCATAACCGAATCAAAACGATCAACTTTTATCAAATTTCATTATTAAATCACAAATTCTCCCCGATCAAAAATATCAAATCCTTTGAGATTTTGGATCCCAAGTGATTTAATTCGGTTTAGAAAACATGGGAGAAAATGTGGCCTTATTTAAATACTCATCTGGTTTTTGGATAAATCCTCCTCCTCAACATGTGCATTGAATCTAAAATCGTTTGGCACATGGAGGCAGGAGTGCCTATAAAGGACTAAAACCGATTCCATTAAAACAGATTTGAGATTTAAAACACGATCTCTCCCTTGATAAAAAATTTCAAACCAATTAGGGTTTTGGATCCCGATTGATTTAAATCATTTAGAAAGTTTTGAGAAAGACGTGGCAAGATTTAATTTTGAAAATGACAGATAAGGACCAGATTAAGACATTAAAGATTGTTAGTGTCGTATGATAGTTTTAAGAGATCTTTAAGTAAAATAAAACAATTTCACAATCAAACAAGAATGTAAAAATTTCATTTTGATGATCTTTGAGTTTTAAAGAAAACCATACCATGACATAACATTAAATCTTTAGATCACCACATTTTAGCGCATAAACGGACTCTTTGAAGATATATTATTTGGAAATATTTTATTCAAAATCACTCTCCCTCAAAACATGACAAGAGTCGATGATTGAGTGACTTAAGTTTTGATAAAATGAAGTCCGTGATTTTCAAAATTTAGTCCAATATATTTTCAAAACAATATTTTCCATTTTCAAAACAATATTTTCAAAGTTTTTAGAAAATGGTATCATCACGATTATCCCGCACAAAGATATGTTAGGTGGTTGAGAAGCTTCGTTGTTGCCGTAGGGCTTGGAAGAAAACCGTCTGCAGATGCAAGTGAGACTTCTTCACGCTGCATTTTGAATGCCAACCGAGGTCCAATTAAGCTCGCTTTCTTCAATCACTTAGAAGAAACCATCTCACGATGCAAGGAGACCTCTTACGCTGCATTTATGCCAACTCTCCATTGAAGTCCAATTAAGCTCCGCTTTCTTCATTTGTCAACCCAAGAAATAGTTACCCTTCCTTTCGCATCCAATCATCTTCAATTGTGGGATCCGGATCGGAATATTCTTATAACCAATATACCGCATACGTTAGTGAACACACATACGATATATGGTGGTCGACATCACCCAAACATCAATCGACTAATAAAAGTCAATGTAACATATCAATCGATCAATATAGATGTATAGAATAATGTGTCATCCAACTCTAATCATCTAATCCTAGCAATCATATCCTAGGCACCTAGTCCTTCAACATAGGTTAACATCATTTTAATTAAGCATATTAGGATAATTAAGAAAGCCCGTTAGATGAAATAGATTTGAAACATTATCCCCTCAATCAATGACTCATTTTCTAAGAAGTTTAACAACACCGAGTCATTGATTGAGTTTTTCAATTTTATAAAAACTCAAACCGATTGATTTTCAAGCAACTCATTTTCCACCAATTTTGAAAACAACAAATATTTTTCTCAAGAATTTTAGACGGAAAACATTTGTAGGAACAAAGAATCCTTCACATACTTTCCTCAAATTGTTTTAGGATAAGTGCACGAAATATTTTGAAAATAGGTTTAGCGCAACACTTTCCTTCCTTTAAAGAACGGGTTGCTATCTCAAACAATAGCAAGCCATAATTTTGAAGAACGGGTTACAATGCGAGGTAATCAGAAGCTATTTTTGAAGTCCGGTTACTGATCAAATAATCAGAAGCCATTTGTTGAAGCCGGTTACAACAAATAATCGTAAGCCATTAGATTTGTGACATGTTTAGAAAGAAATATTTACACCTCCTCGCCGAACTTCATCTAAAGTCCCGTGCCATTATTGAATGACATTTCTAAGACCGTAGATGTTATCGATACTGTAAGACATGTCTTGAAAACATATTTTTGGTATTTTTGAATTTATCTCGATTTTTATGGTTTTTGAAGGTTTTATATTTTTCTATTTTCTTTTGTTGGTTTTATATTTTCTATTTTGTTTTGTCGGTTTTATATTTTTGTATTTGGTTTTCGATAAATATATACAAAGATAGAGTAGATGATATAGTTAAAGAAGATGATGATACGAGTACCGAGATAAGGATATCGAACAAGACCGCTTGTAGAAGATAGAAGTCATCATCCCTAAAACTTTCACCACCAAAGCTTCCAAGACTCTTGAATCAAGAGAGAAATTGAGCCACTTGAAAGTGAGACTTTGCGCCTTTCCCCAAACCGAAAATCCTTATGTTGAGCAGATTCAAGCTATATTTCAAGCTTGTTTTAGCTGTGCACAGATGCACACCATAATCATAAATCCCACGCTCCATTTAAGACCGATGATCGAGATTCTCCGATCGAGGTTATATCATCCAATAGAAGAACAACAACGTATCATCTCACACATAAAATAATCTTCTCAAATTTCATAACCATCAAGTCTCAAGCAATCCATTCCAAAAAGGTGTCAAGAGACCACTTCCCCAGTAGTTGAATTGATGCGCCTCTTTGTATAATGCTCAAGAACTCTCCCAAATACACATCATGAGGGTAATGAAGAACAACTCCCCAATGTTCACATCTTTCGACTGATGAATGTGTATGAAGCTCAAGAACCCGAAATACACCAATATCCAAGAACTCTCCCGAATACACATCATGCCCTAAGGAAAACACCTCCCAATGTTTGTGGTAAACAATGGCTTTCTTCCCGATGATCGTGTATGAAGCTCAAGGACCAAGTACACACATTCCCAAAGAGAGAACAACCGATAACATTGAAGAAGCAGCCGAATCACCGATTATCTCTGCGGGTGACAATCTCATGGATGTCAACACCGAATAAGTGATTATATCTCGTAATCATGATTAAGCCCTCAAGTGAAACAATTGAGCATCCCCAATGTACACAATTTTCTCCCGATGATTGCGATAACATCGAGATCATCACACACCAATGTACCTCTTATATCTTCGTAAACATTCTCTAACATCTCTTCCCCACATAGTTGAAATAAGAACACTAAACGCTGATGAGTAAAACCTTGAGTTTCTACGGTCATGACATTTATTTTCCCGGATAACTTCAATCACTTAGAAGTATTAAGTCCATCAAGTTTACTCGCCATGAGTCAAACCTTGAGTTTCTCTGCTGTAATCACATTTGTCTTCCCGGATATCTTCAATTACTTAGAAGTATTAAGTTCATCAAGTTTACTCGCTTTAGATACGTGTCTCCTTCCCCTTGCCGGTTTTGACACTTCGTAATCAAGAACATCTTATCACCCGTATACTTGAAATCTTTTGAGAAAACATTATATAACTTGTGAGAATCAACTTGTCAAGAATGAATGAGCAAGTCTAACTGGGATTAAATCGACATATCACTCTCCCCAATTAGTGCTCTCCCTAAACCGACAATCTGATGATGATGAATGTCAATTAAGAAGAAGTCTTTAGATCGTTAAATGCAACTCGCCTTTAGTCTTCTACCATAAATCGAAAATGTAGAACCGATCAGACTCGACCTTCTTCAAGATTGTCCAAATTGGGAATAGATAGTTAACATCTTCAACTCACCAAAAATAAGAACATCACCAAAAGCATCCCAATCAACTTACATCTTGCAAATCCCTTAACTAAAATCCTCCCAATCAAACAAGAATGTAAAGATGTTCATCAAGGAAATCGAAGAATCGTGCCGAACGAATACACGAAATGGTAATACCAAGCAAACAATCACATCAAACAAGAATGTAAGGTTGTTCGAATCATCATGTTGATGTGCACGTGAAGGATTAACCGAAGCACTTTGTCAATACACTCATATTAGCTTGTGAAGATGTCAACTAACGGCTCTTAAGAAGAAACTCCATGTGAAGATTACCCGATAAGAAGAAGCTCGGTTCTTACATGAGTTTAGAGCCGTATGACCATTTAAATTCTCAAATAATAATCAACCATGCATTAATTTCACACTTTTCTCCCTCAAGAATTGCATACGGAGTTGCCATTCTTGATTAAATAAGTGACAATCATCCGAATGTTCTATTCACACTACTCTCCCGCAAAATAAGCACATGATGTCGCCATCTTCATTATAATCGAGCAAGTGGAATGAGAAAACAATCGCAGTAGCCCGGTTCACTTGATGACCAAGCGCATGGAAAAAGTATGAAGCATGTTGATGAGAATGGTCATAATGAGAAGATTTCTCTTCTTTCAAGATAAAGCGCATCGACACGCACACTTTTCTTTTCTTTGAGGAACGAGGCATGAACTGATTGTGTTCATACGTCATAATCTCTCTTTTCATCATCTCTTAGCAAAACATGTAATCCACCCCATTATCATTCAAGAGGCCCTTTGTCGTGACAAATGATGGAGAAACCCAATATGATGAATTTGACCTCAAGTAAACTAACCCGAACTCGTGACTTAAACTTGCACATATGTAACAAAGAGCGGTGTCGAGACTTCATGCCCATTTGAATCTTTAAGTACTCTATACTCTTCACCCAACCAACCATCAAGTAATAGACGTACATTACCTCTTGAAAATCCACAATTGAATGTGACACTGAGCACTATACCGTAACTCCTTTAAGTGATAGTTATTTTGAGGTGATAAGAGCCCAATTCCCCTAGTGGTAAAAGAAAAGGTAAAAGTCACCCAACAATAACTAGATTTCCAAGTCTTCGCTTTTGATAATAAGCTTGAACAAGGATCTCAAGTATCTTCATCCAACCATCCCGATACCTTCAGATACTAAGTGCACTCGCCGTGATATTTCACTTCAACCTCAAATAAATAATACTGAATTAACGCTTGTCACATCTTCTCGAATCGCTCAAATCTAGCCTTCTTTGACATTTAAATGACCTTTGATAATGGTTTCATCCCACCATGGTTTAGTGAGCATACCCCGTAAAACCTTGTAATAACCAAACCGCCATGAAGGTAACCCAAACACACACCCAATTCATGAAGTACACCCTTTATCCTTCTTCAAACGAAACCGTAACACCAAAGATCGAAGACCCCAATACGCTTTCCTTTCTCCAAGATGGTTCCATCATCACGGATTTTACAATTTTATAGTTTAAACCGAGAAATAGTTTCTTCGAGGGATTTTACCAAATCAAGACAAAACCGTAAACAATGTCGCTTGAATGTGTTACAACAACTTTGGTTTAAGAGAATATCGCTTTAGGGAACATGCAATGTTCATCAACGGTCCATTATCCAACATCATCAAGATCATCAACCATCCAATCAACACTTTGGAAAACACATCAATCACGCAACTGCTCGGCTATTGTAATGACCACATGAAGAAGTAAACCCGATATACCAAACTTGATCATGAAGTAGAATTTTCCGATTTGTTACTTAACCTTGTACTAATCCTTGTGAAGAAGAAAAGGTGTACCCAATGTACAAAACCTCTTGACGATCCTCAATCTGTGTGAGACATCAAGTGATAGTTACGCTGTGGGTTAAGCGAGAAAGAATCACAAACGAAACTAAATAGTCAAGTCTTTATCACACTCTATAAATGCCCAAACAAGTCATCTTCGCAAAAGGGTAGATAGAAAGAAGACGAAATAAGTAAACGCCTGAAAATCTCACTTCAAATCCAAATAAGAAATACCGTCCAAACAACCCCGCAAATAACTTTGTTCAAATAAACACTTTATAGCCGTGACGAGATATTATCCATGAAAATGTATATACCACAGTATCAATCCGAACAACCCATCCAATCTCAACAACAACTCAAAAACATCAAATCTCATGTTTCAAATCTCATTATCGAAAATAAGCATTCGATCCAATAATCCATTAAGCCCATTTCAATTCAATCAAAAGTTCAAATCCATTCAATCACATACCCGATTAGATTGCAAAGATTAACCTCGCCAATTGTGATTAATGAGGCCAAATGTTAATATTAAGACATTGAGATATGCCAAATCACCATTCGAGAACAAAGAGGCCCAAGTATCAATATTTGTTATCATGTTATCACAAGCCCATGATAGATATATCATCACAACACAAGGCTCATGACATTCGGCCCATCCCAAAATCCATACCAGATTAAATCACCACACACCCTAATCATTCGGGTATTTAATACCCAATTCACACATAATGGCAACCCTAATACAATAATCAAACGCCTCCCATTTACACTATCTCTCCAAAAAGAATAGATCTGGAAAAATTTTATCACCACAAGATCATCTAATCTCATTATATCATCATCAAGATTAATAAACCATTTCGTTAATCTCAAATCACACAATAATCCTACCCAAACAACATCACAAAACTTCACCTTTATCATCAATTGCTGCTCGAATCGAATCAAGAAAATGTAAGAGGTCTTCAAGATCCTAAAGGGGTCTCGGTAGGTTTCACTTCATTGTATTTGTCATAGTTTTCGAACGAATGAAACCAAGGAAATAAAACTTATGTTATCACTCCTTTGTTATATTTCGATAAATACATGAAGCTATGCTTCAAAAAGGAGTCGATGATGATATATATTTCGTGTGAACCATTAGTGGTTTTGATTATATCTCTCAATATGCACGAAAATAATTCGAGATTCATTTGTTTATCATTTTAGCATCGTGTCGGTGATTAGATGTGAGTTGGGGAGTGATTGTGAGGGTCAATTGGTGAGTCTAGATGTGGTCTTGTATTCGAATGGTTTTGGATTTAGTAGAGTTTTGATGTCAATATTCTGCTTGTGCTATATCGACTGATGATGATCTTGACTGAGGTCGATGATGTTATTTTAGTGAATGGTATTGTTACTTAGGTCGAGTGAGTCTTTATTGAGATGGTGGAAGAGTTAGGTTACATGATGTTGGATGTGGTTTTGTTTCGGATCTGTTTTAAGCTTTGGGTCTTCACGATGTTATTTTTCTTGGATCTATGATGGCAGTTAACTGAGGTCGATTGGTAATTGGTATTTGTTGTGGTCAAAGTCGAGTCATATTCTTCTTCATCTCTTCTTTTCTGTTCATGGCAAGTCACTATAAAGGTTGAGTCAAGTGCTAAGCCAAGTGCTAAGCCAACTCGCTAAGCAAGTCGCTAAGCAAGTCGCTAAGCAACTCGCTAAGCAAGTCGCTAAGCAACTCGCTAAGAAGTCGCTAAGCAACTCGCTAAGCAAGTCGCTAAGCAATTCGCTACGACTTGTTCAATAACAAGTCGCTAGGTAAAAACATTGCATCCGGACAATTTTGATAATTCGCTAGCAAGATTTAGATATTATCCATGAGTTTTCCGACTAATTTTCCACCATATTCATACTAAACCCAGAAATCTGCTATGAAAAATGCTTCCTTTTTACCTGTTTTGACCCTGTTTGACCACTGGAATGTGACTAGATTCATATAACAAGAAAGACGCAGAAAAGCTCATTTCTTTTTACAGTTTTAGACCACAAAAAAATCACACCAGACACATATTGGTACAAAGATGTCATGTAAAGAAATGTACTCATTGGACCAGTTATTTGACCATGACAGATATACATGTATATGACCAGGATATATTGAACCAAAAGAGATGCAAAGAAACAAGTACATGACTGTTAACCAAACGTTAAACATTTCGCACCATAAAAAAAATGCATCAAAGATAAAACTATGTATCAAAACCACACAAATCATCAAAACACAAAAACCTTGGCTCGTACCAATTGTTAGGATCCAAATATTATTGTGTTGATGATTCGGTGGTCTTGGGAGATCAAAGTACATGTTTTCCATTTTAGAGAGAAAGTAGAGAGAGAGGGTGTTCTTGCTAGAGGTTTACTCAAAGTATGAAAGATTAGATTATTAGCACCACCCTTCCATGGATGGAAGGGGTATTTATAGTTACAAATACTCGACCTCCCATCGGCCGTGGATCGTGGATATAGTGGGTAAAGACCCGTCCTTCCTCCACGGTGTTGCACTAAACTATTTTACGCCATCGACTAACTAATAAAACAATAAATAACGTGACTAACGACAAATCTACGAGCTAACTTATGCTAGATAACATTTGGGGTGACCACTCTTCACTAAGAAATTTTCCAATTCCTAACATTAGATAATGCTTAAGACTCATTTTAACTCTTAAAACTGGACAAGATGTCAATTTTCCGAAATATAGTTTTCGCCGTTAAACTTGAAAATAGCATAACTTCTTCGTTATAACTCCGCTTAACCTGCCTGCTTACCACGCTTTTGTTTTAAAGTATTTTTTCTGAATATGTAGCCCAAAATATTTTACAAACTGTCGAAATTTCCAGATTTAGCAAAATGATCGGACTTTAATTATAATTGTTTAAATGGGTTTTTCTCGTAATACTTATTCTAACCACTTCAATCAACGCAAAGTTATTCTAAACCTACCATACACCTTCTTAGGGTGTCATGGGTTCCTAGACATCATCAAAATGATATGTTTCAAGGGATAATTATAGGATGATATATATTCATTATAAGTACTAAAAACATGAAAAGTGGTATAGATACTCATATAACTTGTATGTTTTCTTGCAAAAATGATGAAATAACATAAATATGAATATGAAAGAGTTATGAAGATCATGAAATGCTTACTTGAATGATTATGTGAAAAAGATGATGAAAACCTTATTAATCTATAGGTTTTTATTTCAAAACCTTAACTAGTAGTACTAATAGGTTTAGAAATTCACTGACTTCAAAATATGATGATGATCTTCTTCTTTATCCCGCTTTTATAAATATCAACTAAGAGATATCAACTTCCGCTCAAAAATACTTACGATGGAGGTTTTATTTATTAAAGTCTTACATGTGATTTTCTTTATATATAAAAGATTGAGAATGGTGAATGTATACATGCCCCTACGTGGTGTATTTATCTAATTGCCAACAATGAATCTCAATTTCAAGTCAACATTTGACTAATATTTGCTTAATACTTAAGTTGTTAAAATGAACATGTTGAGTCCCTTAGATGCGTAACATATTAGGTAGGGGTGAGCATGGGGCGGGTGGGGCGTTTTATAGAAACCAAAACCGAACCGATATTTCGTTTTTGGAAACTACAAACCGCTTTGGTTTCGGTTTTTCGGTTTCGGTTTTTCGGTTTTGACATTGAATCGGTTCGGTTTCGTTTTTTCTTACTTGAAAACAAGCAAGTTTTAATCTTATATGAATTTTACAATTCTATGTTTTCAAGCAAAATATTTAAACAAATATCAATAATAGCATATTATCTAGCAATCCAAAGCGCCAAAAACGTACAAAACAACCAAACATCAATCTAAAATATAAAATGCACGCCTTTATGGCTTTGCACTTTTCATTCGCTTATGAGAATTGTAGGGGAATTTTCAAAGAACACTATTGTTCGAAACAAAGATATAATATCTATAAATAAAACAAATTTTAATGTATAGATAGTAAACAACACATTTTTTAATAGATAAAGTTTTATACTTAAATCTTTAAAGATAAATAGCAAATCTTTTATATAGATGAAATTATATAAAACATATAAAAAAGTGGGCGGGCGGTTTTCTCGTTCGATTTTTCTTATGAAACCAAAACCGCCCAAACATTCGGTTTTTATAAATTCAAAACCACCGCCATCGGTTTGTCAAATGGGGCGGTTTTTTGGTTCTGCATTTTCGGTTTTGTGCTCACCCCTAATATTAGGCTACTTTTGATGTCAAAGGCTAAATGCAACTATCTAATATACTTGAAATCATATGATATGATACATAATTATTTAAACTTGCTTTACATGTTCATAATATTTTAACACATAGTTTGACTATCGGGTTTTACCTAAAAGACAATCATAGCATGAAAAAATAGACTAAGTTATTTTATTTTTTTTATTTTTTTTACTATTTTTTTTAATATTATTTTTAGCTTGAATATATCATTTATATTTATTTGACGTTAAATAAAATCATAGGTTGAGGGTTCATAGCATTAAAATGAGTATAAAAATATATTATGACAATTTGTTTGAAGTATCGGATCAATTAATAAAAATAATTGATCGCGCGATATCGCTTATTTAATAAATAAATATACGTTAATGAAATATGCAAACACATGCATGAACTAATATGAAATGATGTTATGATGATATGTAGACTAACTCTAGTCTATATGAAATGTTCTCAATGATGTTCCATGAATACGTTAGCTTAACCCTCATGGTTACGCTGATTTGACACTGTGAAACCTAGTTTACGATAAATGATGAATAGTGAAGCATGAATAGTGAAATTTTCAAAGTTTGATAAATGACCGAAATTACGATTTGTCACAATGGAGTGTTCCTTCCAAGAATAAATCACTCTTCCTAGCCATGAAAGTGAAAATCTTGGTCGGTTGTACCACAACAGTAAAAGATTTGTAGGCTTTGGTACATCAACAAGGTGCTTATTTAAGAACACTTGAATAAACCTTGGATACATCAACCATCTTGAACCATGTGAGATGTGTTAGAGCATTCCATCTAAGATTAGCCTTGAAAAGTTGAAAATTGATTAGTAGCCAACCCCACTATAGCAGATGCAATGTTAGACCCAAATTGCTCCCATGATGTACTTTTAGCACTAATACAATGAAGCAAGACATGAAGTAAATACTTCCATGGGGACAAAATAAGGGTTTTTGAATGTTTGTTCGCTAAGGACCCTTCATATCCAATGTCCCCAATGTATCCCAAATCAATTGCTTATCAAAACGAATGTTTCTTCTTCATCATCAAACAATAAGTCCTCACGAATTGAAGCTTCAAACTTTCACCGCCCTCCCAAAGAACTTTAGCTTGAATATAGGAGTCATCATTCTCCATATGAACCCTAGCAGCTGCCCAAAATTGTTGAATCCATGGCTCAATAATATATGGTTCCACTAAAAGTGCATAACTAATCGGAGACCCAAGAGAAAATCAATGATATCATGAAAGATTACATTAGCTTCAGCCTTTTCTAAATTGCCACCATGTTGTGTTTTGAAACCAGACACGATTTGCCATTGATGATATGTGTACGTAAAGCGATACCACGTAAAGTGATATGATGAATAATATGGGTGAAAGAGAGAAATATGGAAAATATTATAAGGTATCAATATGAGAGGTAAATTCAGAGAGTAGTTATTTATAGGTGAGATTTAAAAATCACACCCTTAATAACAAAGTTACCGTTAGTAGTAGTTACCCTCAATATTACCGTTGGAATAGTACTTTGATAAGACAAACAGCTTCTTTCCACGTACACAGATTTTCCTGGAGCAAGACTTTCATAAAACCAAAAGCATTACTTTCCCATTCTCCTCTTTACAATAGCAAATACAAAAATAAACATGAATTGCCTCCTCAAACAATGCATAGGACTATACTTATACTAAATAGTCCTCCTCAAATGTAGCTCAAGAATTAATCATGCTAATGCTTACCACCAAGTGATTGAATCTTGAAACATCAAACTTTGGTGAGTAAATCACCTACATTATCATCTCAGGTGAACCTTGACAACATTAATAAGCATGTGCTCATAACAATCTCTCGATGAAGTGATGCCAATCAATGTGCTTGGTCTTGGAGTGATAAATGTGATTCTTCACAATGCAAATGGTACTCTCATTATCAATATTGATAGGAGTATTCTTGAAATTGAACCCATAATCCAAGAGTTGATTTTGCATCCACAAAACTTGTCCACAATACTTGCGCAGCCACATATTCTCGCTTCAGAGAGGATGTTGCCGCAATTGTTTGCTTCTTACACCGCCATGAGACTAATCTTCTTCCAAGATATTGGCATCCTCCAAAGGTTGATCTTCCGTCATAGTTATCACCGCATAATCACTATCCAAAAAGCTTCCAAGTGAAAAGGTGAATCTTGGGATACCACAACCCTAACTTAGGTTGTTGTTTCAAGTAATCGAAAATTCTCTTCACTACATTCATATGAGAGACCTTTGGTGAGACTTGATATCGTGCACATAAACAAACAAAGAAACATGATATCGTGCCTAGATGCAAGTGAGATACATAAGACAACCAATCATTGATCCGCATAACTTGACTTCAACAGTTGTCCATCTTCATCCTTTCCCGTGAGTTGATAGATTTAATAGGTGTAGTGATCGCTTCATAGCATCAAATTGAACTTTTAAGTATGTCGATACATACTTGTCTTGACTTATGAAAATCCTCCTTTGACCGCTTAACTTGAAGTCCCAAAAGAAAGTTAACTCACCCATTGAACTCATTTGAAACTCATTATGCATCAGCTTCTCAAACTCTTTGACCATGGATTGTTTTGTAGCTCCAAATATGATATCATCAACATATACTTGAACCAACATGATATCCTTCTTGTCTTTCTTGATAAACAAAGTCTTGTCGATAGCTCCTCTCCTATAACCATGTTGCAATAAGAAGGTAGAGAGCCTTTCATACTAAGCTCTAGGTGCTTGATGTAAGCCATAAAGAGCCTTAACAACTTTTTAGACTTTGTTTGGATGTGTAGGATCTTCAAAACTAGGAGGTTGTTTAACATACACCTCCTCCGTAATCTTGCCATACAAAAAGGCACTCTTGACATCCATTTGATAAACCCGAAATCCATATATGATGCAAAGCAAGAAATATTTGAATTGTTTCAATCCTTGCCACAGAGCAAATACTTCATCATAATCTACTCATTCTTCTTGTCTCAGTAGCCTTGTGCAACTAACCTTGCCTTGTTCTTGATAACATTCCCTCTTTCATCTCTCTTGACTCAACACCTATCTTGTACCAATGACCTTCTTTCCATCGTAGATCACATAATACCCAAACTTCTCAAGCTTGAATCAAGAAGTTCTTCTTGCATAGCTTCAACCCAACTCTTTAGTTAATGCCCGAGCTATGTTTTTGGGTTCTTCTTGAGAGATAAAGCAAGTGAACAGCATGTTTGATGGTCCTTATGATTTAACCTGCTTTGTTTATAAACAAAGTTAAGCAAAGCATTATGTGGTGTAGAAAAGCCCTTAGCTTTGTTTCTTGTCATTACTCCGTAAGTAAGGACCAATGATTTGATCGCCAGGATGATTCTTATGAATTCTTAAGTTAGAGTCCGTGGAACTTCATAATTATCACCCAAATTAGTGAAATCAAGATCTTCATTGGAATCTGAAAATACCTTCATCTTCAAACTCATCATCGTGATCTTCTAAACCGTGCATGGTAGGATCATCCTAATCATCCAAAGTGTCATAATAAAGCGCAGAAGATTTTGATCGAAAGTATTGTCACACAAAGCACCGTGAGTGAACTCGCAGACTTGTTCTTTTTCTTTGCTTCTTCATAAGCTCTTCTTTGTTCATCATCATAAGAATGTGCTATAACATCTTGAAAAGTATCCGATTAAGTTCATCTTGTATAGATTGATCCTCGCCAGACAATGAGGATTGTGGCTCATCAAGACTTTTCTCCTTCTCAACAGCTTTAGGTTCTTCATCATGAATAGCATCGTGTCTAATATGGACTCCATGAACAACATATCGTAACTCTTCTCCATTGTGTACAAAGGATTTTCTTCTCTAACAGTACATAGTTCATAGAAGGAGTCAAAACTTCAAGATCAAACATCCAATCAGACCTTTACCCTTCTTATTTTCTTGATCTTCTAAAATTCAACATGAAGACAATCTTGAACCTTCTTGGTGACTCATTGTACACTCTAAAGCCTTTGTCACAGTGCAAGACCTCAATAAGTAACCTTCTTCCGACTTGCCATCAAATTTGCCCAAATTATCAATGGTGTTGAGAATAGTGAGAGGGCATCCAAAAGGCTTCATAAATCGAATGTTGGGTTTGTTTCCATCGCAACTCATAAGGTGTCTTCATCCGAGGTTTTGTGATTGATACTGTTACACATAACAAGCAAGATTTACAACCTTCACCCGTAATTGAATAGGTAATAGTGAATGCAAGCATTGTTCCGCCGCTTCAATCAAAGTTCTATTCTTTCTCTCTCGCAACACCATTCTCTCGTGGTGTTCTTGCAATGCTGAACTCTCTCTTGATCCCTTTGTTGGCACAAAATTCATCCATAAGTTTGTTCTTGAATTCAGTTCCATTGTCACATCTAATACCTCTAACCTTAAGTCTTAGTTGGTTTTCAAGTGCTATAATAAGATCATGAATAGCATCAAAAGTATCATCTTTAAATCCTAAGAAAAATACCCAACTGAATCTACTGCAATCATCTGTCACAACCAAGCAGTACTTTTTCTTGTTTAGACTTGTAACAGAAATAGGACCAAACAAATCCATGTGTAACAGCTCCAAAGGTTCTCTAACTGTTCTTTCCTCAAGCTTCTTGCATGAAGATTTGTGTTGTTTACCCTTCTTGCACGCCAAACAGGAGTGATCATTCTTGTAAGTCTTTGAAGGTAAACCTCTAACTAAATTTCCTTTAACCAATTTATTGATATTCTTGAAATTTACATGGCCCAATCTTCTATGCCACTGATGTGCTTCTTCAGATGTTGCTTTTGCCACTAAACATGTGGCTCTTCCAGAAGAGTGAAGACTCTTCATATCCAGACTGTACACATCATTGGTTCTTGGTACTTTCAGTATCACCAAGTTATCATCATCAAACTTGAATTCAGATGAAAGTATGAGACATTCTGTGTCAGTGAATAACACAGGGTTCTTTTTGTCACAGATTTGAGATACTGACAAAATATTGAACTTGAGCTCCTTCACATATCTAACATTCTCAAAATCTATGCTCCCTGTCTTGATGGTTCCTTTCCCACTAATTCTACCTCCACTAGCATCATTCCCAAATGAAACTCTTCCTCCACAGTATGGCTTAAAATCTGACAGAATCTCCTTGTCTCCTGTCATGCTTCCAGAGCAACCACTATACACAATAAGATGATCTTTAAGCTCCTTTTCTGGGTTGCCCTGCACAAAGATAAAGAAGTTAGTGTTTTTAGGAACCCAAGCCACATCGACTTGTGTTCCCTTAGGAGTAACATACTCAAATTCCTTGAGTATGTAGTCTTCACGCTTTTGTAGACGTAATCAAGCATTATCTTTTGTTTTAAAACTTGTGGTGGATTTTCAAGAAACTTTCTTTTCAACAAAATCTCCTTTTCTTTTCAACAAAATTATCTTTATTAAAACCTCTGCTTCACCAAGACTTGTTGAAAGTATTGTTTGTTCATCATCGCATTTTCCTTCTTAACCCATTTAGTTTTAACTTATGGTGTCGAGTCCCTTGATCTAGCTACTTTCTTGGAGTTGTAACACCTTCTAGATTGATAGTAATTAGATCTCCTAGGTTCCTATTCCAAGAGGTGTTTGGTGAAAAGCGAGCAAGACTTTGAGAAAGTATCGATTTTGCTTAACAAGACCTTGAAAGTGTTTGAAGGTACCGAGGTTTTGAAAAGGTCTTCTCTCGTGAGGGTACCTATAGTCCGTGAGAAGTTTCTATGGTTAACCCTATGTGAATGATTCCAAGTGTGTCTAGTCTCCTTGGTTTTTGGTTGATGCCTGCTCTTGGGAAACTTACTTAGGTACTGAATGTAAGTCACAGTCCTTAATCAAATGATCGTGACTAAAACAAACAAAACATAGTTTTGATCCGTAATCCCAAAATTTCTTCTTCTATGTGTAGGCCAAACCTATCCTGCTTTCTAGGTGAACGATGAAAACTGCTTTGACCAAAATTATCCCAAAAGGTTTAGCATTATTGTGAAAAGGTTTTCTTAAAGGTACCACCAAGGTGTAGCAAGATTGAGGTGTAGCAAGACTTTGAGGTGAAAGTACCGCTGACTTTTAACATCATCTACCTTAGGTGTCTCAATTGTTTCTTTTGGGGTTTCGCACCTAGATTGACCAATAAGCTTCTTTCTAAACTCTAAGCTGTCTATACCAAAACGAGAAACATCAGGTCTAATAGGTTGATGACTACCAGTGGGATGTGGAACAGCACGATAACCCTTGTCTTTCTTATATTCAGGAGGTGGTTCACTAAGTGATTCCTCATTACTAGATGTGTCAACATAGTTAATAAGTTCATCATCACTAGTGGTTATATCCTCAAAATCAAGGTCATCCTTATCACTAGGTGGGTTTTCGTCTATGCTACTAAAATCCATACCAAAACCTAGTCCATCCTATTATAAGCCCTTCTCTGCTTTTCAACATAACTAACCCGAGAAGACCATATTCTTTCCAAGCAAAGAAATTTTGCTAACAAATCATCTCTCCTTAGTCGCTTTCTCAATTTTAAATCTTACAATTTAACTTCCATTCACTTAGTTTTAACTAATAATCCCGTTGTTCATACTTTTCTCGCCAAGCCATTTCATTATTTTCATGTGTTATTATTTTGGCTTCCATAGACTCTAAAGTAATTTGATAACCAGACTACCCCGCACCTAGCCCTTATACGCTTATCTCTTTCAGTTACATAGCTAGTAAGTACTTTTTGATAAAAGTCATGACACTTAGAATATACCTTAGAGATAGGGGTTGATCTTGGTGAAGTGGCTACCATAGCAAGTAGAACAGGATCATCTTCACACTCCATGCTCCAATCAAAGCTTCCTAGTCCATCTCTGGTTTCCAAAGCAAGATGTCCAGTTCCTCATCAAAAGTCAGGCTCCACCAAACTCTTCCACCGATTCCTCCACAGCCTACCATACAAGACGTTATCGGTTCATCATCAAACTCAAGACTCAAACAACCTCTCGATAGATTCTCTCGAGCAACCAAAGCTTTTGTTTCGTAATAGGAATTTCTTTCAACTCTAGCTTTGGTTTCTCACCATCCTGCTTGATGATATTTAGTAAACCCGCATTCCTTGCAAAATGTCCATTTTTGACAGCTGAAGCATTCAATCTTGGATTTGTCAAAAGTGATTCCCTGCTTTGGCTTGAAGTCAATTCCTCTTCCTGCCTTCTTCATAAACTTCCCGATCCTTGCAAAGGATCATAGCAACTTGCCACCGATATCAATTTCTTCAAGAGCATCCTCTTCAACTGTGAGAGATCTTCTTCATAAGTGATGTGCAAAGTATCTTGTTGTGCAAAGAAAGAGCATACGACTTCATCTGGAGTGGATGGTAGTTGGTGTGGCTTGTTGAACAAAGGTGGGGGTAGAATAGACAACATTTCTGAAAGCAATGAACTTGAGTAGAGAAGCAAGATTTTTATCGAAGTACCGCCTCTTTCAAATGACAAAAGGCAATACTGTGAGATTTTGAACTAGTTTGGCCATTCATCTCATGCTCATACACCTTCGATGATTGTAAAGATCATTAAAGTCCATAATATCCAAACCAGTCGTCTCTCGATCATTGTAGCAATCACATGCCATGTCGATGGCAAACTCCTTAAGAACTTTAGATTAGCATCTTCAACTCGAAACCTCGCTTTGTATAGCTCCAGATGTCGAGAAGATTTTGGAATCATTATAGGCAAGATCAAGGCCTTCTTTCTCCAACAAAGGAATGTTTCAAACCGATGCTTCAACAGATTTTTGTGCATCTTCTTGAAGCATCATTACCTCCAAACCTTGTCTTGAGAGCAGCCCGAGTTGCTTTGCATCTTTAGCATCATGGAATTTCAATAGATGACCATCCGAATAGCGCATAAGAGTATGTTGAGAGCCTTCTCCCGATTCCTTATTGTTGCCGCAGTAAGACAACCTTAGGTGCTTGGGTTGTCCAGAACATCAATAGGTTCTCGAACGATTTATTACTATTGACAATTACATTCCATAGTGCATGGTCTCGTAATTGCAATGTACCGCCTCATCTTCATGCTCCATAGGTCGATTCTCCTTCTTAATGATTGGTATTCGAGTGAGGTGATTGATGGTAAGGGAACGCTTTTCATCCATATCTTTAAGTTTTGTAGTTAACTAGGTTTTAGGGTTTCTTCTTAGTCGAGTTTCCACAAGCTCGATACCACTTGTTGGATCGATGTACTCTAACCAAACTAACTTAAATAGCTTGTTATGGTTTAATAACCCTGATAAATCCTAAGTTATTAACAATGAAACACCGAGTAATCTCTATTAAGTACGCGGAATTTACTTAACAAAGCTAAGAAGATTTAACTTTAACAATATTATTAATAACTCTAAATCTGCTCGTTATGCAGATTCTTTCAACAACTCTAAAACTCTAATAATAATCGTACTTTGGATTCTAAAACACATATCTCTAATGCCAATCTAGGGGTCCTTTTATAGGCTTAAGGATAACCCTAGTCAGTTTACAATTTGTATCCTTGTACGACAAGTATTCTAAACAAAGAATATTCTAGAATAACAAAGCTTTCCATAAACGAATATAGCAGCTTTAGCTTTATAAGATTTTGACTTCGACAACAAGATTTTGACTTTTTACTTAGCAAGATTTTGAATCTTCAAGATTTTGACTTCTTCAAGATTTTAACAATCTTCAAGACTTTCATATCCCAACATAGTTTTCCACAATTGGCATCGAGCTCATACCAAGTTTCTTGAAGTATATTGTACTTTAAAACTTGATACGATCCATGATTAATTGAAAACTATAAAGAAGGTTTTTCATAAAATAAATACCATTTGTTCTTAAAACTTTTGTTTGGATGTTGATTAGATGGCAACATTTTTTCGATAACGCCACACGCCGCTCGGGGTCAAGGAAACTTCCTTTTCTTCGAGCAAGTTTTATAACACCCCAGGCAAGTGAACCTAATCGTTGTAGTGTAGTAATTAGGTAAGCCACGGTATTGATATCGCTCTCAGGGAATAGGAATGCTAGTAGGAGTTACTACGCTAAGGTTAAGGTTGAAGAAGATTATTTTTATCTTTTATATTTTATGAAAATGGAAAGGTACGAATCTCGGTATTGATTTGGGGGTTGGTATTTCACCGATTACTCTACTATTATCTAATTATCTAAACTAAGGTTGTGGAGTCTATGTCTAATTAATGTGTGCTCGTATGATAGTTTAAAGATGTGTTTACTTAGTTTGTATTACTCCTTAATTATCTCCTATTGATGGTTGAGTGTCACGCCTTATTCCTAGTTGCGTTGTGTTTCTAAAGTTGTAGGTATGCTTTCTCCCTAACTCTTTGAACTTACCAAAGGGTCTTGTCTACAAATCCACTTAGAGATTATAGACTCCTACTCTAAGGCGCCTTCGGATGGTTTAGCCTACAATCACTCGTAATCATACTCTAAGGTTCACAAAGATGAATCAAGCATTATACACAACGAATGACCTATCGCATTACTAGATCATTAATCAACTAAGATAAGAAACAACCAATCAATATTTAATAATTAAGTTTCATACTTCCTAAGCAAACACACAAATAAATTAGCTTGGACATGGAGAACATGCAAGCATACACACAAATAATCAAAGACATAATTGAATTAATGAAGCAAAGACTTATCTTGGTGTAAGATAGGGTTAAAACCCTAAAATACTGTACAAGACACCTTAGGTTCGGTTTTAGGTTTTACCCAAAGACTCTCCACACAAAGACCGAAAAATTCGGATTCTATATATAAGATTACAATTGCGACGGCGCCACCTTATGTTTAGTGACGCCGCCGTGTCGCCGCCATTGTGGTTTCGCCTTGGCCACGTTAACCTTGCGACGGCGCCACCTTATGTCCGTGACGCCGCCCTCTTCGCCTTTCGACGCCGTCGATCGCATCTAGGCCGCCCGAGTAGCGACGGCCTACTCTTTCACAACTAGACGCCGCCTCTTGAAAACACGAGTTTTGAGTTCGACCACACACACTCGACGGCGCGCAAATAGCACCGACGCCGCCGCTTTATACTTTCAAAGAATCGTGAGTGTCTCGATTTCGACTTTGGCCATTTTCTTCATATATTCGCGCCTTTTCGTCCAAATAAGTGCCATTCCAAAGATTTTGCCTTCACGAGACCTAAAAGTGAAAAGGAACGATATTAAGCAATAACGGATACAAAAGTGATCAAATAAGGACTTAAACGACCCTCAAAATGGTACCTTTAAAACCTTATCAAATATCCCTACACTTGTTATTTGCTTGTCCTCAAGCAAATGTGCTTTTAGCCAATTAATTTATAAGTTGGGGTCATGAAGCATTAATTCAAAACGGTCCACAACACATATAAGCCCCAAGAAAGTCATAACAAGCACGGAAATTACATACTAGCACCTCACATGGGGTGTTTGGATACTCACATCTCTCTGTGTATAAATGAAATATAACAATATAGGAAATGGAAGATAAACACTCATTAACCGGTCCTAGTACATAGATTACCATAGGCTTGAGAATAGATCAAACCTCCATCGCTTACGTAGCACCTAGGAAAGACTATCAAAGAGGTCTTTTAAAGGGTTGTAACGTTAGGCTTACTGTAGGGAAATAAGGGTTTGGTGGGATAGGCTATTTAGTGGTGGTAAGTCAAAATCTTTATGTTAATCGATATGAAGAATGGCGTTGCTAAGCCAAGACTCGACACTCTAAACTCTAGATAACCGAAATAAACAAACATAAATTTAAAGATAGATGTAGGATGGTAGCCCGTATGTTTTTTTTTTTTTTTTTTTTTTTTTTTTTTTTTTTTTTTTTTTTTTTTTTTTCTTTTTTTTTCTTTTTTTTCGATTTTTTTTTTTTTTTTTTTTTTCATACACTTTTACTCTACCATCCTCTACGGTAACATCAAAATACTAGGATTTACAGCATATCCCTACACTTGAGTTTTTATTACTCTAACACTAATTTGACCCGATTTGAAAAGATCAAAACACTTGGGGTACATTATTACGCAAACAAAGGGAATTTGAATTTAACGCCCTTCCGTCATTTCATAAACTTTAACTTTTCCCATGAATCCCAATCATCCCAAAATCAGATACAAAGGATATGACTCGACTTAGCAACTTATGCAAGCAACTAGATAATTGAACTAAGGGTTTAAGGTGATAACAAATAATTGCACTAAAAGTGAGTGCATAAGGGTAGGCTAAGGCGATTTGGGTGTATATTCAGGGGGTGTAAACAATGTTTTCATTGATATTCGAAAAACCGAAACATCACGAGAACCGCGAAAAGGATAGGCTCGAGGGGTTAACTAGGGTATCGTGTACTAAAGATGAGTACAACGCAAAGGGTGTGGGGAATTACTCAACCGATGTGGAAGAAGTAATTATATTACGGTATTAAACAAGGGTTATCCTAATGCCTCTTATCATTTAGTTATTCCTAACTACACAAGTGTAGCCTCACTTGCGATCTCGAATGCATCACAAAACAAGTTCTAGAATCTAATATACTACCGGTTCACACTCTAAGCATTAAAGATGAATGCTTTAATTCCTACTAATCTAAGGGCGATCCTCACATTTTGGGTGGAATTTGGGTGGTAAGGGTTTTGTGCTAGTCATGCAACTTCCTATCCGTGAGACGCTTTTGTTAAGACTAATGGCCCACTCCTATATGTCATGAAAATTTTAAATTTGGTGCCAAAATTACCCTAACCAACATTTTCTCATGGTTTATTACACAATCACAATTAGACAAAGCAAATAGTCAAGGATAAGCATAGTTTCAAAGTTCCCGCTTTATTTTCCTCCCACATTTAAACCGAACATTGTCCCCAATGTTCCCGAAAGTATCAAAGTTATGATAATGGAAGGTAATTAAAACGAAAGAAACTAATACTCCCCGATTAGCTCGGTAGATCCGTAAAGTGGTGGTTAAATTCTTTTCAAGAAGAATTATTGCGTGAAAAGCTCCTTCCAATCTTATGTAACTTCTTCTCGACAAACTAAACCTCGCACACTTGAAGAAAACAAACGAAACCTTCACAGAAAATCGCGGTAATAATATATATAAGACTCGATTTAAACTAGGATATAATGCTTGTGGAATGGATGTTTACGTAATTTCTAAGAAAATTAAGACCGAAAATTCCAAAATTTATAAGTAGCTCGAAAACGAGAAAAGTAACTGATGTTTTACTCCTTCCCGACGCCGTCAATCTTGCAATCTCGACGCCAAAGTTATCCCGACAAAACCGGTCTCATGATTTTCGAAAAATTTCGAAAATTTACATCTTTAGAATCGGAAAATTTCGCAAAACATCCATTATGACTCGATACAAGCATTTGACTCAAACAAACAAACATATATATCTTTTAATTAATTGTTATTCTCATGTTTACGCTTTTTTGAAAACGTGTGTAATCCTCCCTACACTTATCCCTTATGTAAAATACCTTTATATGTAATTAAGACGAGGTTAAAAACAAAATAAAGCATTTTTACAAATTTAAACATGAGGATAAACAATTAATAAAAGATATATGACACTAACAAGCAAACAATTAAGCATGGGTTGCCTCCCACGAAGCGCTTTTCTTTATTTAAGAGTCTTGTAGCTAGACTCATAGTCGTGCTCCTACGTTTCCTCACGCATTCTCAATGAGAATTCTATCATGTTGACAAAATCTTCATCGACTCTATACCTAGGCCCTAAAGTCAAGCAATCCTTATAGTAATGCCTCCTTCTTTCCCACATGAATTTATAACCTTTTTCAACATCTTCCTTACTTTTGTCCTCAAAAGCTTTGATGTTGTCTCGATCATAAATGGACAAGTGGCCATACTCAGTTGTTTTCCAAGGCATCCTATAGGTGATCTCATCGGTCCCTTCCTTGAACCCAACCGCTCCATCATACTTGTTATGGCTCATTCTAGATGTTTCAACAAACGGTTTCCTAGCACTACTTGGGATAAACTATAGTCAATGACGATCCTACATCTTCTAGGACCATAAAATCAACTAGGTAGGTGAAATTTCCTATAAAGACATGCACGCCCTCGACTCTTCCCACAAAGTTGCAAACTCCTCCTGATACTTAGGGTCTCTCCTAATATTGAGTCGCTCATTCATAATGTCATTGTAGACAGCAGATGACATTACATTGATAGGGATTCCGATCATGTAAGCGTGGTCAACACTCCTATATCCGATCATACAAGGGATTTTTAGGTTCCGTGATTTCTCTCCTAATCTTTGGGCATATCCTAATGATGGGTGATCGTGATTATTGATTATGTATTGATGGTACGCGACCTCTTCCTTAGTGGGGTAAAGATTGAAGTAAGCACTATTTTCCACATCCACGTTGTTGTTTATTATGCCATTTTCCGACCATCGCTAATCATTGAACCAACTATAGCAATACGACTACTTTCTCAACAGCTTCCCTAATTGTACTATCGAATATTTTCTGCAAATCCTGAAGGTCGGTGTTTCTACTCACATATCGGCTTCGACGGTTGTGTTGGTTATTGGGTTGGGTTTTGAGTGACATTGAAATTTTTTTCGTTGGGTTATTAAGTGGAGGTTGGTTATCATTCTCCATGATGAAGAGTGATGGGGTTACGAACAAAGGTTACGAAGAAGGGGGATAGACTAAGAGAAATCTAAAATGAGAAAAAAATTTACTTGATAGGAATCAAGCAAAGAAACCTAAACGAGGTGGACTACTAACTAGCTATTCTATTCCCAAGCAATGCGCCAAAAACTTGATAACGCCACACGCGTCGCTCGGGGTCAAGGAAACTTCCTTTTCTTCGAGCAAGTTTTATAACACCCCAGGCAAAGAACCTAATCGCTGTAGTGTAGTAATTAGGGTAAGCCACGGGTATTGATATCGCTCTAGGGGAATAGGAATGCTAGTAGGAGTTACTACGCTAAGGTTAAGGTTGAAGAAGATTATTTTTATCTTTTATATTTTATGAAAAATGGAAAGGTACGAATCTCGGTATTGGATTTGGGGGTTGGTATTTCACCGATTACTCTACTATTATCTAATTATCTAAACTAAGGTTGTGGGAGTCTATGTCTAATTAATGTGTGCTCGTATGATAGTTTAAAGATGTGTTTACTTAGTTTGTATTACTCCTTAATTATCTCCTATTGATGGTTGAGTGTCACGCCTTATTCCTAGTTGCGTTGTGTTTCTAAAGTTGTAGGTATGCTTTCTCCCTAACTCTTTGAACTTACCAAAGGGTCTTGTCTACAAATCCACTTAGAGATTATAGACTCCTACTCTAAGGCGCCTTCGGATGGTTTAGCCTACAATCACTCGTAATCATACTCTAAGGTTCACAAAGATGAATCAAGCATTATACACAACGAATGACCTATCGCATTACTAGATCATTAATCAACTAAGATAAGAAACAACCAATCAATATTTAATAATTAAGTTTCATACTTCCTAAGCAAACACACAAATAAATTAGCCGGACATGGAGAACATGCAAGCATACACACAAATAATCAAAGACATAATTGAATTAATGAAGCAAAGACTTATCTTGGTGTAAGATAGGTTAAAACCCTAAAATACTCGTACAAGACACCTTAGGTTCGGTTTTAGGTTTTACTCCAAAGACTCTCCACACAAAGACCGAAAAATTCGGATTCTATATATAAGATTACAATTGCGACGGCGCCACCTTATGTTTAGTGACGCCGCCGTGTCGCCGCCATTAGGGTTTCGCTTGGCCACGTTAACCTTGCGACGGCGTCACCTTATGTCCGTGACGCCGCCCTTTCGCTTTCCGACGCCGTCTCGATCGCATCTAGGCCGCCCGAGTAGCGACGGCCTACTCTTTCACAACTAGACGCCGCCTTGAAAACACGAGTTTTGAGTTCGACCGTCACAATACTCGGACGGCGCCGAAATAGCACCGACGCCGCTTTTATACTTTCAAAGAATCGTGAGTGTCTCGATTTCGACTTTGGCCATTTTCTTCATATATTCGCGCTTTTCTCGTCCAAATAAGTGCCATTCCAAAGATTTTGCCTTCACGAGACCTAAAAAGTGAAAAGGAACGATATTAAGCAATAACGGATACAAAAGTGATCAAATAAGGACTTAAACGACCCTCAAAATGGTACCTTTAAAACCTTATCAAGTTAATCTACATTGGGATAATATACCCAATCCTTTGTATCATTCTTAGCATTGAAATGAAATATTATTAATAGTCTAGTTTATCTAGGTTATTATTATCATAATGTGTTTGTCATTTCCTTTGATTTATATGTTTCAGATTCTCTCATGATACATTCAAGTCATATATGCATGCTAAAAGAAAATGTAGGCTAAAACACATATCTTGGTATGGTATAAAATTGTAAAACCTATGTTTTTATCAAATTTGTTTCACATTACAGCAGACCTACGGATCCCGCAAGTATACTAGCCGATCCCTTTGAAAGGGAACCGTGGATCCGTGACATCCGACAATGCTTTTCATGCATAATAAAACCACTTTCTTTCTAAAAGTAATATCCCACTAGAATGTCTAAACCATAAGTAAGTTAAGTGTCATTGTTGTTAAAAACCATTGTTAATAAAAATCTAGTAGAAACGTTAGACAATCATTGGTTGACCACAAACATTACTTTCTAGATAAGGTTTTAAAAGGTACCATTTTGAGGGTCGCTTAAGTCCTTATTTGATCACTTTTGTATCCGTTATTGCTTAATATCGCTCCTTTTCACTTTTTAGGTCTCGTGAAGGCAAAATGTCGGAATGGCACTTATTTGGACGTAAAGGCGCGAATATATGAAGAAAATGGCCAAAGTCGAAATCGACACTCACAATAACTCATTGTTTGAAGTATAAGGCGACGGCGTCAAAGCTATTTGCGACGCCGTCCCGAGAATTATTGTGACGGTCGAACTCAAAACTCGTGTTTTCAAGAGACGGCGCCTAGTTGTGAAAGAGTAGGTCGTCGCTACTCGCACGGCCTAGATGCGATCCGCACGACGCCGGTCAAGAGGACGGCGTCACGGACATAAGGTGACGCCGCAAGGTTAACGTGGCCAAGACGAAACCCTAATGAGTGGCGACACGACGGCGCCACTAAACATAAGGTGACGCCGCAAATTGTAATCTTATATATAGAATCCGAATTTTTCGCCTTTGTGTGGAGAGTCTTTGGAGTAAAACCTAAACCGAACCTAAGGTGTCTTGTACAAGATTTTAGGGTTTTAACCCTATCTTACACCAAGATAAGTCTTTGCTTCATTAATTCAATTATGTCTTTGATTATTTGTGTGTATGCTTGCATGTTCTCCATGTCCCGCTAATTTATTTGTGTGTTTGCTTAGGAAGTATGAAACTTAATTATTAAATATTGATTGGTTGTTTCTTATCTTAGTTGATTAATGATCTAGTAATGCGATAGGTCATTCGTTGTGTACTTAATGCTTGATTCATCTTTGTGAACCTTAGAGTATGATTACCGAGTGATTGTAGGCTAAACCATCCAAAGAGCGCCTTAGAGTAGGAGTCTATAATCTCTAAGTGGATTTGTAGACAAGACCCTTTGGTAAGTTCAAAGAGTTAGGAGAAACGATACCCTACAACTTTAGAAACACAACGCAACTAGGAATAAGACGTGACACTCAACCATCAATAGGAGATAATTAAGGAGTAATACAAACTAAGTAAACACATCTTTAAACTATCATACGAGCACACATTAATTAGACATAGACTCCCACAACCTTAGTTTAGATAATTAGATAATAGTAGAGTAATCGGTAGAAATACCAACCCCCAAATCCAATACCCGAGATTCGTACCTTTCCATTTTTCATAAAATATAAAAGATAAAAATAATCTTCTTCAACCTTAACCTTAGCGTAGTAACTCCCTACTAGCATTCCTATTCCCCAGAGAACGATATCAATACCCGTGGCTTACCCTAATTACTACACTACAACGATTAGGTTCACCGCCTAGGTGTTATAAAACTTGCTCAAGAAAAGGAAGTTTCTTTGACCCCGAACGACGCGTGTAGCGTTATCAAGTTTTTGGCGCACGCCGGGAATAGAATAGCTAGTTAGTAGTCCACCTCGCTTAGGTTTCTTTGCTTGATTCCTATCAAGTAAACTTTTTTCTCATTTTTAGATTTCTCTTAGTCTATCCCCTTCTTCGTAACCTTTGTTCAGTAACCCCATCACTCTTCATCATGGAGAATGATAACCAACCTCCACTTAATAACCCAACGAAAAAATTTCAATGTCACTCAAAACCCAACCCAATAACCAACACAACCGCCGGGCCGATATGTGAGTAGAAACACCGACCTTCGTGATTTGCGTAAAATATTCGATAGTACAATTAGGGAAGTCGTTGAGAAAGTAGTCGTCACCGCTATAGTTGGTTCAATGATTAGCAAAATTCGGAAAATGGCATAATAAACAACAACGTGGATGTGGAAAATAGTGCTTACTTCAATCTTTACCCCACTAAGGAAGAGGTCGCACCATCAATACATAATCAATAATCCACGATCACCCATCATTAGGATATGCCCAAAGATTAGAGAGGAAACCTCGAACCTAAAAATCCCTTGTATGATCGGATATAGGAGTGTTGACCACGCTTACATAGATACGGAATCCCTATCAATGTAATGTCATCTCATTGCCTACAATGACATTATGAATGAGCGACTCAATATTAGGAGAGACCCTAAGTATCCGGGAGGAGTTTGCAACTTTGTGGGAAGAGTCAAGGACGTGCATGTCTTTATAGGAAATTTCACCTACCTAGTTGATTTTATGGTCCTAGAAGATGTAGGATGCGCCATTGACTATAGTTTATCCCAAGTAGTGCTAGGAAACCGCTTTGTTGAAACATCTAGAATGAGCCATAACAAGTATGATGGAACGGTTAGGTTCAAGGAAGGGACCGATGAGATCACCTATAGGATGCCTTGAAAACAACCGAGTATGGCCACTTGTCCATTTATGATCGAGACAACATCAAAGCTTTTGAGGACAAAAGTAAGGAAGATGTTGAAAAGGTTATAAATTCATGTGGGAAAGAAGGAGGCATTACTATAAGGATTGCTTGACTTTAGGGCCTAGGTATAGAGTCGATGAAGATTTTGTCAACATGATAGAATTCTCATTGAGGATGCGTGAGGAAACGAGAGCACCCACTATGAGTCTAGCTACAAGACTCTTAAATAAAGAAAAGCGCTTCGTGGAGGCAACCCATGCTTAATTGTTTGCTTGTTAGTGTCATATATCTTTTATTAATTGTTTATCCTCATGTTTAAATTTGTAAAATGCTTTATTTTGTTTTTAACTTCGCCTTAATTACATATAAAGGTATTTTACATAAGGGATAAGTGTAGGAGGATTACACACGCTTTCAAAAGAAACGTAAACATGAGAATAACAATTAATTAAAAGATATATATGTTTGTTTGTTCGAGTCAAATGCTTGTATCGAGTCATAATGAATGTTTTGCGTAAATTTTTCCAGATTCTAAAGATGTAAATTTTCCGTAAATTTTTCCGTAAAATCGCACCGCTTTTTGTCAGATAACCGACGGCGTCAGATTGCAACCGACGGCCGTGAAGGAGTAAAACATCGATTACTTTTTCTCGCTTTCGAGCTACTTATAAATTTTTGAATTTTCCGTGTCTTAATTTTCTTAGAAATTCAGAAACATCCATTCCACAAGCATTATATCCTAGTTTAAATCGAGTCTTATATATATTATTACCGCCGATTTTACGCCAAGGTTTCGCTTTGTTTTCTTCAAGTGTGCAGTTTAGTTTGTCGAGAAGAAGTTACATAAGATTGGAAGGAGCTTTTCACGCAATAATTCTTCTTGAAAAGAATTTAACCACCACTTTACACGGATCCTACCGAGCTAATCGGGGAGTATTAGTTTTTCGCTTTTAATTACCTTCCATTATCATAACTTTGATATTTTCGGGAACATTGGGGACAATGTTCGCTTTAAGTGTAGGAGGAAAATAAACGGAACTTTGAAACTATGCTTATCCTTGACTATTTGCTTTGTCTAATTGTGATTGTGTAATAAACCATGAGAAAATGTTGGTTAGGGTAATTTTGGCACCAAATTTAAAATTTTTCATGACATATAGGAGTGGGCCATTAGTCTTAACAAAAGCGCCTCACGGATAGGAAGTTGCATGACTAGCACAAAACCCTTTACCACCCAAATTCCACCCAAAATGCGAGGATCGCCTTAGATTAGTAGGAATTAAAGCATTCATCTTTAATGCTTAGAGTGTGAACCGTAGTATATTAGATTCTAGAACTTGTTTTGTGATGCATTCCGAGATCGCAAGTGAGGCTACACTTGTGTAGTTAGGAATAACTAAATGATAAGAGGCATTAGGATAAACCCTTGTTTGATACCGTAATATAATTACTTCTTCCACATCGGTTGAGTAATTCCCCACACCCTTTGCGTTGTACTCATCTTTAGTACACGATACCCCTAGTTAACCCCTCGAGCCTATCCTTTTCGCGGTTCTCGTGATGTTTCGGTTTTTCCGAATATCAATGAAGAGCATTGTTTACACCCCACCCCAAATATACACCCAAATCGCCTTTAGCCTACCCCTTATGCACTCACTTTTAGTGCAATTATTTGTTATCACCTTAAACCCTTAGTTCAATTATCTAGTTGCTTGCATAAGTTGCTAAGTCGAGTCATATCCTTTGTATACGCTTTGGGATGATTGGGATTCATGGGAAAAGTTAAAGTTTATGAAATGACGGAAGGGAACGTTAAATTCAAATTCCTTTGTTTACGTAATAATGTACCCCAAGTGTTTTGATCTTTTCAATTCGGGTCAAATTAGTGTTAGAGTAATAAAACTCAAGTGTAGGGATATGCCTAGAAATCCCTAGTATTTTGATGTTACCGTAGAGGATGGTAGAGTAAAAGTGTATGAAAAAAAAAAAAAAAAAAAAAAAAAAAAAAAAAGAGAAAAAGAAAAAAAAAATAAAAAAAAAAAAAAAAAAAAAAAAAAAAAAATACGGGCTACCATCCTACATCTATCCTTTAAATTTATGTTTGTTTATTTCGCTATCTAGAGTTTAGAGTGTCGAGTCTTGGCTTAGCAACGCCATTCTTCATATGCGCTAACATAAAGATTTTTGACTTACCACCACTAAATAGCCTATCCCACCAAACCCTTATTTCCTACCGTAAGCCTAACGTTACAACCCTTTAAAAGACCTCTTTGATAGTCTTTCCTAGGTGCTTACGCCAAAGCGATGGAGGTTTGATCTATTCTCAAGCCTATGGTAATCTATGTACTAGGACCGTTAATGAGTGTTTATCTTCCATTTCCTATATTGTTATATTTCATTTATACACCGAGAGAGATGTGAGTATCCAAACACCCCATGTGAGGTGCTAGTATGTAATTTCCGTGCTTGTTATGACTTTTATGGGCTTATATGTGTTGTGGACCGCTTTGAATTAATGCTTCATGACCCCTAACTTATAAATTAATTGGTTAAAGCACATTTGCTTGAGGACAAGCAAATAACAAGTGTAGGGATATTTGATAAGGTTTTAAAAGGTACCATTTTGAGGGTCGTTTAAGTCCTTATTTGATCACTTTGTATCCGTTATTGCTTAATATCGCTCCTTTTCACTTTTAGGTCTCGTGAAGGCAAAATGTCGGAATGGCACTTATTTGGACGTAAAGGCGCGAATATATGAAGAAAATGGCCAAAGTCGAAATCGACACTCACGCTGTCGAAAGTATAAGGCGACGGCGTCAGAGCTATTTGCGACGCCGTCCCGAATTATTGTGACGGGTCGAACTCAAAACTCGTGTTTTCAAGAGACGGCGCCTAGTTGTGAAAGAGAGTAGGCCGTCGCTACTCGCACGGCCTAGATGCGATCCGACGACGCCGAAGTCAAGAGGACGGCGTCACGGACATAAGGTGACGCCGCGCAAGGTTAACGTGGCCAAGACGAAACCCTAATGAGCGGCGACACGACGGCGCCACTAAACATAAGGTGACGCCGCCGCAATTGTAATCTTATATATAGAATCCGAATTTTTCGCCTTTGTGTGGAGAGTCTTTGGAGTAAAACCTAAAACCGAACCTAAGGTGTCTTGTACAAGATTTTAGGGTTTTAACCCTATCTTACACCAAGATAAGTCTTTGCTTCATTAATTCAATTATGTCTTTGATTATTTGTGTGTATGCTTGCATGTTCTCCATGTCCGCTAATTTATTTGTGTGTTTGCTTAGGAAGTATGAAACTTAATTATTAAATATTGATTGGTTGTTTCTTATCTTAGTTGATTAATGATCTAGTAATGCGATAGGTCATTCGTTGTGTACTTAATGCTTGATTCATCTTTGTGAACCTTAGAGTATGATTACCGAGTGATTGTAGGCTAAACCATCCAAAGAGCGCCTTAGAGTAGGAGTCTATAATCTCTAAGTGGATTTGTAGACAAGACCCTTTGGTAAGTTCAAAGAGTTAGGAGAAACGATACCCTACAACTTTAGAAACACAACGCAACTAGGAATAAGACGTGACACTCAACCATCAATAGGAGATAATTAAGGAGTAATACAAACTAAGTAAACACATCTTTAAACTATCATACGAGCACACATTAATTAGACATAGACTCCCACAACCTTAGTTTAGATAATTAGATAATAGTAGAGTAATCGGTAGAAATACCAACCCCCAAATCCAATACCCGAGATTCGTACCTTTCCATTTTTCATAAAATATAAAAGATAAAAATAATCTTCCTCAACCTTAACCTTAGCGTAGTAACTCCCTACTAGCATTCCTATTCCCCAGAGAACGATATCAATACCCGTGGCTTACCCTAATTACTACACTACAACGATTAGGTTCATCGCCTAGGGTGTTATAAAACTTGCTCAAGAAAAGGAAGTTTCCTTGACCCCGAACGACGCGGAACTTAGTAGCGTTATCAGGAACCGTGGGATCCGTGATGATGACTCATGCCAACTCTAGCTAAAACAATCATTTCAAGCTCATCTTTCTAACTTAAACACTCCATCTTATCTTAAATGAGTTCCTAGATCAAGACAACTCTGATGTTGACTCTTGTGCATGTTAATCATCACATTCCAATGAATTTTAGTGGCTTAAGTCTTGAATGCACTTGCCAAATCCCTTGCTTTATAAACCACATTGTTAGGACTTCTAAAGTCATCATCTTCATCCTCATTTTCAGCACTTAGAAACCTTTACAAACCTCTTGAAATCATCTCATCATGAGGAAAACTCCAAGTAGCAACTTATCCACCAAAGAACCACCCAAGAAAATTGCTCGTGTTGTACACGAAATCTCTTCAACCGAATCATCTCCGGTCAAATCCACAAATGCAAGGATTTCTCCTCCACCAATCAAACCAATCCCTAAAAGGATAGTACCCACAAACTACCTATGCCAAACACCACCATACCTCCTAGGCCAACAATCCCATCTCCACTAAACCATCACCATTGGTTTCTAGAGCTATCTCATTCACAACTCCACTATCATCACCACACCTCTACAATTTAGAGGATTTGCCTCCTAGCCGCCTCATCCTCCTCCACCGCAACATTCTCCTCATTAGGAGGAATAATGGTACAAAATCAAGGTGTTGAGTCAACACTAGCTCGACTTCCTTTTCGTCGTCACCATCATATAATCCCATTTGGATTATGAGAAATTATCAAGGTCAACCACCCGACCATATGGAAGTTGACACTTCTACCACCACCATCATTCTTGGTCGAGCCATCTTCAAATGTGCCTCCACCAATCCCTCCGCTGCTTGAGGCTCCCCAACCCGCTTCACTTGATCCTTCGCATCAAGCAATTTCATTTCTTCCACCACCACTACCTAGCCATGACAAAGATTGTTATCATTGTCAACACGTTGAAAGTTTGATACATGAAGTACGAGAAGATCAACGTTTCATGTTCTATCACCTCCTCGAACGCTTCGACGAGATTAAACCTAAACAAACTTGAGCTAGAGGATTTTAGTGGTGTCCTAGTATCTAGCGTTACTTAGATAATTCTAGTAATTCCAAGTCATGTATCATTCATTTTCTTAGTTTTAGAGTCATGTATATCATACCTCTAGTTTTATTAAATGAAATTACATGCTACTTGCTATATATTTCTGAGTATATGATTATGTTGTATAATACATATCTCACTTTGATCTTAACATTATTTGTTATATCACCATTACTGAATTCAGTCATCAGCCAGACGGATCCCTAGAAATCCGCCTAGACGGATCCCTACAAGGAGGGAACCGTGGGATCCGTGAGACAGAAAACTATTTTTCTACTAACTTGAGTAATACTTGCAGGAAATTATGCATTATTCTTGTTTTCTAACTTTTGTTTTGTAGTTATTCAATTTACACATGAAGACTTTGACACCCTAGAGCTAGGGGGAGCTTTGTGTCAAAAGCAATACATTGCAAAATTACTTGCAATATTAAGATTACATTTCATGACATCCCTTTGCAAAATTGCAATCATCAAGGGGGAGCACATTCGTCACATAGACGAAATCTTTTGCAAACTTAGTTGCAAATGAACTAGCTTAGTATTATTTTTTTCTTAACGCCGTCACATAGGGATGGACTCGTCAAGGGGGAGTTAAGAAGAGATCTTTTCCAGTTACTTGCTCTCTACTTTTACTTTCTTTTCTATTTTCACATGTTTTTCTTAAAACAATGTGTTTGTGTACTTTTCAAGCTCTTTTGTTTCGACAAAAGGGGAGAAAAGTAAAAACTACAAATTCAAACGTTTACGAATTTTAGCTTTTACTTCAAATAATTTTATGTTTTGTCATCAACAAAAAGGGGGAGATTGTTAATACAAATAAGCCGTAAAAACGTTTATTTATATTTTATGATCTTCTAATGTTTTGTCGATAACAAACGTAAAATCATTTTAATGAAACAAATAAAATACGTAAATGGTTTGAGCTAATAGTTTTCTAACACACTTACATTTTCACATAAAACACTAAAACAAGTATAAGTGATTTTATGATTTAGTATTACAAATGTACAACAACTAGTGTTTACATATTTCGGTAAAATATACACATAACTAGTATGTAGTATATTGGGTAATATAAATGGGTAGAAACTTAAGTATCATAACCCATTGACCAAATACATTGAATGTAGTTGGGTACAACCCAAAGTCCATGACCCATATACATGGAGCTTGACCCATAACCCATTGCATGACATCATGCTCATGTCATATATGGATAATATCCATAACCCATGGTATTGACCCATACCCATTTGACTAGGTGCATTGCACTCATAAGATACATTGTATCTAAAAAGAGACCCATGGATCAACCCATAACCCATGACCCATAACCCATGACCCATAACCAAAATACCCATGGGCAAAGAGGAGCGTCCCACGGATCCCTAGTTTTACACTAGACGGATCCCTTGTGGGAGGGATCCATGGGATCCGGGGAACAGTAGGCATTTTGTCTCTATAAATACTGTGCCATTTCTTCATTGTTTCTCACCCCTTTCTCACGTACTTTCTCCTTGAGTTAAAAACTCTCTAACCCTAGATCCAAGTGATCTATGTTTGTAGTTTTGTTTTTGTGTGATCCTCTAGGTTCCTCTTAAAGGCGAGATCACCACCTTGGAAGTCAAGCAAGCTCAAGTCCATGAGTTGCCATACTTCCTCATCATCAAGACTACTTAAGTCCTCTTGTTGATGGTTCTTTTTTTTCTTCTAAGAAGTGTAGTATTGAAGACATTAGTGAAAGATGTCTCAAGTGTCAAGATGAAGACATTAGTAAAAGGTGTCGATCGTCCGTATTGTAGGCATTAGTGAAGGGTGCCTAGAAGTCAAGTCACAAGACATTAGTGAAGGGTGTCTTGAAGATCTAGTTAAAGGCATTAGTGAAAGGTGCCTAAGATGTACATTCGATATGGTGTGATTTGATGTACAAGATATATTAGTATTGGGTCAAAGGATATTGTTATCCTTGTTGTCATTATAAGGAGTAGATCTCTTTTGGGGTTAGTTAATTGGTGTAGTGTTGGGTAGTAGTTCCTCCATTGTAATGGAACTGTGCTTAGGTACTTATCCTAGGTGTGGTTCACCTTGGTGTGATAAAGGGTAAAGGGTAGACGTTGTGGTAGGTGTGGTTCACCTTGGTGTGAAAGAACCCGGTGGTTAGCCTAGTATCGGAAAAAAAGTAGGCAACGTTGTGAAGGTTTCTCCACCATAAGGAGTTGGTGTTGTGTAGTGATTACGAACTCTCGAGTAGGTGACTCGGGGAGTGGAGTAGGGCAAGGAAGGTATCCTTGTAGCGAACCACTATAAATACTGCTTGTGGTTTTGTGCTTCTTACTCTTATCTTTTCATTACATATTTATACTTCTATATGTTTGTTTATCAACATCCAACACACATCCAAATAGATTGACATAAGTCGATCTAAATAGTTTAAAACGAGTTTTAATTGACAAAACTATTCAACCCCCTCTTCTAGTTTTCCACATGTTGTGTTGTCGCAATGAATTGATTCACATGATTATAGAGCTACCGTGGCTTGCTTTTGTGTACTCCAAATTGATTGGTGATTCACCGTAGTAGAAAATAATTCCAGTAGTGCCTTTGCCTTCTTGAGTGTTGACTCGTAGCTACCGTCACTATAACCTTGTATCCGGTTTCCTCCATTGTGTTTGTAGGTGATTCCATAGTCTTTGTTCCTTTAACATAGCGTAGTACTTGCCTTATAGTTTTCATGTGTTGTTCCTTTGGTTCTTGCATAAAACGACTAAGTAATCCAAAGGAATAACTTAAGTCGGGTCTTGTATGTAGCATATATCGTAAGCATCCAATTAAGCTTCTATATTCAGTTGATTTGACCGTTGTTGCTTCAATGTTCTTTGTTAGTCTTGTTCTCGGATCCATAGGTATTAATGTTTCGCTGCGCCTAGCATTCCAACTTCCTTTAGGATCTTGCTTATGTGAGGCGGATTGCTTTATTGATATATCACCTCCGCTTGTGTGACTTCAATTCCTAAGTAGTAGGATAGTAATCCTAGGTCACTCATCTCAATTTTTCTTCCATTCGAGCTTGAATTTGTCTATTTCTTTCTTTGGTGTGCCAGTTGATGATTAAATCATCCACATAGACTCCTACTAGAAGTATTGAGTCTTTTGATTTCTTCGTAGACAGCTTGTTCCAAAGCGCATTTCTTGAAATCTAAAGACTTCAAGGTATTGTCTAGTTTTATGTTCCATGCACGGTGCTTGTCTTAAACCGTATAGAGCTTTTATGAGTCTCAGACTTTTCCATTATCTTTTATAAATCCTTCGGGTTGTGTAACATACACTTCTTCTTTTAAGTCTCCATGCGTAAATGCGATTTGACGCTCTAGGTGATGTACTTCCCATTTGTTATTAGCGCTATGGCTAATAGTAATCTGGACTGCTTCCATTCTTGTCTGCAGTGCAAAGACTTCTTCAAAATCTATGCCATGCTCTTGTATGTAGCCTTTTGCTACTAGTCTTGCTTTATGCTTGACTATATTTTCATTAACATCTTTCTTGGTCTTGAATACCCACTTTAATCCAATGGCTTTATGTCCTTTTGGTAGAGTGGTTAGTTCCCATGTATAGTTCCTATTAATGGAATCTAATTCGACCTTCATTGCTTCAATCCATTTTAGATCGTTCGATGCTTCCTTGTAATTCTAGGTTCATCTTCAGCCAGTAATAAATGCTCGGGTAAAACCTCCTCGGTGTTATCATATATATCATTCAACGTTCTAAAACCTTTTAGAGGTGTATGATCAAAGTTTGGATGTAAATTCCGGGTTGTAGTTGAGTTACATTGATTGGTTGAATGTGCTGAGGTAGTTGGTGTAAATTGAGTATTTATTCGCGATGAAATTGTAGATGGTGTGCGAAGTGTTTGTGATTGTGAGGGTGAGTTTGTTGTTGATGTTTCATATTCATGATCATCATTTGCAGGGATATCATCGTCTTCTTCATTTGGTTGGATTTCGTGTTCCTGATGTTCATTTGTGTCTTCAAGGTTTTCGAATTTGAAGTCAAACCATTCGGTTTCATCGTTAGTCTGTTCATTCGGTAATCCTTCCATCCCATGCTTCATCCTCTTTAAACTTCACATCTCTACTAACACATATCCTTTGTGTTTTGGATCAAACAACAGTAAGCTTTTGATCCTTGTTCGCTTCCTAAGTATACCATTTTGTTGCTTCTATCATCTAACTTTGTCAGATGTTGTGATGGTACCTTTGCATATGCTATGCAGCCAAAAACTCTTAAAGTTTCTAAATTTGGCTTTCTTTGTTTAATTGCTTCATATGGAGTGATGTCTTCTAAGGCTCTTGTAGGAACGTTGTTTAGAATGTATATAGTGTGTCTAACAGCTTCAGCCCAAAAATTTTGAGGCATGTTGGTTGCTTTCATCATGCATCTCGTTGTAGACATAATTGTCCTATTCCTTCGTTCAACTACTCCATTTTGTTGTGGTGAGTAAGGTGCGGTTAGTTGTCGTATATGCCGCTTTCTTTGCGATGATTGAGTGAATTCGTTAGATGTGAATTCTCCTCCATGATCGAGTTCCTAACATTTTCAATGTTGTCCTTAGCTCCTTTTCTATTGTTTCTTTGTATTCCTTGAAAGTATCGAATGCTTGATATTTCGTGTTTAGGAAATATGCCCACATATATCTTGAGTAATCATCTACTAACAAGAATATGTATTTCTTTCCAGATGGTGTTGGTGGTGTGATTGGTCCACATAAATCTCCATAAACTAAATCTAAAGGTGATGTTGATCTAGTTTTTGCTTTCTTGGGAAATGGAGCTCTGCTGTGTTTACCAACTAAACAAACATCACATATTTGTGTTGTATGTTTAATGGCAGGTATTCCATGAACTAACTCTCTTTGAGTCATAGATTTTAGTGATTCAAAGTTGAGGTGTCCTCGTCTTGCGTGCCATAACCAGGTATTGTCAGTCAGGTTTGCTTATAAGCAAACAGGTGTGCCTATCTTCAGACTTGCTTTGTATAGACGGTTTCTTTGTCTTGTGACTTTCATGAAGATTTTGTAGTCCATGTCATAAAGTCGTAATTCATCATCGTCCATTACTACTTTACAACCGATTTCAGTAAATTGCAAGGTTGTAAAAATCGCTAGGCGCTAGTGAGGCGGTTGGGTAGGGCCTAGCGATTAATCGGTTAGGCGGGGATTAATCGATTAATCGGATTGGAATTTTATGCACAAAATGTAATTTTAGATATTATATTATTTTATATGTATAGAATAAGCGTATTGCATCAAAGTTCAAATATTTCAAGTGTTCAAATATAGACATAATACATAATTCTTCAAAGTTCAAAGTCAAAGATAAATATTAATCGGTTTTTTGACCATTTTTAAGCGACCTTTGACCGATTTTGTTCGATCAATCGGTTTGTTGACCGATTTTAAGTGATTTTGTCATATTTTTAAGCGATTTTGTTGACCAATTTTTAAGCGCTTTTGTCCGATTAATCCGATTAGACCGATTTTGTCCGATTAATCGGTTTGTTGACCGATTTTTAAGTGATATTTGACCAAACCGATTAATAGGCCGATTATGATAAATCAAGGCGCTTAGTGAGCGATCAGCGATTATGCGGGGATTAATCGGCCGCCTGGGCCGATTTTTACAACAGAGGTAAATTGGCCAAGGCTCAATAAGTTGCTTTTTAAGCTGGGAATGTAATAGACTTGAGATATGATTCTTTGTTTCTCGTCATCACATTCTAATAGAATTGAACCTTTTCCTTTAATCTCTATGTGAGATCCATCTCCGAATCTTACTTTTCCACTAACATTCTCATTTAGCTCTTTGAAGTGTTCTCTTATCCTAGTCATATGGTTGCTAGCTCCGTTGTCTAAATACCATTGACTATCGACACTTGTCTCTTTATATCCTACATCCTCTTCGTGTAGCGAGACATTTTGATCTTCAAGTTTTGTTACTTGTAGGTCTTCTAATATTGCCATTAATAAGGTAGGTTCCAAGTCCTCCTCGACAAGATTAGATTGCATACTAGTGTTTGGTTTTGCATAACACTTAGATGCATAATGAATATTTGGTTTGTTGAAGTGATTGTGAGAATTTTCTCCATCCTTCTTCTCGTGGTTATATTTATCGTGGTTTCTTCCTTGTGAGAATTTTTATTTTCCACATCCACGTCCTCTGAAATGTTTCCCTCTATTGTTATGTCGTGTGAACATCAGTTTTTCTTGATTGTCCACTTGTTTTCCTTTCTTGAACTTAATCCTTTCTTCGTAGGTATTGTAGGACCGATAATACTAGTGATTCATGTGGTTCGGGGGGTCGGGGAAGCTCAAAGAATGAATAAGACATGGTATTATTTAGATTAAAGTAAAGGGAAGATGTGTGTGTTTCTAGAGAGAAGAAGAAGAAACCACACACACTTCTTTACAAAATATGAACTTCCTACCCTCCTAGTTGGGACTAGGAGGGGTATATATACTTAGACAAGTCTAACTTAGCACAATTGACTAAACTAGTCCTTGTGAATAAGTAAAAGAAGAAACTAATGCAATTCCGTAATGACTTCACTTTAGCGAGGCTAACAATCTCTCCCAAGTGATGTCGTGCGGAGTTGCTTACAATGTTCCTACAAGCAAAATTAAATACAACAGATAAGCGCAGCAGCTCCAAGAGAGTCTTCACGGTCTTCAAACTTCATGAATCTTCTCACCGCCATCTCTTTACTTGCAAGAACAATGTGAGCAAATCTAATTAGGGATTAAATCGACCTTTTGCTCTCCCCTAATTAGTGCTCTCCCCAAACCGATAACCTATCTCGATGAATTTCCGAATTGAAGAAGTCTTTTGATAATTAAATTAGAACCGTCTTTAGTCTTCTACCACGCAGTGAAAATGTAGAAAAGATCGTCGACTCGACCTTCTTCAAGATTGTCCATTCGGGGAATAAGATATCAACATCTTCATCTCACCAAATGCATTCCGCTTACCTTTCATATATCAAATCAGCCCATAATGTACACATTTCTCTCCTTGATGGTTACGATTTATCGGAATCAAGATACAATTGTGTACATGAAGCATTAATCGAAGCATTCTATCATAAGTCAAATCACCCATGAGAAGATGTCGATGAACAATACCATTTTAAATTGTCTAACTCATCTCAACCCCCAGTATCAAAATTCAACGGTTGTCTGTAGTAACCACATGTGAGGATAACCCAATATGACGAACTTGAGAATGAAGTCAAATCTCCGGAATAGTTACTTAAGCTTGTACTATCCTTGTGAAAAAGAACGGTGTACCCAATGTACAAAACCTCTTGGCGTATCCTCAACTACGTGAGACATCAAGTGATAGCTACTTTGTGGGTTAAGAGAAAAGAATCACAAAAGTAACTAGATAGCAAGTCTTCATCACACTCAACATATTTGCCCGCACAAGTCATCTTGGCGGAAGGAAGAAAGAAAGAAGATGAAATAAGTACACGCACCGTCAAACTTCACTTCACACCCAAATAAATAATAAAGAGTCATCTCGTAGTCACGATTGAAATACATCGAAAACTTTAGTCGTGAACGTAGTATCCTCGTGAAAAATTATACCATACCAACATACCACTCATCAAATTTAATCAAAAATAGTATCCAATATTTTGTTAAAAATAAATTGGATAACCATATCATTAGACGTTCAATTTTTCAAAATCAAACGTGTAGCCCAAATTTAGTCATATTGCCTAAAGCCAAAATCATCTAATTGAAGCCCATCATCCGAAAACTCCACATATCCGGTTGGAGATAAAAGGTTTTCCACTTATCATTTCACCTTTAACCTAAACCTAATCTCGATACTTGTAAAACTCCGCCCCATCACAATTTTTTCTCTCAAGATCCGAGAAAAATGACTCTCCATAATCAAAAATATGATTCTCCATCTTCAAACAAAACAATTATCTCAAACACATCATCATATCAACAAATATGAGTTGAATCAATACCAGCTCATACGCAACCGCACCTTTACCTAGTTTTTTCATTATAGAACGAATCAAGAAGATGACTTCAAGATCCTATGGGTCTCGGGTAGGTTTATGTTGATTTGTTTTTTCTTTTCGAATAGACCGAATCAATTAGTGAGATTAACACACAAGTTGTTTTAATCTTCCTTATAAGCTTTGGATATCATTTGAAACTTGAGTTTCCAAAAAGGCTCGATGATGATTCAAGTTCCATACTAAAAACATCTTATAAAAGATTGAAAAGATGGAACCTTTCTGAGATCTCTTGTATATTATTCTTTTAAAGTTGAGTCGAGGAGGAGATGGGATCGTGATAGATATTGATTTTGATTGGTTAGGATAGATTTGAGGTTGTTGATGGAGATGGATTTGTAATAGTTTTTATTTTCATTTAGATCACGGACTGATGATGGTTTAAGTGAACCTGAGGTCGAGTTGATTTTTGGTATATGGTATGTTTGTGGTCGTGGTCGTTTTACGCCGTAACCTTCTTCTCATTTCTTAAGCGTAAAACAGTTCTTGGTCCTTATGCGTAACTCACGCGTAACGTTATGCTTATGCGTAGCTTTACGCGTAACCTTGCTCAGGCGTAAGCCAAGGCTTATCGTGAAGCACACGCTTAACTTTTTCTACGCAGAACTTCACATACGCCGTAACTTTCATCGTAGATATTCCTTACGCGTAAGTTTAGGGTTTTGACCATTTGACCACTTTTTCCCATGAGTTTTTCCGATCGATTTCTCCGTTCATCTTCATACGTTACCCAAAAAGCATAAAACTACTTCTATGACCTGTTTGACCAAGAAAATGACGGTTGACCACAAAAATTGTCACGAGTTTGGTACAAGAATAAGTCACAAAATATATGTTACCAAAAGATCTTGACGAAAGGTACAAAAAGCAGAACTGAAACACCGCAATAACTTGTTGACTTTCTTTGACCAAAAGATACCAACATATGAATAAACTGTTAACCTCAAAAGATGGAAAAAAAATTCCGAGACATAAAAATCGGTTAAAAAGCAGTTTAAACATATATTCAAACCACACGAATCAGTAAAAATACACAACCTGGCTCGTTATACCAATTGTAAAGCCCCTTTTATCACAAATACCTTATCACAACGTTAAGCAAACCCAACACAAACACGTATAACAAACTCACGAAACAGTTATACTATGCGTATAGAAAGAAAAAGGAAAGAACTTGGTGACTTGATGTATATATATCGTGTATGTTTAGAGAGGTAGAGAGAAGAAAGATGAAAACAATAATATGTTATATTGCTTCAAAGGAAAACACACACACACACTCAAGCACACCTCAAATGACATACTTGAGGGTATTTATAGTAAGAGAGGATGATGCCCTAAGGCTTGGCCATGGGCCTTGAGATGGACTTGGATTGGGCTTGGGTTTCACTAACTAGACAAGGCTAGCTTAACATAACTTATGCCCAATTAGCTTAGACCAATCCACGAGCCCGTTGACTATTCTATCACGATATCTAACACACATTACAAAGTTCCTAATCGTGAATGACCATCACTTCTAATAAAAATAATCAAGGCTAACAATCTCCCCTAAGGGTGGTCATTCAAAAGATGCTCCACTTGAATAGGTCTTTAATCTTTTGAGCTTGAACTTTGTGAGTAGATATAGAATAGTCTTAATTCTTTGTTCCTTCATGCTTTGTGATCGAGTTAATGTGGTTGTTCTGTCATTGTCAACTTCGTTGGTTAGGTGTCTCACGCCTTTCTCCACCATGCTCACACTTCTATTTGTCTTTGGTTACCAATGATGTAGTTCTCGAGTCTTTAAACTTTGAGGATTCTTTGACATTGACGAAGAATCATCTTTAACTTTGTTGCCTTTGATTTTGATGAGAACTTTTCATGTGTTGTTGGTATGAGCATGTGGCGAGTCCGCATGATCCATCCGCCCGGAGCTTCCATAAGAAGAAAACATAAAACAAAGTTAGTAATAAGCGGATTCCGCACTTAATAGTTTGAATTTCGAGGGTGTTAACAAAGATAGTGTGAAAACACGCCTCTAGTTCTAACAGAGGCCGTTCTCGAACCGGAGTCCCACAAGTGAGATAACACGATATACCAAGTACATCTACAGCTCGGATGAGTCATTGAGGTACATCAAGCATCACCCCACGATCGTAGACCGTTTGAGACACACTAAGCATAATCCACGAGAATTACCGAAGTGACTGCTTTGTCGTGGTCGTTGATGTTGACCTGGCAGAATTTCCATTCAATCATCAAGATCACAGATGTGAAACTTCTCATAAATGTTCGGCAAATTGCTAAGATCCGCGTAGGACTCTAGAATATATCACTTATGTCCTTATTGATGAACAACAAGCGATGTCATGTCATGTGTTCCTATGAGATCTTTTGATGAATCTCGTGGCTCTAGACTCAATAAGTGCATTTTGGTTTTCCCGAGCGGAGACTAGGAGAGGGTCTCCTTCTTCAATATCAACAATCTCTAAGAGAAAGCCGATAGTTTACGTAGGGTTCCCAAGAGAATGAAACAAATCCTTTTAAGAGGAATTGAGTGGCTAGAAGGTTTAGTGCGGTCGCCACCGGGTCCATGACGCCTTGGTCTTCAATACCAGTGTCATCTAGTGACAACCAAGAGTGTATGAATTGAACCCGGTTTACGCCCTATGGTTGATTATGGAGGGCTATTTCTTTTCACCCTTTTTATTACTTTTCTTTTAATTCTTCAACCCTTCTTTCTCCTTTCTCACATTGCTCCTTTTTCAATCATACCTAAGGACTTCTAGTTCTAAACTATTGGTGATGTCCTTGGGTAGATCCCTCCGCTCAAGCGGATCATAGGACGGATTTCCTATCCTTAGTCACCTTATAACTCCATGACTATTCCTATGTTGCCATGAAAACCTTTTTCTTGAAAATCTCTCAAAGTGTTTATGATTATAAAACATGATTTTGTTAACACCTTGAGAGTTTTATATTTTCAAAAACACTCCCCCTTCACATGTGCTTATATTGTTTTAACTTAAATCTTTACAGTGAGGGTGGAGATCACACTTTTTGAATTGATCGACTTTAAATGAACAAGACCGATTCGAGACACGTTTACATCACTAGAGAACTAGCTTGAAATTATTACCCGTCCTGGTCAAGTCATAGAAAGTTTCTCGAGATGGTACATGATTCCTAGTCAATTCATTGGTTTCGACTGAGTCGAGCTCTTTTGAGATTCAAACAACGATCATAAAACATTTTTGATCACATTTTAATCACATTTCTCCCCCTCAAAAATAGCATATCCATGATGTTTTTGAAACACAATTGATTAAAAGATATGTTTTTCGAAAAGCATTTGGAGAGAAACTGATTCAGCATGAATTTTGGAACAATTTTGGTTTTATACTCCCCCTTAAAGAAAGCATATTTTCATACGAAAATTTAGAATCAATTAAGGGTTTAGAGGAGTTATCTTGGTATCAAATGTGAGAGATTTTGAAAATCTTTTGAAAACTTTCGAATCAATGGTACGCAAGATGAAGATTTTAAAAATCTTTTGAAGATATTTAGAGAAAAATTATCTTCATTTGTTGTAGGATAAGTGCTCGATATTTATGAAAATCGATTTAGCGTAGCACTTTCCTTTCTTTGAAGATCGGGTTGCAAGCGGAAATACTTACAAGCCATCATGTTTTTAGGAAAAGCGCTTGAAAAAATATTTAAAACCTTTGATGTTGATAAGCACTTTCCTTTCTTTGAAGCGGGTCCCGAATCGATGTGTTCGAAGCCATTAATTTGAAGTCCGGTTTCGCATCAAGTATCTGAAAGCCATTATATGAGAAATTTTGAGAAACGACATGTTTTAGAAAACATTTAAAGAACTCTCGCTCAAGCATCTGTACATACCCGTATCATTGTTGAATGACATTTCTAGATACGTCTGTAATATCGATTATACGAGACATGTCGTGAGAAGAATATTTTGGATTTTGATTTTATATTGTTTTTGTATTTTTGAAAGTTTTATATTTTGTATTTTGTTTTTGTTGGTTTTTCAAATTTTGTATTTTGTTTTTCAAAAATATTTACAAAGAAGATTTGAAGAAAGAGAAATTAAGTTGGGACAAGTAAAAGAAAGAGAAATTAAGAAAGAGAAAAAATTTCCGAGACATAAAAATCGGTTAAAAAGCAGTTTAAACATATATTCAAACCACACGAATCAGTAAAAATACACAACCTGGCTCTGATACCAATTGTAGGACCGATAATACTAGTGATTCATGTGGTTCGGGGGGTCGGGGAAGCTCAAAGAATGAATAAGACATGGTATTATTTAGATTAAAGTAAAGGGAAGATGTGTGTGTTTCTAGAGAGAAGAAGAAGAAACCACACACACTTCTTTACAAAATATGAACTTCCTACCCTCCTAGTTGGGACTAGGAGGGGTATATATACTTAGACAAGTCTAACTTAGCACAATTGACTAAACTAGTCCTTGTGAATAAGTAAAAGAAGAAACTAATGCAATTCCCGTAATGACTTCACTTTAGCGAGGCTAACAGGTATTAAGTCTTCCAATTGCCTCTTCCATTGTCATTTTACTTAGATCAGAATATTGTTCTATAGATGCGACTATTTGCAGATACCTTTCGGGTACAACATTTAGTAGTTTCCGTACTAAGGTTTCATCTTCTATTGTATGTCCTAGACTAGCGGCTTTGTTTACGAGTGTTGTGAGTTTTGTGGTGAAGGTGTCGATTGTCTCGTCTTCCTTCATATATAACATCTCAAAGTAGGATTTGAGTGTTTGTAATCTTGCTTGTTGAACTCTGTCTTCGCCAACGTGTCTAGTTTTCAAAGCATTCCAAATGTCCTTCGAAGTTTTGTGCTTTGTTATTTGACGTAATTGTTCTTCGGGTAAGGCTTGATAAAGGAAAGCAATAGCGGTTTTTTCTTTCTTCTTATCGGGTTGAGTCGAATCACTCGGCTCAATTGTTTCCCATAAACCATTCGCTTCGAGAATGATTTGCATTCGAATTGCCCATAATGAGTAATTCGCGAGCTTTAGGATTGGGCATTGAAATTAGGGTGTACTATTTGCAATATTAGTACTAGATTCCTTTTTACCACTTTCTTTCGTCATATCTTAATGATAATGACAATAAATCTCCAAAAAGAATTTTAACACTTAGTGCGTTTAAAAAAAATCTTATTTCTAAAATGAGCTCTTAATGTTTTATCTTCCTCAAACGGGTGTAAAACTTTCTAGGTATAGTTTTTAAAATTTTAAACTATCCTCGGAGATTATAAATTCAAAAATGAATAACCTAAGGTTAATTACTCCTTATAAATTATTCCTAATCAGTATACTAAGCAGTGTAATCACTAGGTTAATATACTATCCAAAAATGACAAGATACTAATTTAAAAGGTAACTTATCAAATAAAAATCAATATATATCAAAAGTAATATATAATGTAAAAAATGAAAGGTGGTATTTGTAAAATTTTGGAACATGGAGGGGTTGATGGTCTAACCCGATGCCCTAATAAAAGTAAAATGATCCTTTGTTGCCCTTAATATAACACGCCTCTCTTTTGGTTTTTTCCTTATTTTCTTTATTTTGAGATGGAAATATTAACACGTCTCTTTTATCTTTCTGAGACAAGTCCTTTTGTCTCTCTCTTGGGAAGATCTCAGTCTTCTCTTTCTCCAATATTGATGGTTAACCGCCTGTTAGTGGCTGTGTTTGACCGTCTCTTTTTCTTCTCCGGTGTTGTGTGTTCTTCGCGAGCACTAGTAACCCTCCAATTGAAACCGAGGGTTTCGGATGATTTGGGGGTTTTCTTATCCGTGAGAGATTTGATGATTGGAGTATGTAATTGAGTCAATTGATGACTCAATTAATCTTTTGGGCTTGATTCCTTAAATGAACAGGTGTGTTTGTTCTAATTTGAATCTTTGATTCTGCCCTAATTTGATGACTTTCGTTTAGTTTTGTTTGAATCAATATAAAATGATTTAATTCGTTTTCTGATCCTATTGGATTGGGTAAAAAGTGAAACTGTCTTCGATAAAAAAAAAATTCTTGCGAATGTTTTTCTGATGCCGGGTGAGAGTAATCACGATTGTGATTGTTCCCCTGTTGCAAAAAAAATAGGAACACGAAAATGACGTCTTGATTTGTGTTTGAATCGATTTGCAGAAAATTTTTCGAAACAGTTTTCTTGTTTTAATTCTGAAACTATAACGAATAATGGTAAGTGATAATTTTGGTTAGTAGACCAAACCGCTCTGATACCAATTGTTGGCCTTGTAACGGATCTATGGTCTTAACGTTAATCACAACATACCAAGTAAAACAGGGATTAAATGAAACTGTAAAAGTGTTTGTATTAATTTGTCATCATCTTTCTTACATAAATGTTTACAGTATATATACTAAATCAAAAGGTACATGTTGAACCGTTGTGATGGTTCAAAGATATGGCAGTTATGTTATAACTGTCATATAACCGTTTTCTGTAACTGCTAAGTTGACTTTAAGGTCTGACTTTTAATGGTTGACTTTTGTTGACCGGGTCATTGTAGGTTGAGATGGGTCGATTGATGATTAACCCAATAGTGATTATAATGTGACAGGAGAGATGTGGTCTACCTTCGAGTCCTTAACACATGTTCATCTCTAGTTGTGATTATGATGCGGCTCCCATCACCAAACCATTTGTGTAATCCAACTAATGCCTCTAGCATGCTTACGATCATCGACATCATCAAGAAGAATTAAGACATTACTATGACATAACCTACTTTGTATCGTGTGTTTTCCTTGTTCAAGACTCTGACTCTTACTTCTTTTTTCAAACCGCTTCTAAAATATTTTCTTGTAACTTTTTAAACCGATTTGCTTGATTCCTCACGAATATTGTCGAGAATGCGGTGACCTTGAAAATGGTCCTTGATTTCCATATAAATGTATGTGGCAAGAGTAGTCTTACCACCGCCTCAACCCCCATATCTCAACCATTCGCACACCACCGTCCCAATTTTCTAATCTTGATATCAAATCTTTTACACGGTCCGCCATTCCAACAAGTTCTTCGTCAATATTATAGTAATTTGACGTAAGCGACTTATCTGAAATTGTATCGACAATCTTTTGAATGACTGCTGCCTCATGTCTGCAGAATGCAGATTGGATAAATATAAATGGATAATTAGCATATATGCTCCACATTTGAAAAGTAAATATCACAAATAATTGTTATGACCATTATTGCTTTATGACCTCTGCACATAAAGTATTTGTTGGTAGTCCTCGAGATAAAGTTCGTGTTTTATTGAAGTTTAATTAATTTTTCTTTTTGTTTGATTGTTCTTGTATTATTCTAACTGGTTCGTCAAAACTTAAAAACAAAAGATTAGTTTTAAGTCCGTGATTAGGATTGGAGAAAGACAATAAACACACATTTGTTTTACCGAGTAATCGTGTTACCGCCATCAGATTGTAGTTGAAACATTACCAAATTTAGCAACGATCGCAAGCTTAGCCTGGTGGTATAGTTCGCCAGATCAACCAGAGATCTCAAGTTCGAGCACACACTGTCGGGTTATTTTTTGCAAAATGGTAATATTACGCGACTCCCAAATGAAAGGCCGAGGTGTTAATAGTAAATTATCGCCTAAAAATGGCATATACCCTTTATTAGAGATTAACTATCAAGACAAAATTTTGAGATGCTCCAAGTATATATATAAATTTCTTAACAAAAGAAATTACCCATTGGCAACGTTCTTGGGTTCCCATCAAGAATTATTACTTGCATCAACAAGTGTCTTTCTCCATAATTCACTTTCATGACATTCTCCGCCTCTTGTTTTGCAAACGCTTCTCCAAACTCTCCTTTTGTTTTCGCACATCCGATGGTTCCACATCATAGAATATTGGCATAACAATCATCCATTCTCACCTACATTTCATAATATGCACAAGTTCATCCAAACACCACGAGGAATCATAGTTTTGGAGAATACTATGACAAGAAATGCGATTCTTGGATAGCCTCCATCAGAGCTGGACCAACAGATTCACCCACAGGAAGTGTAATATCATCCTTGTAAGTGCGAACCATCGGTCTTCAAGAGCCTTGTAGAGATGATCTACAAAGGTCTTCATGTATCTTCTCCCGAAAGCTAAGAAATACATCATACTTCCAAGACCGGAAGAAGAAGTGAAGATGAAGATGCCATTGATAATGTGTTTGAAATGAGTATGACCGAGTTAGGAATAGATTGATGTAGATACTTGAGTGAAAAATAACTCGGTTAATTATCTAATTTGATAACTTTTCTTCGAATAAAATGAAGGAAATTTCCAAGCAATGAATGCCTAGTTGAAGTCATGTCACAATCACATTGGATGCCAATGCCATGCCCATCATACACGTTTCTCCAAAGTGTCTTTGTTAAACGTGGTGGAAATGTATCGCATGTGGTCCATGTTGACATATTGAGTTACGGAAATAATGCTTAGCAAGGTTTTTAAGATCGGGATTTTACTTAGGATTTTTTTTTTTTTTTGTAAGATCGTGATTTTAAGATTGGATCAGGATCTTAAGATCCTATTCTAATGTTATTTTTTAATAGTTTTTGTAATATTATACAAATCCACAAATTATTATACATTATGAACACCAAATACTATGAACGTATCATATAAATGTTATCCTAAATTATCATTATGAAATGTTTAAAAAGATTAACATGTTGTTTTTTGAATTCTACCAAAAAAGAACCCATAAATTTGTAATTTTTTAGTTTGTAATCCGAGAAAAATAAGATCGGGTCTGATTAGATCTTAAGATCGTATAGTCAAGATCGAGATCCTATAAGATCTTAAGCTTGCAAAGATCTTACGTAATATTCATATCGTTTTTACTTTACAGTATCGTAAAATCGTAAAATCTTAAAATCAGGATCGGAATCGTAACAACTATGATTTTTTTTGGTGCAAAATGTGAATTTATATTATAATTTCAAACCAAATGTACATCATGAACATAACCATAACCATACAACCTACCAATACATGTTATCCAATATCAGATGCTTAAAGTTGATTACAATTTTAGTCCATGTGAAATACACATTTTTCACATTTCATCTTTAAACTTTAATAAATGGGTAAATGATCCCTGCTGTTGGCTGCAGGGATCTTATCTGCTACAAGGGGTATATGGAGGGACCAATCATGCACAACAGAAAATATTAGAGGGTACAAAATGTAAATTGTAATATTATTTTCTCTTGTGCTGCATATAAGTGAGGCTGCTGCAGCAATGATTAGCCCTTAATAAATACACTGCCTTGTTGTTGTCCATTTCTAACAAATTAACAATTATCGTTAAGTGAGGTCATGTGCAGTCACGTGATGGTTTCTTTTTTCCCTTTTAACTATCCTCATCTTCAATCTCTATTTATTTCTTGATTTTCTTTTTTCAATAAAAAATAAAAAATATAGAACACCTTACATCAAATTTATAAAAAAAAAAAAAAAAAAAAAAAAAAAACTTATAAGTTTAACCATAAGTATAAAGCAAAGACATCTCAAGAACCCTTAAAGTAACAAATCTAAGGGCCCGTTTGGTTTGTAGATGGGTTTAGATTAAGATTTGGATTAGAATGTAAAGTTGTAGATTTGGATTTGGATTAGGAGAGAGAAAAATACAATTAAATAATATATTGTTTATATTTTAAATGAATAAAACTTATAAATTTGAATATATTACTTTTTTAAAATAGATAAAAAATTATTAGTGGAAGAGAATAAAAGAGGGTCCACTTAAAAATAAAAGAAAAAGTAAAAGTAAGGGAAGTGGTAGGGAATTCTGCACACCCTCATACTCGGTTTTCATCCCCAGTTGTGGAGGCCACTCGCACTTACCAAACACTTGTTTTTTACCATTAGTCCAAAGCTATTTGGAAATGACCCCAACCAAACATGTCTTTAAACTCATTAAACCATGTGAAAGAAAGATAAAGAGGCGAATCCACGAAGACCTTGATCGGTTTTTTCATACATCCACCACCACATGCCCCACCACCCCCGATGACCCATCTGCAAATACAAACCATCATAGTTCACTGTCGGCTTCACCCACCTGAAACACCGCCGCCGGCGTTCATCTTTTTTTCATTACATTCAACAATTATTTTTGTTGTTGATATATGAACTGGTTTTTTTGATTGTTGATAAAAATGATTTAGGTTTAAAGATTGTGGATAATAGTCTTGGTATTAATGATTTTGGATATATGTTTGAGTTCCTGAAGTGTAGAAATTGATATTTATGGATACATTTTTACGACCTTTACATGAAAGAATGGGGAGTGCAATGAGAATGAGACAGAAACAACAAAAGATATACTTGTTGGCAGGCTAGGATTTTTATTACTAAAATTTTAGTTATATAAATTTGTGTGCAATGTTGAACTAATGAACTTGATTGTAACACAAATTTACTTCAAACACATAATTCTTATGTTTGGGTTCTTGAATATTTTAGGATCTTGAGTGTGCTTTTAAAATGGGTTTGATTTTTGGTGTTTGGATTAGTTTGACGAGTAATGCAGCGGAATGTGAACATGGAAGTTAATGCCGACACACGATATGGTTGATGTGCACTTACTTGTTTGTCAATAGACCAAATACTTTTTGGTTAGGAGTTAGCTGAGGTAACTACAATGATAAAATAATTTGTACATGCTACCTGCAATTGCTTCCTTCATTAATCTTAAACATGACATCAAGATGTGTTGAACTGTTGATTATGATTGTAAAAAGAATATTCTTGCAATACTAATCCAAATCATATTAATAGGATGTACATATGCTTACAAAACAGACTTTTGACAACATTCAAACCCTTAGATTACTTATTTTGACTTGACCCAGTTAACCCTTTTGAGATGAATGAAAACTAAAATCGACCCGTATATGAAAACATTGGTCGAAATTGCCACTCCAAGTTTATGGTTTCATGTCCATTAACTTGTTTGTTAGTTGATAATCTTTGAAGCATTTTTTCTTGCCATACTAACATGTATCAGTTATTTTCATCCATCGTTGCTATAGACTTGTGCATGAAAGATACATCAAAGTTTCATGTATATACAAAACCTGGTAAAAGTTATAAACATGGGTATTAATTGAATGTGTTTTCTTGAACGAGTTTCTCAACTGTACATTATTATCTAGTAAAGACAAGTAACTCAAAACTACAACAGATTTCAGAGTTCAGGTCAGTTTGACCATTTCAGTCAAGGAGATCAATGACTTGTTACGTGTTATAACGAATCAAGTAGGATAACTATGCACCTCTGCTAATTTCGCATCTGATGACATGATCCTTATACGCAAACAAAGGCTTTCTGTCAATGAGTGCTATGTAAACACAACAAAAAGTCACATGTATATAGGCTATGGCAGCTGAATGAGGTAAGTAGCATTGTGAGAAATGGTTAGGTTTGGGGGTTCCCTTCAATCTTACAATTTATCATGAAGCCTGATTCAACTTTGGATGTCTAATTCAGATTTTCATACTGGTCTAAGCACTTGCATCAAGGGATAATACGTTTAAGAATATACAAATATTTACAATCGAAAGAGGAAAACTGAGTTTTGGATTTCAAATGTGCCTTAATTGTCATGATCAAACAATGGGGCCCCTTTACCACGGACTTCATGCATATTTAAGGTATAATTTCAAAAATGTGTGACTTCATTGTATTGTACATGCCAACACATAAAAACTATAAACGATTCAAAAAGAAAGAAATCCACCATGCTTGTTTGATTAAAAACAACCAGGATTGAAGGTATGAGCATTTAACTAACTGTTGGTCCGTGTGAAAGAGTAATGAGAACCAATTGCTTAACATCTATCCATACTAATTTTCATCAAATTCATGAAAACATAAATATGATTCAAAAATTGTTACCCGGTAACTAAAGTTTAGGATTTGACAAGATTTAGGGCATCTATTATGGTGAACCTTTATAAAGGTTTATAATAGTCTTTAGTGATCGGAAATTATAAATTCATAAACCTTTTTCTTGTTATAAAACTTTCTTTACTATGGATAAACTACTTAAAGCTTTATAAAACCTCATTAAACACAAAAGCATTAAATTTGAGAGGTTCAAGATATTAGACTTTTTCATTCCACATAAGCATGAAACAAATTTTCACTATGGTTAATAAAATGATAGACCTCTTCATCTTTTCTTAGACCTTTTATAAACCATCATAGTGGATGCTCTTACATACCGGATTGCTTTGAATGTCGTTAAAATGTTATTAAAAAGCCCGATGGGAACAAATTTAAAGCTACGAGTTATTGCATAGAAACAAGAGACTTTAGCAATTGAAATTATATCTATTAACTAAAAGCGGGATCGCATGTGGTCATGCCATGTGTCCCGCATTTATCTGCGTTTTTATGACTTGGCAAGAATGGCCCTCGAGGTTTAGGTGTCATTGCAAACCAAGTCAAACATTAAATGCAAAGTTTCACAACTTGGCAAAAACAGTCCCTGAGGTTTAAGTATCGTTGCAAAGTAAGTCCGAACATTAAATGCAAAGTTTCACAAGCCCCTGAAGTTTAAGTGTCGCTACAAAATAAGTCCTTAGAAGCCAATCCCGCTGCATCGCGCGGGTTTCTACACTCGTTCATAACGAAGAAGGAACATGTTAAAAAAGTAAATTATTATTAATTACCGAAAAAAATTAGAATCATCCAGAAAATTTGAAGAAACCCATTATGCTTTGCTACAATGTAGAATGATGAAATACCCCAAGGTATTATGCATTACTAATAATTACTGTAGTTAGAACCTTCAAGTATCTATATCACTCTTAAGAAACCCTAAAGGTGTTATTGAGGGGATCCTGAAAGTACAAGTTAAATCATCTTTAATCTCGAATTCAGGTTTAAAATCATATTTCTTTTGTGAAATTCAGAATAATATACTGGTGGTGATGTATTTGTTGGACCACTTTCACTTATCCTGGGAGCGAGACTTCGCCAAACCCACGACATAGCTCTAGTTGTCGTGGGTTTGCCGTAAAATGGAAACCTCATGTTCAAATGGTTGTATAGTAATGGAAAAGGAAACCGCATTGTATGTTTCATCCAACCATGCCGCAGTATGTCTTAATGAGCCAAATGAAACATACCCCACCCATGTCCTTTTATCATCAACACTCTCCTTCCAAACCACATCATCTTGAGAATCAATACCCATCGAAAAACCCCTCACCTGCTTCATAGTTATCTCTGGACTATCTAGTATGGTGCCGTCTTTTATAACAGCACACATTAAAAATCCACAAAAGTCATTGCACCAGTTGTTTGGAAGTTGCAATGTGCATTTACCCCCAGCACGAAGATGAGGTCGAAACTCCCTTGGAATCTGAAGGCCTTCAAGTAGTAGAACCATATAGTGATTCTCAATAGCCTTTCCCTAATTAATTTACACAAATTAGGAAATGCGTGAAGCATAGATATTTAAAAACAGAAAGCTATACATACCTGAAGCATGGATTGTAGTAATTTGTTGCCATCAGTTAAAACACCCCCCCTCACAACTGACACTTGACATAACCATTTACAATTTCTGTTAGCGTCTCCTATGGCCGTAAGTCTGTCACAATTGTTTGCTCGGAAAATAACTAAACTTGATGGGAACTCGGGCAATTTTTCAAGGAGCTTTGAATATGACAGGTCGAGGTTTACGAGGGCAGTAAGTGGCGAGAGGTTGAGATCTTCGAAAATGATTGGAACCACAAGCGAGAGTTATGATCAATGTGAGTCGTTGATAGTGAAATAAGGTTGGGACAATGTACTGCAACTGATGAGAGAAAAAGTTGCATCCTAAAGCCAACCAGAGACAACTTTACTAGGTTTTCCATATCTGATTGGATTTCTGGGATCTCAAAATTCCCATAGATACAATTGATGTGAAGACTCTCGAGTTTTTTCATATGGCCAATCCTTGGAAACTTTATCGTGTTGTAACCACAGACGAACAGTACGTGTTTGAGAGCTTTATGATTTCCAAGTGATGGGTGAATCACTTTTAACTTGACACAATAATCAATTACCAACTCGTGAAGACATGGGAGTCCATCAAAATCTGGTGTGCTGGCTAGTTTGCCCATACGTACGAGTCGAAGCACTTTCAGGTGTGGTAGATGCTAATGAATACAAATATACACAAGTTAGAATATAATTAACACCAGTATAATATGATATAGATAAATGAAATAATTAAGACATGATATCTCATCATACTAAATGCGTGAGAAGCTCCCAAAAATATAAAAATTAAACTAATCCAAGGTAGTTAGCAGAAATACAAAACATATATGAGGCACTTAATGGAAAATATATGAGGTGCTTTGACATTTACCCATAAAATATTCAGGTATTTATCACTTGCTCCACCAATACATCGAAAATAGTTTATATGTTAATTAAAGGATAAACTGAATTACCTTCCAACCCTTCCACAGTTCTTTTTGCAAGCCCGACCTCATTTTCAGAACAGCAAGATTCGTTGGTTGAAAACTTTCTGGGAATCGACTTGCAGGATAATTATCCCAATCAATATACCGCAACTCATTTGGAAGAGATGCAGGTGCTTCAGAATGGCACCTTTTCACAATTAACCACCTCAGCTTCTTGATGTTTGGAACAATCTTCAAGTAGAGTAGCGGATGATCAAGATAATAAGGATATATCGCTTCAGTCTTGTCATTTTCCTACAATAAAGAGAAATACTGCAAGGGTGGAGTGGGAGTTTAACTGCAGATATAATGTACATTTTGAAAAGATAGTTTAACCTTTACCATTGTTGTATCCCCAAGACACATGTTATTGATTTCTTCTCTTTCCAAACTCTGCTATGTTTTCAGGATTGTTAGGATGTTCCCTCTAACAATGTAGTGTCCCATTTCTTGTACCAGATCATGCATATCAAACTTACCATAAGAAATAGTTATGAGTGCCTTTGTATCAACACCTTTATTCCTATGTCAGGGTGGAAACCAAAAGCTTCAAGTTTCTCCATTGCATTGTCTTTGTTTTCTCCCCTGAAGAAACATGCAATATCCAAGAATAACTCTTGCTCTACCTTTTTAAGCCCATCATAGCTAATTTTGAGCTTCTCCACAATCTCACTTTCTGGAATTTGTTTTAGTCTATCCAAGGTACTCATCCACTCTTTCTCATCTTTGTCATATAGAAAAGAACCTAAAACTTTAAGTGCTAATGGGAGCCCATCTGCATAAGAAACCACACGTAATGAAAGTATCCCATAATCTTTTAGAGGCTCCTCTTCGTTATATGCGTGTTTTTTAAAGAGCCGGATACCCTCGTCCTTAAATAATAATGTGACAGGAGAGATGTGGTCTACCTTTCGAGTTCTTAACACATGTTCATCTCTAGTTGTGATTATGATGCGGCTCCCATCACCAAACCATTTATGTGATCCAGCTAATGCCTCTAGCTGTTTACAGTCATCGACATCATCAAGAAGAATTAAGACATTACTATGACATAACCTACTTTGTATCATGTGTTTTCCTTGTTCAACACTCTGCACTCTTACTTCTTTTTTCAGAACTTCTTCTAAAATATTTTCTTGTAACTTTTTTAAACCATATTTGCTTGATTCTTCGCGAATATTGTCAACAATGCAGTGACCTTGAAAACGGGCATAGATTTTCATATAAACAGATGTGGCAAGAGTAGTCTTACCACCACCTCCAACGCCCCATATCCCAACCATTCTCACACCACCTGTCCCAATTTCTAATCTTGATATCAAATCTTTTACACGGTCCGTCATTCCAACAAGATCTTCGTCAGTATCTGAGTTTGACGAAAGCAACTTATCTGAAATTGCATCGACAATTTTTTGGATGACCGCTGCCTCATGTCTGCGGATTGGGTATATATAAATGGATAATTAGCGTGTATGCTCACATTTGAAAAGTTGTAATACTAAGCCTCTCCCAAATGAAAGGCCGGGGAGTTAATGTAAATTATCCTTCATTAGAGGTTAACTATCCCAACTTTCCAAATTTTAGAGCTAAAATTAGAAGTTGCAATATATTCATTATAACACTTGGAAAAGCACACTTCCTTTTCTCTGTTTCATATAACCAGTAAAACACATACGCACTAGCACACACATAAAATACACACGGTAGACACATAAATACTCATTTAGCCAAAAACTGACTGGAAAAAAAATAGAGAAAAAGGAAGAAGTCCCTGAAGTCATATTAGAAAATTATTAACGGTGTGTTTTGTTGGTAAACAACATATCATTTTTTTAGGAAATTTTTAGTAGGAAAATGGAAAACTGAAAACCGTTTAGTCACATTTTTTTCCAACGATTTTCAAAAAAGTGAAATTCTCACTTTCCAAATTCTAACTAGAAAATTGAAAACCTCAAACTAGCATTCTCCACTTTTTTCTCTATAACTTAAAAAAAAAAAAAAAAAAAAAAATGATATTTGTCAGTCTACCATTCAAGAATCTCATTCTAACTCTGATAACCATTCCTAAAGAATCTAGTAACCGAATAACAAGAAAAAAAATTCGACAACTAAACGCTGTCTATAGTAGCGTGGCGCCATCGGCCTATAACGCCGATGGTAACACGTACACCCGTGCCAAGTGCTGTCTCGAGCTTAAACAAGGCAAAATTCTGAGAGGCTCTAAGCATATATATAGTTTTTAATAAAAAGAAAATTACCCGTTTGCAACATTCTTGGGTTCCCATCCAGAAATGTTACTTGCATCAACAAGGGCTTTTCTCCATGATTCAGCTTTTGTAACATTCTTCATCTCTTGTTTGGAAAAGCTTCTCCAAATTTCCTTTTCTGATGATATCTCACTTCCGACGGATCCACGTCATAGAAAACTGGGATAACATTTAGTCCCATCTCTTCCCTGCATTTCATAATATGTACAAGTTCATCCAAGCACCATGAAGAATCTGCATAGTTTTTGGAGAATATTATGACAGCAATATGCGATTCTTCGATAGCCTCCAACAGGGCTGGACCAACAGATTCACCCCTTGGAAGTGTATTATCATCCTTGTAAGTTCGAACCAGTCGGTCTTCAAGAGCCTTGTAGAGATGATCTACAAAGGTCTTGCGGGTATCTTCTCCCCGAAAGCTAAGAAATACATCATACTTCCACGACCGGAAAGAAGAAGCTGAAGATGAGGATGCCATTGATTATGTAGTCACTGTAGTGTTTGAAATTTGTATGGTCAACTTAGGAAAAGACTGATGTAGATATACTGAGTGAAAAATAACTCTGGTTAATTATATAGAATTTGTTAACTTTTTCTTCGGGTTGAAAGGAAGGAAATTTCCTAGCAATGAATGCCCCGTTAGTGGTCTGAATAAACGAGTCATGTCACAATCACATTGGAGGTCATCATACATTTTCTCTAAAAGTCTCCTTGTTATCGCATGTGGACAAAGTTACAGAAAAAATGCTTAGAGTTAATTACAATTTTAGTCCCTGTAATTTTCAAAATTTTCATCTTTTATCCTTCAACTTTGATAATTACACTATCCATCTTTGTGGTTGTCTATTTTTAACAAACCGGCTCTTGGACACTTAGTCCATTAAGTCACGTGATGGGTAATTTTGTCCTTTTTAACAAACCGGCTCTTGGACACTAATTATTTCTTGATTTTCAATTTCTTAAAAAAGATATAGAACACCTTATATCAAATACTATAAATAGAATTTTAACCATAGTATAAGCAAACAAATCTCAAAAACCCCTAAAGTAACAAATCTTAGAAGGAAGGGTGTGGTGGCTATTGGGTCTTGCCATTTCCACGTGGCACAGCAAATGACGTCGTCGTTTGCTCGTTACCAACCGCAAGTGCCCAACGCCATTTCCCAAATGACTACATTCACATTCGCCAAAAGCATAATCAATTCATTTTTTATTATTTATTTTTATTATTATTCTTTTTACTAAAACTATTACATTTTACCACTATATATAAACATAAATATACAACCATTTTTACACACAATTACTTACTTTCCACCTTCATTTCTTACACACTAAACATATTTACTTTATTTAATGCTTAAAAAATGTCTCAACATCCCGACCAAATTTTCTAAAGTCTTCTCAATATGTCGCAACAATCATCCTCATCTAACCCTTTGACACATTCGTTCGGACAATTGACATCTTCTCAATATCCTCCGTTTGGTGTCCAATTCTCTATGCCTACATTAACCCCTGAACAACTATATCAAGAATATCAAAGACAATTGCTTAACCAACAATTTCAAAATCTTCAACAAAATCCACCACAAGTATAACAACCTACAATTTGAAATTCCATTTTAATACGTATTTGAATATTAACCTAAGTTATTAAACAATCTGATAAAAGAATACGACTATATGATTTGTATATAATACGTCCAAGTACCATACGACTATAAATTCCAAAAAATTTTCGTTTATGTCTCATGTAATCGGAACCTATTTTATGTATCCATAATTTCGACTAATATGCTTATATATACACACCATCACACGCATACATTTCCATGTGCTAGGCCAAATCATTTTATTAGTGTGTACAAATTTTAAAATAAAATATGGATATTGTAAGTTTGGAAAGGATGGTAATTGAGAACAAATCAACCCAAAAATCTCGGAATTCAATTCCTTCACCTCCCCTTTTTATGGTGAAACCGATTTCTATCTTCACACAAACTCACTACAACAAATTGCTCGCTTGCACACACTTTTTTCTTCACACTTTTTAAACCGTGAACTTTTCTTTTAACATCTTCACACTTATAAGTGTGCAAAAATTATTCACACTTAAAAGTGTGAAAAGTTGTTTTAAAATCATATTGTTACAAAATCTTCACCTTTGAAAGTGTGAACTTTTTTATAAATCTTCACACTTACAAGTGTGAAATTATATGCTACACCCAATTGGTTCACACAAACTAAGTGTGAACTTTCTAAATCCACACACTTTTAAGTGTGAACACATGCCTTAATAAATGTGAAAAATTAACTATTTTGTTGTAGTGACTCTTGAAACCCTAAACTCAAAAATAATCGGCTGTCACTTTTATTCATATCTTAAGGAAGTTCGAAGGGCTTGGGTGATCCAGTGGGGGCGTAGCTGGGTAATCAGGGGGTTGTATATTCGTAGGGTTGTGGCTTTGTGGTGTCTCGTATTTCTTCATGATCGACCAAAAGTTACCTTAGAATTCGCTCTACGTTTTATGTAAATCGTCCCATGTAAAAGGCGTGCAAAACCTCAACTAATCTGCTTGTGTGCATAATCAGTTTCATTAACTTTTGATCTATCAAACTCGATGTAAAAATAAAAATTCATGCGTATGATCAAAGTAATATTGTATTGATGTGATTCTAGGGTTTCAGGTATACGGGTCTTGGGTCTAGGTCAGATGTGTATGGGTCGATATGGTGTGGGTATCCTTATGTGCTTGAATATCTGATATGAGCCATGGGTCGAATAGAAATTAAATATATATGCGTGTGTATGAAAAACAGATTGTGGTATGCATGGTCAAAATTGTTTAAGTGTGTGTGTTGGTCGAATGTGTGCTTGTGTGAAAACAGATTATTAGCATATGTCGAAGCTACTATGTATGTATGTGGAATTGGATTTAGACTGTGAGTACATTAGTATAGGTACTGTTGGTGGTTATTCGTCCCAAAGCAGGGTAAAGATAATCAACAACTGCTCGTGAGAAACAAACAAGAAGATCGAGAATGATACCACTAGGTGGTTACGGATATCACTTGAATCGTGTGATCACTTTCCATAGTAAACTATTCGACCCTAATGCCTCGGGTATCTCGAATATCTACTGGGATAAGACCAAATGCGCTTAGAGAATTAGGCACAATTCTATAACCCTTTCACTTATAAGTGTTTATTGTTTTCTGTGTGTTACTCATGCATGTTCGGATCTCCTATATATAGGAGGTTACTCTTGAGCTATTCCAATGGAATTATGAGTATTAATCGCCCATTAATAGCCTCATAATTATCACCATTATAGCCGTTAGTGGTTACATGACCAATTAAGCGTGGTCATAAAGAAGTTGTAATCGCCATTTAGCGAGACTTTCCATAAGCAATACTTTCCACTAGCGGTACTTTCACTTGCGGTGAAGTACGACTATCGCTGGAAACACCGCTATCGATACTTTCATAGCACTATCGGTGGATACACCACTTCGGTGGAAACACGCCTATCGATGGAAACATCGCTTGTCGATGGAAGCCGCAAGTCGTACTTTCCACAAGCAAGATTTCATCAAGCAAGACCTTCACCAGCAGGTACTTTCACCAAGACTACCAATACAAACCACTATAAGAGTCGTGTGTTCATGGACCTTATGGGTGTACACTCCGTACCTCCTAACCCATTACAAGGTGTGAACTAATCCCACAAGTGCACTAAATTTTCCAACAATCCTCCCAAATTTAGTTCACTTCCTTTGCATGAAAAATAAACATCAATCAAAACATGTGTATAAACGAAATGTCACGAGGATTGAATTTCCATCTTAGTAAATTACACGTTCAAATATTCGAGAATCGGGGTGTTCTAAGAATTGAACCCTTCAACCCATTTGAATACCGAAGATAAAATACACACAAGTTTTCAAACACTTATCGCCTCCCGACACTATACAAGCCATGTGTCCATATCCAAATTCATAAATGTTGTAAAAGCTAAAGTCCAAAGCTTCAAGCGGCAAAACTTCAACATTTACATAGGTGGTTCCTCTTTAGTCATGCTCCTGCCAAGCACTTTTTCAAAGAAAATTAACCATTAAGAAGTAAAGACTTCATCCTCCTTTCGTGAGTTCGAGCACAACCTTGGGATGTAAATAAAACATGTGCTCCATCCATCGAATGTTCGACTTTCCACATTGAACTCGGCTCCCAAGTTTCCTTAGGAGGAGTTGGGTGTCCTAGCATTCAAATGACTAAGTTGGACTTAAACCCATCCCTTTAGCGAGACTTTATAACCAAGTCTCTAGCCGACCCTTCGTCAAGTGATCAACTAAGTTCATTGAGATCTCACAAACACTATAGATACCACCCCATTCATGATAAGCTCACGAATCATGCTATGTCCGACACCTAAGTGTCTAGACTTACCATTGTACATTTGACTATAAGCCTTAGCCAATGTAGTCGCACTATCACACCGGATAGAAATAGGTGCTATAGGTTTAGCCACAATGGAATCTCAAGAAGCAAGTTTGCAAACCATTCAAACTTCTTTACCAAGAAATGCTAAAGCCACAAATTCAGATTCCATTGTTGAACTGGTGATGCAAGTTTGCTTCTTGGATGCCCACGAAATTGCCACTCCAAGTTTATGGTTTCATGTCCATTAACTTGTTTGTTAGTTGATAATCTTTGAAGCATTTTTTCTTGCCATACTAACATGTATCAGTTATTTTCATCCATCGTTGCTATAGACTTGTGCATGAAAGATACATCAAAGTTTCATGTATATACAAAACCTGGTAAAAGTTATAAACATGGGTATTAATTGAATGTGTTTTCTTGAACGAGTTTCTCAACTGTACATTATTATCTAGTAAAAGACAAGTAACTCAAAACTACAACAGATTTCAGAGTTCAGGTCAGTTTGACCATTTCAGTCAAGGAGATCAATGACTTGTTACGTATTGTAACGAATCAAGTAGGATAACTATGCACCTCTGCTAATTTCGCATCTGATGACATGATCCTTATACGCAAACAAAGGCTTTCTGTCAATGAGTGCTATGTAAACACAACAAAAAGTCACATGTATATAGGCTATGGCAGCTGAATGAGGTAAGTAGCATTGTGAGAAATGGTTAGGTTTGGGGGGTCCCTTCAATCTTACAATTTATCATGAAGCCTGATTCAACTTTGGATGTCTAATTCAGATTTTCATACTGGTCTAAGCACTTGCATCAAGGGATAATACGTTTAAGAATATACAAATATTTACAATCGAAAGAGGAAAAACTGAGTTTTGGATTTCAAATGTGCCTTAATTGTCATGATCAAACAATGGGGGCCCCTTTACCACGGACTTCATGCATATTTAAGGTATAATTTCAAAAAATGTGTGACTTCATTGTATTGTACATGCCAACACATAAAAACTATAAACGATTCGCAAAGAAAGAAATCCACCATGCTTGTTTGATTAAAAAACAACCAGGATTGAAGGTATGAGCATTTAACTAACTGTTGGTCCGTGTGAAAGAGTAATGAGAACCAATTGCTTAACATCTATCCATACTAATTTTCATCAAATTCATGAAAACATAAATATGATTCGAAAAATTGTTACCCCGGTAACTAAAGTTTAGGGATTTGACAAGATTTAGGGCATCTATTATGGTGAACCTTTATAAAGGTTTATAATAGTGCCTAGTGATCGGAAATTATAAATTCATAAACCTTTTTCTTGTTATAAAACTTTCTTTACTATGGATAAACTACTTAAAGCTTTATAAAACCTCATTAAACACAAAAGCATTAAATTTGAGAGGTTCAAGATATTAGACTTTTTCATTCCACATAAGCATGAAACAAATTTTCACTATGGTTAATAAAATGATAGACCTCTTCATCTTTTCTTAGACCTTTTTATAAACCATCATAGTGGATGCTCTTACATACCGGATTTCTGTTTTGAATGTCATTAAAATGTTATTAAAAAGCCCTGATGGGAACAAATTTAAAGCTTACGAGTTATTGCATAGGGAAACAAGAGAGACTTTAGCAATTGAAATTATATCTATTAACTAAAAGGCGGGGATCGCATGTGGTCATGCCATGTGTCCCCGCATTTATTGCAAAGTTTTCTTGACTTACAAGAATAGCACTCGCGGTTTGGTGTCGGCTAAAACCAAGTCCAAACATTAAATGCAAAGTTTCACAACTTGGCAAAAACAGTCCCCGAGGTTTAAGTATCGTTGCAAAGTAAGTCCCAACATTAAATGCAAAGTTTCACAAGCCCCAGAAGTTTAAGTGTCGCTACAAAATAAGTCCTGAAGCCAATCACATTGCATCGCGGGTTTCTACTCGCTCATAACGAAGAAGGAACATGTTAAAAAGTAAATTATTATTAATTACCGAAAAAAATTAGAATCATCCAGAAAATTTGAAGAAACCCATTATGCTCTGCTACAATGTAGAATGATGAAATACCCCAAGGTATTATGCATTACTAATAATTACTGTAGTTAGAACCTTCAAGTATCTATATCACTCTTAAGAAACCCTAAAGGTGTTATTGAGGGGATCCTGAAAGTACAAGTTAAATCATCTTTAATCTCGAATTCAGGTTTAAAATCATATTTCTTTTTGTGAAATTCAGAATAATATACTGGTGGTGATGTATTTGTTGGACCACTTTCACTTATCCTGGGAACGAGACTTACGCCAAACCCACGACATAGCTCTAGTTGTCGTGGGTTTGCCGTAAAAATGGAAACCTCATGTTCAAATGGTTGTATAGTAATGGAAAAGGAAACCGCATTGTATGTTTCATCCAACCATGCCGCAGTATGTCTTAATGAGCCAAATGAAACATACCCCACCCATGTCCTTTTATCATCAACACTCTCCTTCCAAACCACATCATCTTGAGAATCAATACCCATCGAAAACCCCTCATGCTTCATAGTTATCTCTGGACTATCTAGTATGGTGCCGTCTTTTATAACAGCACATTAAAATCCACAAAGTCATTGCACCAGTTGTTTGGAAGTTGCAATGTGCATTTACCCCAGCACGAAGATGAGGTCGAAACTCCTTGGAATCTGAAGGCCTTCAAGTAGTAGAACCATATAGTGATTCTCAATAGCCTTTCCTAATTAATTTACACAAATTAGGAAATGCGTGAAGCATAGATATTTAAAAACAGAAAGCTATACATACCTGAAGCATGGATTGTAGTAATTTGTTGCCATCAGTTAAAACACCCCCCCTCACAACTGACACTTGACATAACCATTTACAATTTCTGTTAGCGTCTCCTATGGCCGTAAGTCTGTCACAATTGTTTGCTCGGAAAATAACTAAACTTGATGGGAACTCGGGCAATTTTTCAAGGAGCTTTGAATATGACAGGTCGAGGTTTACGAGGGCAGTAAGTGGCGAGAGGTTGAGATCTTTCGAAAAATGATTGGAACCGCGGCGAGAGTTATGATCAATGTGAGTCGTTGATAGTGAAATAAGGTTGGGACAATGTACTGCAACTGATGAGAGAAAAAGTTGCATCCTAAAGCCAACCAGAGACAACTTTACTAGGTTTTCCATATCTGATTGGATTTCTGGGATCTCAAAATTCCCATAGATACAATTGATGTGAAGACTCTCGAGTTTTTCATATGGCCAATCCTTGAAACTTTATCGTGTTGTAACCACAGACTAACAGTGCGTGTTTGAGAGCTTTATGATTTCCAAGTGATTGGTGAATCACTTTAACTTGACACAATAATCAATTACCAACTCGTGAAGACATGGGAGTCCATCAAAATCTGGTGTGCTGGCTAGTTTGCCCATACGTACGAGTCGAAGCACTTTCAGGTGTGGTAGATGCTAATGAATACAAATATACACAAGTTAGAATATAATTAACACCAGTATAATATGATATAGATAAATGAAATAATTAAGACATGATATCTCATCATACTCGTCGTGAGAAGCTCCCAAAAATATAAAAATTAAACTAATCCAAGGTAGTTAGCAGAAATACAAAAACATATATGAGGCACTTAATGGAAAATATATGAGGTGCTTTGACATTTACCCATAAAATATTCAGGTATTTATCACTTGCTCCACCAATACATCGAAAATAGTTTATATGTTAATTAAAGGATAAACTGAATTACCTTCCAACCCTTCCACAGTTCTTTTTGCAAGCCCGACCTCATTTTCAGAACAGCAAGATTCGTTGGTTGAAAACTTTCTGGGAATCGACTTGCAGGATAATTATCCCAATCAATATACCGCAACTCATTTGGAAGAGATGCAGGTGCTTCAGAATGGCACCTTTTCACAATTAACCACCTCAGCTTCTTGATGTTTGGAACAATCTTCAAGTAGAGTAGCGGATGATCAAGATAATAAGGATATATCGCTTCAGTCTTGTCATTTTCCTACAATAAAGAGAAATACTGCAAGGGTGGAGTGGGAGTTTAACTGCAGATATAATGTACATTTTGAAAAGATAGTTTAACCTTTACCATTGTTGTATCCCCAAGACACATGTTATTGATTTCTTCTCTTTTCCAAACTCTGCTATGTTTTTCAGGATTGTTAGGATGTTCCCCTCTAACAATGTAGTGTCCCATTTCTTGTACCAGATCATGCATATCAAACTTACCATAAGAAATAGTTATGAGTGCCTTTTGTATCAACACCTTTATTCCTATGTCAGGGTGGAAACCAAAAGCTTCAAGTTTCTCCATTGCATTGTCTTTGTTTTCTCCCCTGAAGAAACATGCAATATCCAAGAATAACTCTTGCTCTACCTTTTTAAGCCCATCATAGCTAATTTTGAGCTTCTCCACAATCTCACTTTCTGGAATTTGTTTTAGTCTATCCAAGGTACTCATCCACTCTTTCTCATCTTTGTCATATAGAAAAGAACCTAAAACTTTAAGTGCTAATGGGAGCCCATCTGCATAAGAAACCACACGTAATGAAAGTATCCCATAATCTTTTAGAGGCTCCTCTTCGTTATATGCGTGTTTTTTAAAGAGCCGGATACCCTCGTCCTTAAATAATAATGTGACAGGAGAGATGTGGTCTACCTTCGAGTTCTTAACACATGTTCATCTCTAGTTGTGATTATGATGCGGCTCCCATCACCAAACCATTTATGTGATCCAGCTAATGCCTCTAGCTGTTTACAGTCATCGACATCATCAAGAAGAATTAAGACATTACTATGACATAACCTACTTTGTATCATGTGTTTTCCTTGTTCAACACTCTGCACTCTTACTTCTTTTTTCAGAACTTCTTCTAAAATATTTTCTTGTAACTTTTTTAAACCATATTTGCTTGATTCTTCGCGAATATTGTCAACAATGCAGTGACCTTGAAAACGGGCATAGATTTTCATATAAACAGATGTGGCAAGAGTAGTCTTACCACCACCTCCAACGCCCCATATCCCAACCATTCTCACACCACCTGTCCCAATTTCTAATCTTGATATCAAATCTTTTACACGGTCCGTCATTCCAACAAGATCTTCGTCAGTATCTGAGTTTGTGAAAGCAACTTATCTGAAATTGCATCGACAATTTTTGGATGACCGCTGCCTCATGTCTGCGGATTGGGTATATATAAATGGATAATTAGCGTGTATGCTCACATTTGAAAAGTTGTAATACTAAGCCTCTCCCAAATGAAAGGCCGGGAGTTAATGTAAATTATCCTTCATTAGAGGTTAACTATCCCAACTTTCCAAATTTTAGAGCTAAAATTAGAAGTTGCAATATATTCATTATAACACTTGAAAAGCACACTTCCTTTTCTCTGTTTCATATAACCAGTAAAACACATACGCACTAGCACACACATAAAATACACACGGTAGACACATAAATACTCATTTAGCCAAAACTGACTGGAAAAAAATAGAGAAAAGGAAGAAGTCCCTGAAGTCATATTAGAAAATTATTAACGGTGTGTTTTGTTGGTAAACAACATATCATTTTTAGGAAATTTTAGTAGGAAAATGGAAAACTGAAAACCGTTTAGTCACATTTTTTCCAACGATTTTCAAAAGTGAAATTCTCACTTTCAAATTCTAACTAGAAAATTGAAAACCTCAAACTAGCATTCTCCACTTTTTCTCTATAACTTAAAAAAAAAAAAAAAAAAAATGATATTTGTCAGTCTACCATTCAAGAATCTCATTCTAACTCTGATAACCATTCCTAAAGAATCTAGTAACCGAATAACAAGAAAAAATTCGACAACTAAACGCTGTCTATAGTAGCGTGGCGCCATCGGCCTATAACGCCGATGGTAACACGTACACCCGTGCCAAGTGCTGTCTCGAGCTTAAACAAGGCAAAATTCTGAGAGGCTCTAAGCATATATATAGTTTTTAATAAAAAGAAAATTACCCGTTTGCAACATTCTTGGGTTCCCATCCAGAAATGTTACTTGCATCAACAAGGGCTTTTCTCCATGATTCAGCTTTTGTAACATTCTTCATCTCTTGTTTGGAAAAAGCTTCTCCAAATTTCCTTTTCTGATGATATCTCACTTCCGACGGATCCACGTCATAGAAAACTGGGATAACATTTAGTCCCATCTCTTCCCTGCATTTCATAATATGTACAAGTTCATCCAAGCACCATGAAGAATCTGCATAGTTTTTGGAGAATATTATGACAGCAATATGCGATTCTTCGATAGCCTCCAACAGGGCTGGACCAACAGATTCACCCTTGGAAGTGTATTATCATCCTTGTAAGTTCGAACCAGTCGGTCTTCAAGAGCCTTGTAGAGATGATCTACAAAGGTCTTGCGGGTATCTTCTCCCGAAAGCTAAGAAATACATCATACTTCCACGACCGGAAAGAAGAAGCTGAAGATGAGGATGCCATTGATTATGTAGTCACTGTAGTGTTTGAAATTTGTATGGTCAACTTAGGAAAAGACTGATGTAGATATACTGAGTGAAAATAACTCTGGTTAATTATATAGAATTTGTTAACTTTTTCTTCGGGTTGAAAGGAAGGAAATTTCCTAGCAATGAATGCCCCGTTAGTGGTCTGAATAAACGAGTCATGTCACAATCACATTGGAGGTCATCATACATTTTCTCTAAAAGTCTCCTTGTTATCGCATGTGGACAAAGTTACAGAAAAAATGCTTAGAGTTAATTACAATTTTAGTCCCTGTAATTTTCAAAATTTTCATCTTTTATCCTTCAACTTTGATAATTACACTATCCATCTTTGTGGTTGTCTATTTTAACAAACCGGCTCTTGGACACTTAGTCCATTAAGTCACGTGATGGGTAATTTTGTCCTTTTTAACAAACCGGCTCTTGGACACTAATTATTTCTTGATTTTCAATTTCTTAAAAAAGATATAGAACACCTTATATCAAATACTATAAATAGAATTTTAACCATAGTATAAGCAAACAAATCTCAAAAACCCCTAAAGTAACAAATCTTAGAAGGAAGGGTGTGGTGGCTATTGGGTCTTGCCATTTCCACGTGGCACAGCAAATGACGTCGTCGTTTGCTCGTTACCAACCGCAAGTGCCCAACGCCATTTCCCAAATGACTACATTCACATTCGCCAAAAGCATAATCAATTCATTTTTATTATTTATTTTATTATTATTCTTTTACTAAAACTATTACATTTTACCACTATATATAAACATAAATATACAACCATTTTACACACAATTACTTACTTTCCACCTTCATTTCTTACACACTAAACATATTTACTTTATTTAATGCTTAAAAATGTCTCAACATCCCGACCAAATTTTCTAAAGTCTTCTCAATATGTCATGAACAATCATCCTCATCTAACCCTTTGACACATTCGTTCGGACAATTGACATCTTCTCAATATCCTCCGTTTGGTGTCCAATTCTCTATGCCTACATTAACCCCGAACAACTATATCAAGAATATCAAAGACAATTGCTTAACCAACAATTTCAAAATCTTCAACAAAATCCACCACAAGTATAACAACCTACAATTTGAAATTCCATTTTAATACGTGTTTGAATATTAACCTAAGTTATTAAACAATCGATAAAAGAATACGACTATATGATTTGTATATAATACGTCCAAGTACCATACGACTATAAATTCCAAAAATTTTCGTTTATGTCTCATGTAATCGGAACCTATTTTATGTATCCATAATTTCGACTAATATGCTTATATATACACACCATCACACGCATACATTTCCATGTGCTAGGCCAAATCATTTTATTAGTGTGTACAAATTTTAAAATAAAATATGGATATTGTAAGTTTGGAAAGGATGGTAATTGAGAACAAATCAACCCAAAATCTCGAATTCAATTCCTTCACCTCCCCTTTTATGGTGAAACCGATTTCTATCTTCACACAAACTCACTACAACAAATTGCTCGCTTACTTACACTTTTTCTTCACACTTTTAAACCGTGAACTTTTCTTTTAACATCTTCACACTTATAAGTGTGTAAAATTATTCACACTTAAAAGTGTGAAAAGTTGTTTTAAAATCATATTGTTAAAAATCTTCACCTTTGAAAGTGTGAACTTTTTATAAATCTTCACACTTACAAGTGTGAAATTATATCTTACACCCAATTGGTTCACACAAACTAAGTGTGAACTTTCTAAATCCACACACTTTTAAGTGTGAACACATGCCTTAATAAATGTGAAAAATTAACTATTTTGTTGTAGTGACTCTTGAAACCCTAAACTCAAAAATAATCGGCTGTCACTTTTATTCATATCTTAAGGAAGTTCGAAGGGCTTGGGTGATCCAGCAAGGCGTGAATGGGTAATCAGGGGGTTGTATATTCGTAGGGTTGTGGCTTTGTGGTGTCTCGTATTTCTTCATGATCGACCAAAAGTTACCTTAGAATTCGCTCTACGTTTTATGTAAATCGTCCCATGTAAAAGGCGTGCAAAACCTCAACTAATCTGCTTGTGTGCATAATCAGTTTCATTAACTTTTGATCTATCAAACTCGATGTAAAAATAAAAATTCATGCGTATGATCAAAGTAATATTGTATTGATGTGATTCTAGGGTTTCAGGTATACGGGTCTTGGGTCTAGGTCAGATGTGTATGGGTCGATATGGTGTGGGTATCCTTATGTGCTTGAATATCTGATATGATCCATGGGTCGAATAGAAATTAAATATATATGCGTGTGTATGAAAAAGCAGTTGTGGTATGCATGGTCAAAATTGTTTAAGTGTGTGTGTTAATGAATGTGCTTGTGTGAAACAGTTATTAGCATATGTCGAAGCTACTATGTATGTATGTGGAATTGGATTTAGACTGTGAGTACATTAGTATAGGTACTGTTGGTGGTTATTCGTCCCAAAGCAGGGTAAAGATAATCAACAACTGTTCAGCAGAAACAAACAAGAAGATCAGTAACAGATACCACTAGGTGGTTACCGGATATCACTTGGAATCGTGTGATCACTTTCCATAGTAAACTATTCGACCCTAATGCCTGGGTATCTCGAATATCTACTTGGGATAAGACCAAATGCAGTTAGAGAATTAGGCACAATTCTATAACCCTTTCACTTATAAGTGTTTATTGTTTTCTGTGTGTTACTCATGCATGTTCAGATCTCCTATATATAGGAGGTTACTCTTGAGCTATTCCAATGGAATTATGAGTATTAATCGGCCCATTAATAGCCTCATAATTATCACCATTATAGCCGTTAGTGGTTACATGACCAATTAAGCGTGGTCATAAAGAAGTTGTAATCGCCATTTAGCGGTACTTTCCATAAGCAATACTTTCCACTAGCGATACTTTCACTTGCGGTGGAAGTACGACTATCGATGGAAACACCGCTATCGATGCTTTCATAGCACTATCGGTGGATACACCACTTCGTGGAAACATCGCCTATCGGTGGAAACACCGCTTATCGATGGAAGCCACAAGCGGTACTTTCCACAAGCAAGACTTTCATCAGCGGTACCTTCACCAAGCGGTACTTTCACCGGTACTACCAATACAAACCACTATAAGAGTCGGTGTTCATGGACCTTATGGGTGTACACTCCGTACCTCTAACCCATTACAAGGTGTGAACTAATCCCACAAGTGCACTAAATTTTCCAACAATCCTCCCAAATTTAGTTCACTTCCTTTGCATGAAAAATAAACATCAATCAAAACATGTGTATAAGCGAAAATGTCACGAGGATTGAATTTCCATCTTAGTAAATTACACGTTCAAATATTCGAGAATCGGGGTGTTCTAAGAATTGAACCCTTCAACCCATTTGAATACACGAAGATAAAATACACACAAGTTTTCAAACACTTATCGCCTCGACACTATACAAGCCATGTGTCCATATCCAATTCATAAATGTTGTAAAAGCTAAAGTCCAAAGCTTCACGAAGCGGCAAAACTTCAACATTTACATAGGTGGTTCCTCTTTAGTCATGCTCACCAAGCACTTTTTCAAAGAAAATTAACCATTAAGTAAAGACTTCATCCTCCTTTCAAAGCAGTTCGAACACCTGACCTTGGGATGTAAATAAAACATGTGCTCCAGTCCAATTGAATGTTCGACTTTCCACATTGAACTCAGCTCCCAAGTTTCCTTAGGAGGGAGTTGGGTGTCCTAGCATTCGATGACTAAGTTGGACTTAAACCCATCCCTTTAGCGGACTTTATAACCAAGTCTCTAGCCGGACCCTTCGTCAAGTGATCAACTAAGTTACATTGAGATCTCACAAACACTATAGATACCACCCCATTCATGATAAGCTCACGAATCATGCTATATCCGACACCTAAGTGTCTAGACTTACCATTGTACATTTGACTATAAGCCTTAGCCAATGTAGCTGCACTATCACATCGGATAGAAATAGGTGCTATAGGTTTAGGCCACAATGGAATCTCAAGAAGCAAGTTTTTCAACCATTCGACTTCTTTACCGGTAATGCTAAAGCCACAAATTGATTCCATTGTTGAACGGTGATGCAAGTTTGCTTCTTGGATGCCCAAGAAATTGCACCTCCACCAAGTAGAATACCCACCACGGTAGACGCAATTTTCTTCGATGTTCTTGATCCAACTTGCATCGGTGTATCCTTCCAACACGATGGGTAACCAGATATGAGACTATAGTCCATAGTTCTCTTCAAATACTTGATGCCCTTTGAAGCGCTTGCATTGATGAGCACTAGGGTTACTAGTATACCGCTCAATTTTCCCACTGCAAAACCAATATCGGGCCTTGTACAAGTCATGGCATACATCAGGCGACCAATTACCCTAGAATACTCAAGTTGAGATACTGACCTTGCCATGATTAGGCATCGACTTCTCACAAGTATCCATAGGTGTACTCACCGAGTACAATTAAAGTAATTGAATTTCCCGGTACCTTCTCAATATAATGAGACCGAGAGATAGAAATTCTTTACTTTCATGTTTAATCCTTATACCAAGGATAACATCGCCTCCCCATGTCCTTCATGGAGAACCTTGATGACAAAACTCCTTTGTCGTCAACCTGATTTTGATCGATGCCAAAGATCAACATGTCATCAACATATAGAAAAATGATGACTCTTTACCGTTCATCAAATTTGCTATATACACATTTGTCACCGTTAAGAACATAACCACTAGACAAAACCACTTCATCAAACTTTTGATGCCATTGCTTAGGTGCTGCTTGATCCATAAAGAGACTTAACCAGTTTACACCTTGTTTTCATTACCGGGCATGATGAAGCCACGAGGTTGGTTCATATAAACCTCCTCTTCCAATTCACCATTCAAGAAAGTCGTTTTCACATCCATCGATGAATAACCGTTGTGAATAGATGCCATAGCAATCGCCAGTCTTATGGTAATCGTCACGAGCCACGGGGCATAAGTATCAAAATAGTCTATCCCTGACTTTTGTTTAAAGCCTTGAATGACTAGTCTAGCCTTGAACTTTTCAATAGTTCCATCTACCTTCATTTTCCTTTTGAAAATCCATTTGCAACCTAAAGGTTTGCAACCAGGTGGTAGATCAACCAACACCCAAGTGTTGTTCCCCATGATGGAATCCATCTCATCATTGATTGCTTCTTTCCAAGCAATGAATGCCCCGTTAGTGGTCTGAATAAACGAGTCATGTCACAATGACATTTGGAGGTCATCATACATTTTCTCTAGTCTCCTTGTTATAAATGTTGTGGAAATGTATCGCATGTGGACAAAGTTACAAAAAATGCTTAGAGTTAATTACAATTTTAGTCCTTGTAATTTTCGATTTTCTCATCTTTTGTCCTTCAACTTTGATAATTACGCTATCCATCTTTGTGGTTGTCTATTTTTAACAAACCGACTCTTTGACACTTAGTCCGTTAAGTCACGTAATGGGTAATTTTGTCCTTTTATCCATCCTCATCTTAAATCACTAATTATTTCTTCAATTTCTTAATAAAGATATAAAACACCTTATATCAAATACTATAAATAGAATTTAACCATAAGTATAAGCAAACAAATCTAAAAACCCTATAGAGTAACAAATCTTAGAGGAAAGGGTATGGTGGCTATTAGGTCTTTCCATTTTCACGTGGCACAGCAAATGACGTCGTCGTCTGCTCGTTACCAACTGCAAGTGCCCAACGCCATTTCCCAAGTGACTACATTCACGTTTACCAAAAGCACAATCAATTCAATTTTCTTTTATTTTTTTATTATTATATATTTTTTTACTAAAACTATTACATTTTACCACTCTATATAAACCCCAATATACAACCATTTTTACAGACAATTACTTACTTTCCACCTTCATTTCTTTACACACTAAACATATTTACTTTCATTTTCACCTTAAAAAAAGTATCTCAACATTCTGACCAATTTTTTCAAAATCTTCTCAACATGTCGCAACAGTCATCCTCGTCTAACCCTCCGACACCTTCGTTCAAACAATCTACATCTTCTAAATATCCTCCGTTTGATACCCAATTCTCTATGCCTACATTAACCCCTGAACAACGAATACTAAAGACAATTGCTTAACCAACAATCTCAAAATCTTGAACAAAATCCACCACAAGAAACATAATCGATGCCACCACCAACCGAGCCCACGTCATCCCACAACGAACAAAATTTTCGAAGAAAAGGAGAACGATCTACAAAACTTAACACAATCGAGATACCCGACGAGGAAGATGAACCCGAATTTGTATGAGCTCATTCTCGTTAAACGACGGCGAAGGAAACTTTATTAGCCTCGTTTATGTTAGCGTTTTCGAGGATAACCGAGTCGAAAATGACCTTTTGGAACAAGGTTCATTTCGAGTTCAACAAAGCTTCTCATCACAAACGTACCAAGGATATGTTGACGGGAATGTGGGCAACTTTGAATCATAATTGTCAAAGGTTCAACACTATCTACAAACGCTTGAAAAATGTGAGCCGAAGTGGGGAAAACGAAAATGATTTATGAAGCGTGTTAGGCAAACAAATCGTTATAAGTTCTAATCAAGAAATAAAACCGTTTACTCATGACGGGAAACCAAACATCAAAACCATTATCATCCCATCTCTAAACCGATTTACATACCATACATAAACTGGTACATTATGTATAACACATTACTCATTTTTAAGTTTTAAGTTTAAAGAAATTTTATTCATGCTTTATATATAATATAGATATAGATTACAAACTCTAGGTAGAGACTCTTCGTAACCAGAAACCAATAAAAAACACTTTTAAAAGAGATATGATCACAATCTGATGTATCTAAAAGAGATGTATCGAAATATTAATACTTCGTAACTATTAACATGGATAATGAAATTTTAATACTTCGTAATTCGATTACAAATTCTAGGGCACCGACTTGTCTGTCATTATGAGTACGTCATATATATTGAACTCGCGCTGGGTTCCTAACTTTATCGCATTACATTGAACTCTTCCTTTGTCTTTGGAATGATGTTCTAGATGAAAAAGGGTTGGCTGCGTCTAGTTAGAGGGAAATACCCATGTTTTTCACAAAATGTTTGTACAAAACAAGGAAAATAGAAATCGCGTGCAAATCACTTTATTTCTAAAAAATCACCCGCAAAACAAAAAACTCCTAATTTACTAACTTAACAAGGAAAATTACAAAACAAATTTTGATTGGTTTCTTTGTTTTCCTTTGTATCCCAAAACCCTCCCTCTTTTTCTTCAAAATAAAAAATACAAACATAACTAAACAATATTTCTACATTTTCCAAGTGTTTTGTACAAATAAATTCCCTTTCAAATTTTTACAAAGTTAAAGATATACAAGTAAGGGTGTGCTTGGTGGTAAGTAATAGCAAAGATAATGATTAATGATGCTTGGTTGGCTCTAATACAATTACCCATTACCCAATAGTGGGTAATGGGCCATTACTCAATAAATTAGGGGAATGATTTTCTTACCCTTTCCTTTTCCTTAGTGTTTCCTTTGCCTTTCTCTTTCCATTACCTAGTTTGAACCAAGCCACCCTAACGCTATGTTCTCGAGTTTTTTAAAGTAATGGAAGGAGAGGGGAGGGGAAATAAAAAAATGGGTGTTCTTGAGTTTTTTAAGATGGAACGGCATGGGACGGGAAGGTGGGAGGGAGGGAAGGGATGGGCATTTTAGTGTTATTTTGTTCCGTCCAATTTTGGGCGGATTGTGAAGGGAAACAGGTATTAAACATTACAGTTCTTTAAATCTGTACCTCCCCACAAACCCATCTTGCGATCTCTAAACACTTTAACAGTATGTTCTAAATTCTTACTTTTGTTTATATATAATTTGAAATCAATTAGATTCTCACCCTCAAGGTTACGATCTGATTTCATCGTATCCTCGTCCTTCTTTGACGTTAAATATGAAACATGATACGACCCCACACTGCCACTGAAACCTTTTGTCATATTGACTATCTCTGGGTAATGGGTGACAAACAAAACCATGCATCTTTGTTGCTCTAACAAGTACTGCAATGTAGCGTAAACATAATACGAGGGTATATTGGTAATTTGTGTAGCTTCATTTCCTTTTCTTGCTACTTTAAAAAAAACTCAAGAACACAAAAATAAATAACTACTTTTTTCACTATACCATCCCCTACTTTGCCCTTCCCATCCCATCCCCTTCCATTCTTTAAATTTTATACTTGAGAACAGAGCGTAAGTTTTTCTCCAACCAATATTTTTTAGAGTAGCAACGTATTTTATTAATGATAAAATTCAAACCAATTACAAATCAGAAACGAAAGATTCTAACCTACCCCTATGATCCTATTTTGTAAGAGTCAAAATGTAAACTATGGATATTAAGAAAATAAAAAAACTAAAAAAACCCTGCTACAAACATTAATGGCCTTCTAAAATAAGCAATGCAATAGCACATACATGATTATGAGATAATAATTATTTTATGTTAATGATAACTGAGGTCAACTGTGAAGGGTAAAAGGAACTACCAAATCATTGTAAGAAAACAATATTAAAGTGTAATCTAAATAAGATACTATTATGCTTATATGTATAAAAGGTCAAACTCAATTTGTCCACATTAATAAAGCAACATAATTCATAGCTGAGTATTTCCAACTTTGGAAAATTTTATTTATCCAAAACAGGATAATATAAGTAAGAAATTTTGAAGCGAATATGATACCTATAGTTCAGGTGTCCATTAAGAATAGCAATAATAACTCTTTTCACAGCTCCTAACCAACTTCATATGTTCACAATGAGTGAAAAATTCAAGTCTGTACATGGAGTGAAAATAGGTCAACTGGCTAACAAATCGAGACCAAAGGAAATGGGTTGAACAGGTTGAACATCGTCTGAAAATGTTTACAAATGAATATAACTTACTAAATGTTTACAAATGTAGGTAGAGAACACCTTATGTGTCAAATGTAACCCGTGTACCCACTTAATGATCTATTTTAGGTTATCTTTTATCTAAAATGGGTCAACTGGCTAACAAATCGAGACCAAAGGAAATGGGTTGAACAGGTTGAACGTCGTCTGAAAATGTTTACAAATGAATATAACTTACTAAATGTTTACAAATGTAGGTAAGAGGCAATAGATTGGTAGATAAACTTTGTCGTCCACAAGGTCAGGTTTAGTAGTATCATTTGTCATTGTCAATTTAGTTATAAATGAGGCATACATGTTCAGATGGGTCACTGCCCTTATAATAATGATATATGACTTTTATTTTAGATGGATACGTTATCTCTGAATCGCCAACATTTAGAACTACATTATAAAATATCAAACTATTGACATAAATATTCAAACTTTACACCGGTTATTTTTCTTTTGAAGGGTAAGAAAGGCACCACATATATTTTTCTGCAGTGAAGAGATATACTGTAATAAAATCAAAGGTAAGAAAGGTACCACATATATTTTTCTTTCGAGCTCCGAAGAAAGACTTTCAATCGCAACTAAAGTAAACTTGTGTTAGTTTTATAAGAGTACATGTGATCTTTAAACTCCAAAATAATGGTCTACTGCCATAAAAGAATGCAACACAACTAAAGTAAACTTGTTCGTAACTAATGGCTAAAAAGGATAATGTTAAGTATAGTCAAGTGGTGTATTTTATAATGTATCATATTCAACCAACCTGACCGGCCCATATTTATACTTCTACAAATACAAAACATATTTGCGCTCCAAAGGTCTTGTTATAATGCATACAACAGAAACTTTAGTTATTATAGTGATCATACATTCTTTAGTAATCTATTTAGATAAATTATTTACATATGAGCATTTTGGGTTATTGGGTATCTAAGAATTTGAGACTAACCTCAACTATATTTTACACCGCCTGAGACATCAAGAAAAACAAATGAAAACTAAGTCCTATTCATTTACACAATCTAACATTTAAATAAATGTCATTTAGATCTATTTTAACCAAAGCCTAAATTGCCCAACATCAAGGGAATCTATCGATATGGCAAAGTCAGGTTTAGATCGGTTTTAACCAATGTTTCGACCCAAACACATTATGACGTGATCTTAACTGAGAATAGATTATAACATTTTCAATATAATCATTCAATTCTTTGATATGACCAATGCAATCCACATACCCTAACCCGTACCTGAATCTTTAAGATGTCTAAAACTAATCACAAACATGACATGACGAAGACGATTAACTTAACCTAAAATCACTATTCCATAGGCTATTGTAAAATACTTTTGTTTCAATACCTCATCAATGATTGGTAAAGTCTAACTGAAATTTAGTTCTACTTGTTCTTTTAGGAAGATTATAACATCATAACATGCAACATAAACATATATAATAACATATGCCACTAAGTTGAATTTTGCACATACACGAAATATGAACTAAAAAACCAACCTTGATCTGCCTCATATGTGTATTCCCATCTTTATCACTCCATCCAGACAAATGACTATCCCATCTTAACAATGCAATATACATATGTAATTCCCTGAAATAAAATAGACACATTGCAAAGAGTACATTAAAGATTATACAACTTTAAAGAATTATACCAAAAACTCAACCCATTCTTGAAAGCTTATCATTGATTCACGAAGAGGATTACATCGCATGATTAATCAAGAAGAATTTTAATTGGTTCATTGGGTTGTGTTCAGGTGAAGATCTAAACCGTACATACCTTGAGATCACCAATTTCTTAAAAAGTACTCCATAATGAAAAGCTAAGAACTGAAATCAAATCCAGTGGAAACTTGGGTTGGGTAACAGATATCACATATTAGTTTTACTTCATATAAGGTCATTAAAATTCTTTTCAAACATTTCATCAAACACCTTTCCTTCATAACCACACTCATATTCATAATCAATGGAAAATTTAGATCTACTACATCTAACCAAGCTCATATTCATAAACAATGGAACATTTAGAAGTAACAAATTAACACATCAAACTAAACAAAAGAAGATAAATTAATACTTACAAAAGTTTAGACGCGGTAATTGAATTTAACCTGCATAATCAAAAAAAGAAAATTATCATACAACTAATTTTCATCCAATTCTTTTTTAGGATTTTACCACAACACAATTGAATTGAATTTAATCAAATCAAATATATTAAACGGATTCGAAACAAAAACAAAGCATATCAAAATACCTGTACGATGTTATTCAAATAAAAAACCTATAGTTGAATCAAGATTTGTAAATATCTGTTTTGGAGTGGAGGTGTTTTTATAATGAGATAAGTTATGTGTTTTGAATTTGAATGAATTTGTATAGTATAAGGAAAACAGTTAGAAATGATTAATGGTGACATTAATTGGTGATTGAAACTGCTGAATGAAGAATAATCGTACGGGAGAAGTTTCGAACAATGTTTGACTTTGTCTGTGTTAGTTTTAGGTGTGTTTGAATGGCATTTAATGTGTTTTTAGAAAAATGGAAGCTTGAAGGTGTTGTAAATTGGTGCTATATTAGATAGGTGTGTTAATAATAAAATTTAATGCGTTGCTTTAAGTGCTTGTACAAAACTTTATTTTACTAGATAAAACTAGCTTAAAGACCCGTGGATTCACGGGATTTTTATAGAAATATGAAAATGAAATAATAATAAAAAACGAAAGTAAACATGTTCTATCAATAAAAATTATAAAATGAGACAATACATTCGTGAATACATGATTTATACGACAATCAATTAAGTTACTAAGAATTAAATGAATAAACATGGATGTTGTGGTCGTGTCAAAGTTTGATGGTCTTGAATAGCAATGGACGTGTGTGAGCAATCATCAATTAGGTAGGAAATGCCAATTCCATGCACACCTAACAATACATACACAATATAAGTAAAATTATTTGATACATGATTTATAATGCATTATAATCTAAAAAATGATACCAAAAACTTATAACTTGTACATACCTTTTTGATCTTGTTCATAGGCCTTGAAGAACTTCTTTGTAAACGACATTCGCAGTGGTTTTACACATATTTCCTTCTTCATCACAAACTACAACCTTTAAACCAATCTTACTTTTAACTCTTGAGACAGCAACGTATAGCTGTCCATGAGTGAAAACATGTCGGGGGAGATACAAACCAACTTTTGATAACGATTGGCCCTGGCTTTTGTTAATTGTCATTGCGAATGAAACTGAAATAGGAAATTGTTTCCTGACAATCTTAAGCGGTAAACACTTATCAGAAGGAGTTATTTTCAGCCTTGGTATGATTACGGTTTTCCCAAAGTTGGTTCCATTAATGATTTTTGCGTGAATAGAAGTTCTCGTTAATTTAAGAACATGTAGTCTTGTTCCATTACACAATCCATTGGCTTGATCAATGTTTCGCAACAACATAATGGGGACTCCTACTTTTAAACAAATTCTATGGTTTGGAACACCTGAGAACTTCAATCCATTGATAAATTCAGGCGAGAAAACGGACTGATCAATAATGCCACCAGTTTCACTTTTGTCAACACTGTCACAACTTAGGAAAACCATTTCTTCACCTGGAAACATGTCCAACATATGTTCATTTATGTTGTCCACCACTTCATTTGTTGGAGCAAGGATTGCCTTTTCTTGAAAGTAGGCAGGATCATGTATGTTATCCAAAAAGTTTGGATAAGTGCGGTGCAATAATAGATTTAACCGGTCATCCGAGACATCTATTAAAATTTCTTGTGGTAAATCTATAGAAACCTCTCCGTCATTCGGTTCTCCAAGGTCTCCGTCTCCGACTTTCAATATCCAATCTGCAAATACTCGTATCTCGTTGACATCTTCAGGTCGTGATCCAACAGTTAGTCTCATGTTCGCAGTCAACTTAAGAACTTTGCAATAATCCCACAGATATGATTTCCTCAACGAAGCAGTAACAATGTCTTCCCGGGATCCCTTTGGAATAACAAGTAGAATGTGCCTAAAGTCGCCGCCAAAAACTGTGGAAACGTAGAGGGGGGTGAATACGTTACCGTTTAAAAACTTTAGATCTTTAGTATCAAATCGCTTATGAAGCTTGTTATAATATGAAAGTACCAATTATTGTTTGTGACTAATATAAAGCATGGTAAACCAAGTTGTCACACAATCATGAACATCAAACCACATCACAAACAATAGTATAGTGCAAGTATAAAAGTAAAGAGATAAAGAAAGGAAAGTGCAAACCGAACACGAGGATTTATAGTGGTTCGGTCACGGATCTTCTTTCCGCCTACTCCACTCCCGAGTACCCAACTCGAGAGTTACTTCACTAAATCAACAAGCTCCCTTCTCGTGGAGAAAACCTTACAATCGTCGCACACTTTTTCGAAGACAAAGCTAAATACGGGTTCTAGTTCGAGTAGAACCAACCTAACGTCACCTATACAATATTTCCGACACTAAGCTAGATGTCGAGTTCTTTTACAAGGGTACAACCACTCCCAATATGTTTTATGGCCCAACATAATAAACCTTGTGTTTTATGGCACAAACACATAAACCATCTAATCTAGTTTGGTGAAAGTGTTGTTATGATGCAATGATGTTTACACTAATGATCCATGACACAAATGTCTAATGGATATGAATAACTACTTCTAAATGAACTTCCATTAATAGGAAGCCTTCATGATGAAGATCACAAGTTCCTAAACTTCTTGTGATAGATCTTCAACTTGTGGTGAGTGGGGATGGCTAGATCTCCAAGATTTCCTTGGTTGATCAAAGAGTATGCTTACAACAAAGATGAATGTTAGAAGCATTATGATCATGATCATTAGGGTGTTTAATGTGTTACTACATTGTTAATGATTGATCTAAATGTATGCAAGAAGGTGGAGAAGATTTGCTTTGAAGTGGTGAAGAAATGGGAAAACAATGGGCTTCTATTTATAGCCAAAGTGGACAGAGCGCCCACGGACCAAGGATCCCTTTAAAGGGGTCCGTCCTTTATGCAATTTGGTACCGTGGGTGCGACATAAAATCTAAAAATCTTTCTTCAAATCTTTCCAAGATATTACCAAATCTTACTAAGATCACATTTGATATATTGAGTGTCAATCTAACCAATATATTCAAGAGATCTTCCAAGGATTTCAAAGATGATGCATGCCATGATGTAACATGTATTTAGATTAAAATGTTTATCAAAGTAAACTTGTAAAATGTATTATGTAACTAGTTAATAAAAGTCTAGTTACCTTTTGAAATACTTGTGAATGCAAAATGTAAAATGAGGTTCTAAATAGAATGGTTAACCTATTAAAATACTTAGTGACTCTAAACGTATTTTAAACATTCTATATGATTTGTTAATGGGTTTGATCATAATGCCACATAACAAACATATACGAACTCGTGTTGTAACATACGAGGACTTGAGACATCGAGAGGTGTTGAATGTATGTTGAGACAAATGTAATAACAAGTAACTTGTACATTTTACGTTATGTATTACAAGTTACATGTTTGTCATCAATCAAAACAAACGAGACCCGTAATAGATTAAATATCGTAATATTTGCACTAACAATCTCCCCTTTTGATGATGACAAATATATGTAAACGTAATAGAAAGTAAAATGTAAAGGTTACTTGCATCCTTACTACTTTACATTACCTTCTCCGCTTACACTCTTCTCCCCTTTTGTCGAAACAAAAGGCGTGTCTTGAGTTTAACTTTATTTCTCCCAAAAGGCGAGCTTGCATCATCTCTAGTGAAGTTAAATCGTCGGTTCAATCCGTCCCTTGTTTGGTAGCGGATCCATGGATCAAATAAAGAAGCTTAACCTACATCAAGGTTAGTTTTATGCAACAAAAATTATGAGAAATATATGAAAAATAAAAATGCATAGCAATGTTAGCCTATTTTCTCCACTTTTTATCGAAGCACAAATGCTTAATAAATATTAGTATAATAGAAGCTTTGTCTTAAGACAAATATGTCATATACAACCAAGTGTATAGACGATGCAATATGAGTGCTTAAATGATATTCCTCCTTGTTCTAGGGTGTCAAGAAGCACCTAAAATAAAAAATAATTGATGCAAACTTCATCCTTAGATGAGTAAATTATATACAATCGAGTGTATATGATGATGAACCTACAATGAAAAACATTAGTGCAATATATTTCATCTTTTCACAAAGAAAAATAAGATGTATATATGTGATAAATGATATAATCAAAGATCTCATGAAGTGTAGTCTCTAATTATAATCATAAGAAAAGTGAGAATATAATATGATAAAACCTACAAAATAGTTCCTAGAAAGAAGATATGGAGTCTCCACGGTGTGCCACTAGTGGTGCTAGTGTTGGTGTCGGTTTACTAGTAGGATTCATGTGGTGATGGTAGATGACTCGAGATTTACAAAAGTAAGTTTTCGCTAATCTATGGTGGTGGTGATTAATGAAAGTGGTGATGGAAGGTGGTGGTAATTAGGTAGGAAGCTATTAAGGAGTTAGAAACTCGTATGTATAAAAATATGGATCCATGCAATCCTTTCGTCATGTCAAGTGACCCAAGCTAAGAGGAAAAAAAAATATATGAATGGACATTGCATTTCAATGATGCATAAGGATTATGATTTGAATGATTTATTGATGCTAACAACCTATTGTTTTGAGCAAGTTCTCATATGCTTCAACCCAAGAGTAATCAATAATGCGTTCTATCTAAGAATATATAAAATTGATAACATGAAGATAAATTCGTTCATTGATTGACACGAATTATAAAATGACTTATTCTAGGTGACAATGGGAAAGGTAGTATTAGTATGGTTTTGACCGACATGGATGATTATCACTTTGAAAAGAAGTGAAGACAATATGGAAAATACTAATAATAATAATGAGTACCTATATGAGGATGAGAATGACATCATATAAGTGAAAGTTGGATGGACCAACGTGTTGGAAATGGCTGTTTTGATTAATATATCGTTTGCATTGACAAGGACATGCATGATAAGCGAGAAAAGGATAAGATCCTATGATGGTGTTCTAGATAGTGAAGTTGTAAGGTGCTAGTTTAAGGAAAATCCTATATGTGGAGATGAAGACGTTTTGTAAAAACACATGATGCGTTTTTCACTTGATGAGGTATTGGTGTAAAAAAAAAGGTTGAACTAGTTGTGGTTTCATGAACCGGTTTTAGCTAAGTGGTGTTTTACCAATGTGTTGGTATTGTAGAGTCTAAGAGACATAAAATTTGACAAAAGACAATTATGTGAATGAATTTCTCTCCCCCTTAATTGGTGGACATCCAACATAATGTGTAATGTATCAAATAAGGAATGACAACAAATTGTTTAGGAGGTTATTCGGGCTAACGAAAGAGATGAGTTTAGTGATGTTTTTCTAGATGATGGTTAGCATACAATGAACTTCATCCTTAAAGTCACGTACCTCTTCTCGATTAATCTGAGATGATCGTATGATGAGGCATGTGGTTTCCTAATAGGAAGTGAAGAGGATTAGAGTATTGTTATAACTAAATAATGATGGAGGTGATTTTTGGAAAGCGGAAGCAAAAATGAGATTTGGAAAGAGGTCGGTTGAAAGACAAAAATGCAAAGCCAACCCTCTAGAATTTAATTATATATGCTTTTAAACTATATGCAAGTATAGGGATCCCATAAAGCATAGTACTAATTTACGTAGCAATAAAAGGGATTATGCAAAATAAGCATATAAAAGTTAGAATCAATTGAGATAACAAATGATTTGTTATCACCTACAAAACAAATTTGTTAGTGACAAAAGATGTTATCATGATAGAAATCAAATGATAACATATTATATAAGCAAAAACAACACATTGCACTTAAGTAGACAAGAAATCACCATACAAGATAGCATCAAAACAATCATAATATGCAAGAATACGACTTTAATCAAGACATTTCATTATGAGATTGTTTTTGTCGTTAGACTTAGACACTTAAGCATACTTGGATATACAATAATCTATGTGATTAATTTGTAAGATAAAAAGGCTTCTAAAAGTTAGTCATACCAAAAGCACTTTGACAGATTATATGTGCACACGTAGCAAACAAATAGTGTGACAAGAAGCAAAAGAAATAAGATGAAAGATTTTTGTAAGCCATGTTTAAGACATAACAATTTGGAGCATGTATCATTTTGATCGTACTACACATAGATGTAATGAATGCCAACTAATAGCTTTCAAACACAAATATATCATATCAAAATTATCACGTATCAAAATGGCGTATTATGAGTTCATAAGTAACATGTTAATCATGCTAAAAATAATTCAAAAGTAAGTATCATGCAAATAAAGTTTAGGTTTAAACGTTTAGTAGCATGAAACAACAATACAAGCATTATAAAGATAAAACCGTACTAAGGTTTACACATTCGACTAGTTATCAAACACTAAGATAATGTCACATCAACTTATCGTATCAAACAAGAACATGTAATCAACACATGTAAGTGCAATGCAAGTGGTTTTAAAAGAAAAGTAATATATACTACTTGTTTGATTAGTATTCTAAGCGAGGCAAACTATCAATGTTTTAACACTTACTTTAGGCAAGTATAGAAAATAGATTTTTCAAGTTGGAGAATGAATATGAGACTATTACTAGCGGTGCTCAATTAAGGCTAAACACGACCATTTTACGGTGATTCCACAAACCCAACTTCTCTCCGAAGCAATTCAACAGATTAGGTTGATGAGTCTCTAAATACTCATCATTTTTATACCATTTAAGCGCAAAATCATCGAAAACACTCGAAAACACATCAAAATGATCAAAATATCACAAATCGGTGTTTTATGTGTTTTAAATGCAAAATATCAAAATCGGATGAAAAACATATCAAATTTGCAAAATTGCGGTTTAGTCCCCAAGTTTCAAAAATTGTCAAAAATAGTCCACGAGTCAAAATTTCAAAAGAAAAATCATCAAAGGTCCTTTTAAATCATAACTTGTCAAATTTAGTCCTTTGGTGAAAAATATCAAAAGTTTGAGAAAATTACAAAATGGTCCTCCAGTTTGAAAATTGGCGGTTGGTCCTGGAAAATCTGAAAATGGCAACTTTGGTCCTTGCATTATTAAACTTTGTCATTTTTAGTCCTTTGAGCAACTTTTCGATTTGGCAAGAATGGTCCTTATAATTTCGAAATTACAAATGAGCCCTTGTCATTAATACCATTATAACACCCTTTTGGCTCGCCTTCCCCATCATGACCCCTGTCATAATGAATTTTGGACCTCCTTACTTATTAATATCTCTCTTGATCAAACCAAATGGTCAAACCACCACTTGCCCGCGTTTTCTTCTCTTCCCACCGCTTCTCTGCTATAATCACCACAAAACCATCCCCCTCCTCACTTTTTCCTCTCATTGTCCCCCACCTCATCACAATTCAAGATGCATTAAATTCCTTCCCCATATATCACTCAATCCCTCCACCTGTCAAAATGCTCTTTCCCGCCAAAAATGCTCAATGGCCATGATCATCTCAAAACCATCCAATGGCCCTAATTTATGGTGGGATTTACTCAGAAAAGAAAGAAAAACAAGTGGAAGTATAAAAAGTGTAAGAGAGAAGCAGTTTGAAGGGTAGCTAGTTTTAATTTTTTCTTCAATGTCGTTTTTTTAGTAAATGTTTTAGACTTAGTTAAAAATGTTGTAATTCAGTTTCTTTGTATCACAATTTAGTTAAATTAACTTTGTAATGTGTTTTGAAGATCAATCAAAGTCTTTTATTTAAGCTCTAAGTTCATGCCCTTTGTTGAAAATTTTCGGTTTCAAAATATATTGTCCAAGTTGTGAGAAGCTTATTTTAAGCTTAAATAAGTCAGTTTAAACCATCTATAAGCTTTGAGTTAGCTTGCATTTCAATTTCAAGTAATTTTAGATGTTGGTCAACAAAAGTCAAGTTTGGTCAAGAATGGTCTTGGTAATGGGTAAAAGGAGATGCAGTGGTGATGTTGGGTTTAATTAGACTAGTTTAGGTTGGTTTTGGATTTGAGTTAGCCTGAAATACCATCTGGACCTCTTGTGAGTATTTGTCTCATTTCTACATTTTCAATCAATTTTTGCATTTTATGCTTGTTTGAGTTTTGGTGATCACCACTAGTGTAGACTTGTTTATATAATTGTAATTAGGTCTTGTGAACTCAGTTAGTCATTGGTATTAGCTTAATCAGTAGTTTACCTTTTTAAACTTTCATATCAATTTGGTTAAGGGGTGTTTGGCATTACTGTGTTTTCTGTCTTAGGAGTTTTGTATAGTGATAGCTTCTGTTAGTTCATGTCTCTTAAGTTCATTTGAGCTCATTTCAACCTTAGTTTGTGCCTGCTATATGTAAAAGTCAAAACTGTTTTAAAACTAGTTTTATGCAGTTCTTGCAGTTGCTGCAGACTGTTCATTTTAGCTAGCTAAGGCTTGATCTTTGGTATATAAGTAGTCAGCTAGGTTATCTTTAAGATTGCAATTTTGCTTTTCGCATTTACTGTTCTGATAAGCTCATAGATAAGCTCAAACGACTTACTGTTGCTGCTGTCAAGAAACCACCTTTCAAACTTCGACTTATCTTGAGTTTTTCTCGACTTTGCAACTCTTGTACAAGGCTCATTTGAGCTTGTCCAAGTCTGAGCTTTGGGTTTTAGTTAGTCACCCAGGTCATATTTAGGTTCCATTTTGTGGTTTTCAGTCTTAGCTTATTGTGTGGCTTATTTTTAAGCTCAAAGTAGCCTACTAGTCACTGTTTTTAGCCTTGTATCTCATATACTCAAATCTGTCTTAGCTTGCAATTAGAGGTTATAGCTTGTTGATTATTGTTGCTTCTGTTCATTTTTAGCTTATTATAGCTTCCATATCAGTTGGGTAGCTTTTGGTGTCCTTTAGCTTATCCAAGTGCTTATTCCATAAGCACTTTGCACTTCAGTTGAATATTCCTCCAAGTAACCCTATGTTTTTCCATTTTTCCTAGCTTCCTAGTATTATTTTAGAGTTATCTTGAATTTTTCATATTTTTCCAAGCTTATTTACTATTTTTCTTAATTTAAATTAGTTTTTAAGCCTTTTTAAATAGCTTTTAATACAAAAAATTAAGAAAAGGTTCTAAAAAATAATTTTTCAATTTTAATAGTTTAAGATAAATATAAAAAGCTTAAAAAGTATTTTTCCTTATTTTTCTCCCTTTATTTGGTATTTTTCACAATTTAAATTAGTTTTAAATAGTTTTAAATTAATAATAAATATATAAAAAGTGTGAAAAATATATTTTCTGTTTTAAAATTAGTTTTATCATATTTTAGATTTTTCTAAGTCTTAACTTTATTTTTCTAGTCTTATTTCATATTTTCTTTTATTTTAGAGTATTATTAAATAGTTTAAAATAGTTTTTAATTAATACTAATTAATTATATAGTTATAAAAATAATTTTCTTTTTCTAATAATTTTCTTATATCATTAGGTTTGTAAAAATGTATTTTTCATATTTTTAGGATTTATATTGTATAATTTTCACGTTTTTATTTGTACGTTTACGTTATTTTTATTTAAACGTAAGTTTTAGGTTTTAAACGTTCATCACTTTAAAAATAGTGATAGCGTTTATTTAATATCTTTTAACTTTTTAATTTCTTTTAATTTGCATTTAAGTCGCTTTAATTTATAAACCTTTTTCAGTAGTGTAATATTCAATCCCGATCCTTTCGATCGCTATCATTAGTGATCATTCTACTGTCTGAATCGGTGTTTGCACACCATTGAGTCTCCGTGGGACATAACGACCGGGAATCCCTCAGATTCTCGATCTTCATTGCATTTGTGTGCGAAGCAGCTTTAAGTCTTTTGACTTGACTGCTTTTGAGATCAAAATTTTAGGCGCTTGCACGGGAGGCTTTAGCGTGTGTTTAGCCTTTTCGGATCCATTCTTGCACATATCCCATCCTTTGTAAAAAGTTTTTGTAAAGTTTTCAAAAATCCAAAAGTTCTTTAACACTTTTTCCAAGTGTTATCGACCCAAAAATATTTTCATTCTTTGTTTTTATCAAAATGTTTTCAAAAATACCAAAATATTCCTCTTTACCCTCTCACCTTTTGATTCTTCATGTCTTACCCTCCGATAACCTTTGATTCTTTCCATGTCTTATCCTCACCCTCTTGGTTGTCAATGGTGTGGTGGTCCTTATAATGATGGCAATTGCCCCGGTTGTGGCATGGTGGAGTCGAAACGGGTCATCTATAACCGGGATCCTATTCCTACCATAACACAACCGATTTATTCCATCACTACCACACCGTGATACTCAGCCAGCTTTCTTGTTGTGAGTACTGTGGTGGTTCACATTCCGCTTCGATTGTCAATCGTGAAACACGCTTGTCTATGAGCGGTGTTCCCGATAACAATTTTGACTACAACACATACCACTCACGGCCACATCGGTTTTATCACAGTAGTATTATGGAGGTCCTCACTCTAGCTCGGATTGTCAAACAGGGAACCCATTTCCTTGTAACGATTACGGCTCTTCATATCATGACCAACCTCTACAAGATCCGGCCAGATTCACTTCCTCAAAATCTTCTCCTTGATCTTTTGGATTTAGTGAAAGATTTGAAGGAATCTAAACACCCCAAGATAATCCAAATGAGAAATCCATGGAAATTTTGTTAGCCAAGAGCGGTCGCTAAATTAGATTCCCAGTTGCGTTTGAAAAATGCATTGGGAATCAATTGCAATAGAAAAAGCGGCCAAATCTAGCTCTCGATTCCGTTTCATTCTCGATGACGATGATGATGAAGATATCCTTGATATCCTACAATTTTATAACAGTTCATCAAGTTCATCGGTTGAAACTCCTTCCATGAAGAATCGGGGAGAAAAGACTATGATGGAATTACTAGCGGAAGAACAAATGGAAAGTATAAAACATATGTATGCTAGTCCATCTAATCTCCTCGGTCTGTTGTTATCACACCTGATATTCCCACTCACTCTCTAAACATGGGGATGAGCTTTTAGCACTATTCCGAAAATGGAATCGCCTAGTGTTGAGGACCTTATCCCAATCCGAGAGAGTCACAGGAATTTCGATCATCGTGTGATATCCCTTTCCTCTTGAGTGTTCTCAAGATCATTTTGAAACTTTCTCTGATCTTAGTGAAGATTGTGCTTCATATGGAGACATCGAGTACGTTGAGGCATCACTTCCTCAATCTGATGCTGATCCCCTTCTTGAGGAGTTCTCCGATGAACTCACTCACATCAATCCACTCTTTGATCTCGAAGCTGATCTGGGAGAGACTGAAAGTCTCATTGATAATGATCGTTCACTCACTTCTTATCCCAACAGTCCAATCGAGAATGTTGATCACTTTGTTCCCAAAACATTCAAAGCTACTTTCACTAATCCTCTATTTGAATTCGACTATGAATTCACGTCAATTTCTGAGAATCCACTCTTTGATACTCAGACTGAGGATAGTAATGAGCCCACAATGGAACAAGAGTTCACAAATTCACATCATGTGAATGATTCTCTTCATGAGGAGTTCGCGGTGAACTCTCTCATATCATATCTCCACTTTGAGTATGATTGTTTGGATGGCAAAATCATGATCGGGAGAGAATCTCAATTTGCATAGTTATGACAAATCTTCCACCCTCCCAACCGAGATGCCTTCCAACCCAAAGAGCTCAACCAATAAAATCCAAATAAGTGCAATCGCACTTAATCCCGAGGAAGAAGATCTAGTCATGATTGTTATCATGATTTTCCTTCTTTTCTTCACCTACTCGGTGACTTCCTCTCTTCTTCACTCCTTCGGGAGTGAGGACACTATTTTTGATCCCGGCATTTTCAATTATCATTTTTGAGCCGGTTCTCTCTATATCTCATCGGTGTGGAACTTTCACATACTTCAATGTTTATCCAAACATCTTGAATGAAAGTCCGATGGAGATTGTATCTTCCACTTGCTTCCCCATGAACCAATGAATGCGGGGTCGAGTCAAGCTAGCGACTCGAAATCAAAAAAAGAAGACACACTATATGGGTTTTCACCCATATTTACGCCTTCTTACCCCTTTCTACCACCTAAGTGTGGGGTGATGCCCACATGTTATATATATATATATATATATATATATATATATATATATATATATATATATATATATATATATATATATATATATATATATATATATATATATAAAAAAAAAAAAAAAAAAAATCTTCTTTCTAAATAATGGCGTAGTATTTCCCTTTACGTTCTTTGTTTCGAGATAACCGGCGGTACTTTGAATATTGAGGGCAATATTCATTTCTAAGTGGGGGAATTCTCACGAATTTCATATATTATCTAACCAATTCCCGCTTTTGGCCAAAATTTTTTTTTTTTGAGTAAGTGTTCTACACTTACTCATTTAGTTATCGATCCGCCATGTACGTAAGACTAAAGGATTGGCTAATCCAGAGCAAACGGCTCTTGGTAAAGATTTCTCAAATCCGTTTATATGGCTTGCAATTTGCCCAAAATTGTATGGTATTCAAATCACCATATCCTAAAAAGTGAAGAGTTGGCTAGCCCGCAAGGTTATGGCTTGTGGTAAAGGCAAAGGAAATCCATAATTGGTAATCAGCTCACCAAAGATAATTCGATAATTTATCTAAGAGTTGGCTAGTCCGTAAGGTACGGCTTCGTAAAGACTAATCAAATCCGTTCTGACTTATGATTTGCTCAAAATCATTTGGTTATTAGTGTACCAAGGTTCTTACTTGAATCGAAACAATGGCTACTCCGAGTAATGGCTTTTGGTAAAGAGTTTCAAATCCATTATGTTTTCTCAAATCATTGCTAGGGACTAGCAATATCTCGATGTGGGGGATTGATGAGTCTCTAAATACTCATCATTTTATACCATTTAAAGCGCAAAATCATCTCGAAAACACTCGAAAACACATCAAAATGATCAAAATATCACAAATCGCTGTTTTATGTGTTTTAAATGCAAAATATCAAAATCGGATGAAAAACATATCAAATTTGCAAAATTGCGCTTTAGTCCCCAAGTTTCAAAAATTGTCAAAATAGTCCCCGAGTCAAAATTTCAAAAGAAAAATCATCAAAGGTCCTTTTAAATCATAACTTGTCAAATTTAGTCCTTTGGTGAAAAATATCAAAAGTTTGAGAAAATTACAAAATGGTCCTCCAAGTTTGAAAATTGGCGATTGGTCCTGGAAAATCGAAAATGGCAACTTTGGTCCTTGCATTATTAAACTTTGTCATTTTAGTCCTTTGAGCAACTTTTCGATTTGCGAAGAATGGTCCTTATAATTTCGAAATTACAAATGAGCCCTTGTCATTAATACCCTTATAACACCCTTTTTGGCCTGCCTTCCCCATTGTGACCCCTGTCATAATGAATTTTGGACCTCCCTTACTTATTAATATCTGCCCAGTCAAACCAAATGGTCAAACCACCACTTGCCCGCGTTTTTCTTCTCTTCCCCACCTGCTCTCTGCTACAATCACCACAAAACCATCCCCTCCTCACTTTTTCCTCTCATTGTCCCCCCACCTCATCACAATTCCAAGATGCATTAAATTCCTTCCCCCATATATCACTCAATCCCTCCACCTGTCAAAATGCTCTTTCCCGCCAAAAATGCTCAATGGCCATGATCATCTCAAAACCATCCAATGGCCCTAATTTATGGTGGGATTTACTCAGAAAAGAAAGAAAAACAAGTGGAAGTATAAAAAGTGTAAGAGAGAAGCAGTTTGAAGGGTAGCTAGTTTTAATTTTTTCTTCAATGTCGTTTTTTTAGTAAATGTTTTAGACTTAGTTAAAAATGTTGTAATTCAGTTTCTTTGTATCACAATTTAGTTAAATTAACTTTGTAATGTGTTTTGAAGATCAATCAAAGTCTTTTATTTAAGCTCCTAAGTTCATGCCACTGTTGAAAATTTTCAGTTTCAAAATATATTGTCCAAGTTGTGAGAAGCTTATTTTAAGCTTAAATAAGTCAGTTTAAACCATCTATAAGCTTTGAGTTAGCTTGCATTTCAATTTCAAGTAATTTTAGATGTTGGTCAACAAAAGTCAAGTTTGGTCAAGAATGGTCTTGGTAATGGGTAAAAGGAGATGCAGTGGTGATGTTGGGTTTAATTAGACTAGTTTAGGTTGGTTTTGGATTTGAGTTAGCCTGAAATACCATCCGGACCTCTTGTAGTATTTGTCTCATTTCTACATTTTCAATCAATTTTTGCATTTTATGCTTGTTTGAGTTTTGGTGATCACCACTAGTGTAGACTTGTTTATATAATTGTAATTAGGTCTTGTGAACTCGCTTAGTCATTGGTATTAGCTTAATCATGGTTTACCTTTTAAACTTTCATATCAATTTGGTTAAGGGTGTTTGGCATTCTTGTGTTTTCATCTTAGGAGTTTTGTATAGTGATAGCTTACATTAGTTCATGTCTCTTAAGTTCATTTGAGCTCATTTCAACCTTAGTTTGTGCCTGCTATATGTAAAAGTCAAAACTGTTTTAAAACTAGTTTTATGCAGTTCTTGCAGTTGCTGCAGACTGTTCATTTTAGCTAGCTAAGGCTTGATCTTTGGTATATAAGTAGTCAGCTAGGTTATCTTTAAGATTGCAATTTATTTTTCGCATTTACTGTTCTGATAAGCTCATAGATAAGCTCAAACAGACTTACCATTGCTGCTCGCTTTGACCACATTCAAAACTCGACTTATCTTTGAGTTTTTCTCAGCTTTTGCAACTCTTGTACAAGGCTCATTTGAGCTTGTCCAAGTCTGAGCTTTGGGTTTTAGTTAGTCACCCAGGTCATATTTAGGTTCCATTTTGTGGTTTTCAATCTTAGCTTATTGTGTGGCTTATTTTTAAGCTCAAAGTAGCCTACTAGTCACTGTTTTTAGCCTTGTATCTCATATACTCAAATCTGTCTTAGCTTGCAATTAGAGGTTATAGCTTGTTGATTATTGTTGCTTCTGTTCATTTTAGCTTATTATAGCTTCCATATCAGTTGGTAGCTTTTGGTGTCCTTTAGTTATCCAGTGCTTATTCCATAAGCACTTTGCACTTTAGTTGAATATTCCTCCAAGTAACCCTATGTTTTTCCATTTTTCCTAGCTTCCTAGTATTATTTTAGAGTTATCTTGAATTTTTCATATTTTTCCAAGCTTATTTACTATTTTTCTTAATTTAAATTAGTTTTAAGCCTTTTAAATAGCTTTTAATACAAAAATTAAGAAAAGGTTCTAAAAATAATTTTTCAATTTTAATAGTTTAAGATAAATATAAAAGCTTAAAAGTATTTTCCTTATTTTTCTCCCTTTATTTGGTATTTTTCACAATTTAAATTAGTTTTAAATAGTTTTAAATTAATAATAAATATATAAAAGTGTGAAAAATATATTTTCTGTTTTAAAATTAGTTTTATCATATTTTAGATTTTTCTAAGTCTTAACTTTATTTTTCTAGTCTTATTTCATATTTTCTTTTATTTTAGAGTATTATTAAATAGTTTAAAATAGTTTTAATTAATACTAATTAATTATATAGTTATAAAAATAATTTTCTTTTCTAATAATTTTCTTATATCATTAGGTTTGTAAAATGTATTTTCATATTTTTAGGATTTATATTGTATAATTTTCACGTTTTTATTTTGTGCGTTTACGTTATTTTTATTTAAACGTAAGTTTTAGGTTTTAAACGTTCATCACTTTAAAAATAGTGATAGCGTTTATTTAATATCTTTAACTTTTAATTTCTTTTAATTTGCATTTAAGTCGCTTTAATTTATAAACCTTTTTCAGTAGTGTAATATTCAATCCCAATCCTTTCTGATCGCTATCATTAGTGATCATTCTACCGTCTGAATCAGTGTTTGCACACCATTGAGTCTCCGTGGGACATAACGACCGGGAATCCCTGTATTCTCGATCTTCATTGCATTTGTGTCCGAGCAGTTTTAAGTCTTTTGACTTGACTTGCTTATGAGATCATAGGTCAAATTGAGTTTCTAGTGCAATAGATTCTCCAGTAATCATTCTCATGTTAGAAAGATGGGAACTCCTACTTTTGCCTATTAAAGTGTATAAAAGATGATAGTTTACCAATACTTGGCTTAATGTGACACAACTAATATGCAATATAACTAAGGAGATGAAGATGTCATGTTATACACATGAATTTTAACAATGGTGTGTTTGATAAACAATGTGTTTTAATCTTGTGTTTAGAATTGAAAGTTGTTCAAATTACACAGCTAATTGTATGATCTAATGGATGACATCTTGAACTTTAAATGTGAATTGATCATCTAAGACTAGATAATGGAATATGTTAAACTAAGAACGTTCTCAAAGCTCTTTGGAACATTATTTAACAAGAATCTAAGTGAGGTTACCAACTTCAATAGATCTTGTGTATGCTCTAAAATTGTGTAGTTTTAACCTTGGATGTGCACTCGGTTTGAGCAAGGTTAGGTTATGATGTACGCTTGAAAGGAAATAGATACAAATAGTATCTTTCAACAAATGAGATTATCCCATGGGATAAAGTTATCATGCTTATGAAAACAAGTATGACAAGATGAATTGGATATGCTAGTTCACGTAACTTGTAGATGTTTGTTTCAAGATCATTTAGCCAATGAGGTGTAATGAAATCTCTTGTAACACAACTATTTATGTCATAAGAGTGATGCATAGGATATACAATATCCTTTTAACAAAATGAAATCTTAATGCATGAATCTTAGTCATAATGTTCTTCAAAACATCATGTTTTCCTAAATGAAGATATGAAGCCAAAGTGTTTGAATCGGATAGTCCCATCTAAATAAACTTGGTCTCAAGATTATATTCACTAGATGATGACAAGAGGAATTCACTCGAGTTTCTTATGTATACTCCTCAAGAGTCATTGTTGCTTGGGGTGTATGATGTTGGCTTTGAGATTGCATTTTAACATATGTTGTTAAAATGTTGATTTGAAGTTTAACGAAATTTATGCGAAGTTTAACGACAAAGTATTACTAATACTTTGATTATTTGTGAAGGTAGTACTACTTATACCTAGTGGAAATTGACAACAATTACCAAGAGCACCATGCTTATTTGATAGTTGAGGTTCTAGCCATAATGAATTATCTAAGTCCTTATATGTGGAAAGGATGGTTGAGTTTGTTCAAACGTGCATTTGATTCAAGACAAGTGTTGGACACAAGGGCTTTTGAGCAATACACTCAATCGAATTCAAATGATGGCAAGGATGGTGGATTGGTTGATCTAGGTGTAGGTCTTCTAATGTGTCTAAATAAGGATGTGGTGATGTAGGGGTTTGTTGTGCTATGGGAGTACTTAGGTTGATTATTTGTCCACAGATGTTGAACACAAAAAGTACGAATACTAATTCTTATGGTTCATTGGTTACTACAACTAGCGGGTGAAGTGCTTGAAGTTTTGGTTATGTCTATGAAGCTTAGGGGCTGAGGTATAGGTTCACCTTGAAAGGGCACGTTTGATTTAAAGGATGCTCTTGGAAGTTCATGAGCAATACGCTTAATGGTGCCAAAAGATGGAAGAGGGATAGTAGGTGTCTAAGAGGGATAAGTGGCACAGTGGGTTGTTTGTTTTGGATAAGTGTTTCAACATGTGTTGTTAAAATACTTGGGTGTTGATTTTTCGGATATGACTTTTAATGACTACAATCGTAAGTCGCATATACTTGAATATTTCGGATAAAATACTTAAGTTGTCAATCCTAATTTGTTGAGGTTATAAAGCTTAGATTGAACTCAAGGATAACAAGACTTGATAATATGTATTTAACATATGTGTGAGTTATGACTCGATGTAAATACTTATTGTCTTGAAGGATGACACATTATTTTCATGTTAACCAGGTGAGGCAATACATGTAGATACAAAACAATATCTATAGTCATATGTTAGACTTGTGTATGATATCTTTGCAAATAATGAGTCCAGTTTATTAGTCTCGGTAAGTCATCTAAGTCATCCATAAGCGGGTGAGGAGATGTTGGTGGTGTTGCACAAAGTTTTGATAGGAACAAGCTTTGGAGACTTTGGTAGTGAAGTTGTTTTGGATGATGGTGGGTGATTTTTGGTGGTGGAGTTGGAGTACTCAAGTTTAGAAAGTTCACATCTTGAATGGGTGATGAGATGTTAAGAGGTAATGAGTCCGAGGATGAAGAGCTCAAGTTAATGAAGCAACAAGATCGAATGCTAATCCTAGTGGTTTTCTTAAGTGGCTTATTTGAGGTTAAGGATTTAGTCATTTTGATTTTACTTTAAGAAATGCTAAGCTTGAGGAAAAGTAACTTGAAGGTGTGAAAATGATCATCTTGAATGTGTTGATTTATGGAACTAAGGATTCATGGATTTGATGTTAATCCATACAAAGATGGTAGTTTCTAATGAGATGGAAGTGTCTAAAATCATGTCAAACATCCTAAGTTAATCCATTGAGGATGTGTTGAGTGAGGTATGAAAGATATGCATTAACAACTATCCTAGAAACGAAGTTTGGTAAATTAGATTACGGATTTAGTAAAATTCAATAACTTACCTGTAGGATTCACGGCACCATTTCTTTACAGTAGGAACCCTTAAATTGGTGCCGCTGGTCCTGCTCTGTATGGCGGTACCAAAATACATAACAGACGGTACCAACATTTTGGTGTCGTCGATCCGTGGACATCGAAAAAGTTCACAGACCCATTTTTAGGTGTCGGGAGTTTTCCAAACACGAAATTTTGCTTAAAACATGTGACATTAATTACTTCTAGTTAGGAAAGTTGATACCACATATACAAATATAGTGGAGCATAGACTTTGACCAGGGCTAACGATTTTCACATAAAAGTGAAAATGGGTAAAATTGATAACACACTTGTGCTATCCACCGCATAAACCGGTTAGCATACAACATTGTTTTAAGTCATATTATCATCCTACAAAGTAAAACAAATAAATTACATCATACAACATTGTTTTTGTCCTTGTACCAAACACTCTCTTAACACCTTCATTTTCAAAGTACTTGACTAATTTACTTAGTACTCATTGCTAAGTGAGTTATGATATTTCATAAGTTATGCGAGATGTTAGTAACCTATGCAAACGAAGTGATCTAATTCTACAAGCGATGGTAAAATAATTTTCCAACTTAGTGCACAAAATCTAGCAATAACCTATTGTGCATAAACAAGAAATCGTCAAACAAGTGAATAAATAACATGGCAAGATTGACACTTATATTATGCAAACAAACAAGTGTAAACAACAATTTGAAAAATAAGCAAGCAACATATATGCAAACAACATAAACAAGTGGTCATTTAGCATAGCATAACAAGAAAGACACTTTTCGTCATTTTATGTTTAAATATGACGATGTATACCAAGCTTGATTAGTTTCCTTTAAACATATTACCAAATTATTTAGTTTCAAAGGAAGTTGTATCAAAGTTCTAAGAATACCAACTTAAATTGCTTGATTCAAAATTTTGAGTTTTTATGTTAAAGCGAAACTCAATATTTTAGACATACTGTAGTATTTGGTCTATTTCACTTATTTAAAATTAGACTCAGGCCATGAGTATTTTTAAATGAAAGTAGACTCAATTCCTTTTAAAATGATAGGTGGCTCGACTCGTGCGGACTTACGGTTAATTAGTTATGATTTTTGAAGTTGCCCAAAATCGCATATCGTACATACGGATTCCACGGAACCAAATAAAGGGATCCGCCTTTATAAGATTTGGTGCCGTGGTCCTCTCGAGACAGATTCACCAAAACTAGTATTTGACATAGAGAAAACGTGTGCGACTTACTAGATTTCATAGTAAACATATAATACACATATTTAACAATATATCTACTTATGTAACTTATCTTAAACATTTACGGAGGTGATTTTCAACTAGATTTATAGTTATCCCAAACATTTCTTTAAAATCATATTTCTTCGTAAATTTTCTATGAGCACAATACAATACTTACTAGTTCTTTTAACAAACTTTTTATTTTACTTTTCAAGAAAACCTTCAAGCTTGTATACAAAGTTACATTTAACAACAAAATTTCTAAGTATAACAAGCAAAGCATTTTCATATTATTTTTCGCTTCAATGGTAATTTGATACATGGATCGTACTCTATTTTAAAACCATTTGTTTTGAAAATACGAGCTACGTGGCTCTGGTACCAATTGTGGAAACGTGAGGGGGTGAATCGTTACCGCTTAAAAACTTTAGATCTTTAGTATCAAATCGCTATGAAGCTTGTTATAATATGAAAGTACCAATTATTGTTTGTGACTAATATAAAGCATGGTAAACCAAGTTGTCACACAATCATGAACATCAAACCACATCACAAACAATAGTATAGTGCAAGTATAAAAGTAAAGAGATAAAGAAAGGAAAGTGCAAACCGAACACGAGGATTTATAGTGGTTTGGTCACGGATCTTCTTTCCGCCTACTCCACTCCCCGAGTACCCAACTCGAGAGTTACTTCACTAAATCAACAAGCTCCCTTCCGGCGGAGAAAACCTTACAATCGTTGCTTACACTTTTCCGGTACAAAGCTAAATATCGGGTTCTAGTTCGAGGTAGAACCAACCTAACGTCGCTATACAATATTTCCGACACTAAGCTAGATGTCGAGTTCTTTTACAAGGGTACAACCACTCCCAATATGTTTTATGGCCCAACATAATAAACCTTGTGTTTTATGGCACAAACACATAAACCATCTAATCTAGTTTGGTGAAAGTGTTGTTATGATGCAATGATGTTTACACTAATGATCCATGACACAAATGTCTAATGGATATGAATAACTACTTCTAAATGAACTTCCATTGATAGGAAGCCTTCATGATGAAGATCACAAGTTCCCTAAACTTCTTGTGATAGATCTTCAACTTGTGGTGAGTGGGGATGGCTAGATCTCCAAGATTTCCTTGGTTGATCAAAGAGTATGCTTACAACAAAGATGAATGTTAGAAGCATTATGATCATGATCATTAGGGTGTTTAATGTGTGTTACTACATTGTTAATGATTGATCTAAATGTATGCAAGAAGGTGGAGAAGATTTGCTTTGAAGTGGTGAAGAAATGGGAAAACAATGGGCTTCTATTTATAGCCAAAAGTGGACAGAGCGCCCACGGACCAAGGATCCCTTTAAAGGGTCCGTCCTTTATGCAATTTGGTACCGTGGGTGCGACATAAAATCTAAAAATCTTTCTTCAAATCTTTCCAAGATATTACCAAATCTTACTAAGATCACATTTGATATATTGGTGTCAATCTAACCAATATATTCAAGAGATCTTCCAAGGATTTCAAAGATGATGCATGCCATGATGTAACATGTATTTAGATTAACAAAACCATGGTCATGTTTCCAAAAGGCTCATCGGACATTTCATACCTGCTCCTACGAAGTATGTCTCTCAAAGACCGATCTAATGCTTCAAAACATAGCTTATTTGCCATTGGCGCTTCATCCCATATAATAAGTTTACATTTCTTTAACATTTTTCCAAGATCGCTTTGAGGACTTATAGAGCAAGTAGAAGTCTCATCAACGTTGATAGGAATATGGAATCTTGAATGAGCAGTTCGGCCTCCCGACATTAACAAAGAAGCAATACCGCTGGATGCCACATTCAAAACTATATCACCTTTTCTTCGGATACCGGCAGCAAGAGTCTTCCATAAGAATGTCTTACCCGTACCTCCGTAACCATAAACAAAGTAGACTCCTCCCGTTCCGTGTCAATCGAGTGTATTATGGTGTCATACACACCCTTCGCTCGCGTGGTCAAAGAGCCGTGCAGTGCGTCGTACTCGCCCAACTCGACGGATTATAATTAGTCTCATCGTATAAGTCGGTTACCAAATTGACTTATGTATCTATCATCCGGATAAGGCATATCACGCCAATTCCTCAATGTTGAGTTTCTTGATCTCAAGAATGCTCAATATAGAACAAAGCAACATTTTTTTTCCTCGTCACTGATAATCAAATCTGCATTAGACCATAGTAATGCAAGAACTTAATAAATAGATGAGTGATTAAAAGATTAGAAATAATATGGTTAAATAAACGTATAAGGAAACATAAGTAATATTTGATCAGTGTATAATTACAGATCATAGTCTACAAATATATCTTATGGATGTTACCTGGAATTTGCAAAATCGCCTCCTCTTATGTTGAACATCTTGCAAGCAAATGCCATGTTTGTAACCAAACAGTAAGAGGCGTGGTAAGTTCATTTTGCGAAAGCAATGTCACAAATAACTCACGAAGATGTTCAGGGCTTGCCCAATGAGCTGCGTCTTTAATACTTTCAACATACTCCTTGTCGTCCTCTAAAAGTCCTGCTGCGTAGCAAGCATCTTTATAAGTTGGATACACTATGCCATTAACCTTTCTAATGTCAGCGTGTGTCTTGCATCCTTTTGCACTGTTTAGCAGCATTCTGCAATAGTAAGCGTCTCCGGTTGATATTGGAACGCTATGAATTCTTCCAATCGATCTTCCCTGCTTTCTAAGCGTCCAAATTCTATTAGGACCGTTCCATACATATTTTGTAGGAAACTCAGCATACGTTAGCTCCCTTGCCTCCGGAAACCTTCGATTCATTCTCAACCAACCTTCGAACATATCAGCACCAGCGGTCGGCTTCTCAACAGCTGTTTCGAGATCAGCGTCTTCGTCATACACAACCTGATGCTCGCCTTCAAGATGAAACGACAGCCTCTCAACAGAAGGTGTTCTATAATGAATCTCAAAACCAAATATCCTCCACGCGCCTCAAGCGATAGGTATCTGCAATCTAAGAAGGCCTTTATCTCGTCAATCGGTTTATCAATTTGTTGACCATCGCCAGCTTGTAACGGTTCATACAATTGGGCCGACACTCTATCCGGACCTTTGTTTATATACTTAAACAAATATTTTATTGATCCCGTTTGGTTGCACCATTCAACATTAATGTGGCATTGGTAACGTTTTAGCAGCTGAGCATTATAAGGGATGACATAACCGTTATGTAACTTATGGCCACTCTTTTCGACATATCTTCCACTGTCAGGTCTTCTATATACAGGGTAGCCATCCGCGTCGACTGAACTGCGGTGGGTGAATTTTTTTGGGAAATGTCTGGTACATTTACCGTCGGAACTACAAACCTGATTTGGGTCATCCGCACCGCACGGACCATGCATCATGAAATCAGAAACTAACTTGAACAAATCCGGGTCATTTTCTTTATCTGGTATCTCGGCAGATATGTATTTGTCAATCTGCTCGCGCTTGGAACCTTGTCATCCCTATGCAAGAACAAACATACATGCGCGTGCGAAGTCCTCTTTTGAAACTCAACAAGATACACAATCGCACATATTATAAACATTATGTACATGTAATAATACCAATGTATATGCGAGAAAGTTGGTTATGTAAGAAAAATATTAGTAAAGTTTATGTATAGTACCGCTTGAACTCGTCCAAATAAACGCAATTCTTTCAAATCACCATCAATCGGTCAAGTTTCATTTTGAAAACTCTTGTAAGCACATCGGGGCGATCTGAAGATGAAAGATTATGCTCTTGCATATATCTTGCAATCTTCGGCCAATTTGGATTGCATGTTACTATTATGAATAAGTCCGGACAACCGTACCATCTACATAACGCCATCGCATCCATATAGTTTTGCTTCATGTACCTTGGTCCTCCGGTAAATGTAGAAGGCAACACGACCGGCTTTCCAAGGGCGGTTGGGTCTGTGTTTCCGGATGCAATGCTTGCACGTATGTTTGAGTAGCTATCACACCTAAGTTTTGATTGTTTTGCTCGATTGAAATATAAGCGCTCAGTCTCAACCATAGTGTAACCATCCACAAGAAACTGCTGAAACAAACGACCTCCACGCGTAAATAAATTTTCTTGATTAGGACGGTCCTGTATTTGGTAGGCAAACCACTGCCGCATTGTAACTGTTTTGTCCTTCTTATCTGTCGCCGGCTGGCCAGGTTTCTTTCTTAGTGGAATTTCCAAATGATACCCATCTTGCGCACGTGGCATCAACAATGGGTACTGCAAGGGAAGGTACATAGGATGAAAAATATTTATACGTTGCAACCCTTCACTATACTTGTCTATCACAATATCTCTTTGTTCCGCTAATGAATCGAAGTCGCCTACAATAAGGCCATCAACCTCATTGGCAGTGGGAAGATTGTAATTGCGTCCATCTTTTCCACGCTTTGCAATAAGCTTTATTTTTATATTATGCTCGCTATCTTGTGTGTAAGAGTCACGCCCTTCTAAATGTTTGTACCAAATCACTTGAAGTGTCTAATACTTGTCTTACGTCGTTGATAATGTTTCTATCGATAGGATGGTTAGACTTGAAGGAACGGAGGATGACTTAGAGTTCTTTGCATGTTATAATTTGAACAGATAAAACATAAATTCGAATGATGCACAACTCATTCTTAAAAACATGGTATTGACGTAAATGGAAATAAAGAAAAGTTAATATACCTTAATGCTCGTTCTCTATTCTCATTTTCGTTTTACAGGTCATATATATACAATTGTGCAAATTTCGATCGAGCACCGGTTCGTGAAGCAAACTACCAATACTATGGTATGTTTGTCCATGCAAGCGGAAAACATATGGAGCACGACCTCGTCTGTTAATTGAATCGTCGACCTTTCCACCCATTGATGTAAAAGCAAACATGCTATTGTATGTTCGAATGTTGTTTTTGAAATTCTGGCTTTTTGCATCCGTATTATAAAACAAATCGTGTAACGGCTCAGGAGCAGGAAGCGGTTGTTTAATAGCCACTTTTCCCTTGCTACAGCATAAAGTATACGGTTTGTTTGTTGGATCACTTCTGTATCCTTTACTGGCTTCCGCTTTCCATAGCAAAGCATGACATTCTGTGCACTCAAAACACGGATCACCATGGTCGTAGTAGTCTGCAAATTTATGTTTAAAAGTTATTCATTGATGTTTAAAGATTACTATTATCCTGTTTACTTGAATTGACACCTAACGTATAGAATTACCTTCTGATATACCACTGAACTTGTCGTATACTTTTCTGACAGTTCCATCGTCGTCATTAAGATTAAATCTAACTGGCGATGGTCGTTGCAAAGCAGTTCTCTTAGATCTTTTAGGTTGCGTTGATGACTCACCCACTTGGTACGTTGAATTCTGTGTTATTATAGCTGGAGTGGTGGTTCTAACACCAGACGTCGTAGATGTATTGTTAGGACATTCATAAACGTGAGGAATCTCGGGCGTTTGGAAACAAACTGAAAAGAAATCATTAAAAGAATCATGGAAACACATTGACATGTAACGATGCTGAAAACATGATCATATTTCTGATATCCAAAAATTACCGTTGGAAAGATCAGGCAATAGAGATTGTCCTTGCCGTGTCGTTGCAACTGGAGTTGTTTGGGGATTAATTGTTGGCACAGATTTACGTCTTGTTCTACCACGATTAACACTGCTAACTGTGTTTATAGGAAGTGGAGTTTGCAACACTATAGAAAACCTCAAATAAGTTATAAAGAGTATTAATGTGACAAAACGTACGTATGCTGCAATGTTTTTGGGGCCAATATGTTGTTTCTGGTATGTCAAAATGATTATAATTGTATATGCTTTAAAAAAAATGTGATTTTGAAACTGTTGTTGAATTACGGATATTGATACCTATTATAAGAATGGTTTCCCAATAATGCGACAAACAGGTGTATTAATCTACATCTTGTAAGTAACTCACAGTTAGTAACGTCTGTAAGTGGTGTGTTAAAGGAACTCTTTTTCGGCCGTCCTACACTCCGAGAAATTGGACCTAAATAGAAAATGTAAAATAATAGGAAAAGCAAAGGAAATGGCATCACACTTTCTATTTTGAGTTAATAAAAGAGTAGAATAAGAATCCGTATAACATATTTAAAGTTCGATCAAACCTTTACGGTTAAATGCTTCATGGACAATGAATTGCTTGATTGTGATGTAGGCAACGTTGGTGAGAGAGGATCATCTAATAGACAAAAAAAAAGTATAGCATCAAATGAAATAACGGTTATAGTAGGTTCTTACAGATACATAGACAAACATACATGACAAGAACTCGCCAAAGAAACTCTTTTGTTAGAAGGTGGCGTGATCAATTCTTGATGCTTGCATCGGTATATATTGGTTGTTAGTAAGTAAGCATGAGGAAGTCGCAGTTCTGTTGAACGCATTAGAAGAATGCGTGTTTGAAACATTTTTTGGTTGATTCGATGTATTTGTAACTGGACATGCGGAAACTGTAATGACACATGGTTTTGGATGAATAACTCTCTTACCAATATAAATTACAACTAAAATCATTGTACTTTTGACGTAGCATGTATAATAAGATATGAGAGTTCCCAGAAGTACCTTTTGAAATGTCATTCAAAGAATGTTGCCGTTTCCGTGTTGCATCAACTGAAGCTGCTTGGTTATCACTTGTTGGCAATGAATGAGGCGAAAGTGAACCAAGAGTTTCATTGGTAATAGTGTTGGGAAAACAGTCCTTTGAGATACTATAAAGAATAACATAAACGTGTTATAAACAACGGATGTTATGTATGCAAGAAGTACATAATAAATATATAGCATAGATATATATAGATATATGGCTCTAACCACTTGAAATAGTGAATTTGGAGTTTGTAAAACCCAAGAGCATTAGAAGATGTAGCCAAAGTTGTTTGTTGTTGTGGTACACGTGAAACACAACTGTAGATTTTGAGTTAACATTTGTAGGTTGCGTAAAATTTGTAGTTACACTCCGACTCAACGGTGACAATCGAGTTTGTAACGTCGGAAGAGTATTGTTGCCAAATATGGGGTTGGTTGTCTGTGAATTTGCTCCTAAATGTATATAAAAACAGTTTAGCGATGTTCATGTAGGTATAAACATAAATGGCTATAATCTTGACAGGTCATGACTTCAAATTACAGTCTAACGTACATAATCTTGAAACTGGATACCTTGAAAAATAGGTGAACCAAAAATGTTGTCGAGTTACCAATATTGTGTACGGCATTTAAACTTGGTCGAATAGTCGTAACATTAAAGAATGAAAAGTTTCAAAACTCGATACTAAGTACTAACACCGATAAGAAGTTATAAAATAGATTGTTTTTCATATGTGATTATGTAAGTAACTCACGCTTAGTAACATCTGCAAGCGGTAGTCTATTAGTAGCTCCTGGTTTCGATCTTATCCTTTGCGAATCAAGGTAAGAAACATAAAAAAATATACTATGACCTTGAAACGACATGGCATAAGGGTGGTAGATTCGATTAATGAAAGGACAGTTACAACAATCATTATAATTTCGATTAAAGTTGCGATCAAACCTTGAAGATTTTCTCGCTTGTTTTGAAGACGAATTCGTTGACCGTGATGTAGGCAATGTTGCGATCGAGGATCATCTAATAGATAGAAACATAAAAGTTAAAATAACATATGAAATAATGTTATACCAGTTGTTATGAATACATATTAACACATACATGTAAGAATCTCTCGCCAAAGAAACTCTTGTGTTAGAAGGTGGCGTGAATGTTTCTGACAAAGGGAGTCTTTGATTTGAAGGTTGAGGTTTTTTATTGTTTGACACCTGTTTCATACGCTTTCTGGGAAGTCTTTCATTGTTTTCATCCATGGTAATAGAGTTTTATGACTTTTGGTGATTTTTGGAAGACAAAGAAAGTTTATAAATGTGATGTCAAAGGCATGATAATTATGAGGCTACTGATTGGTTATCAATGGTATGTTATGATGTGTAAATGTTTTTTTGAAATTTGAATTTATATAGAAACTTCTTTAACCACCATGTAAAAATTATACAGTAACTGATATGCAATCTTTTTTATTAATGCTAAAATTGAATGACATTTATCATTGAGTATCTCATTAATGGTAATATTGATTGAGATAATATTGATTGATATTAAATGCGAATTGAATACTAATATAAACTCATTTGATAATCGCTCTATGCTATCAAGTATCAAGAAAAGTGATAAAGGTGTTGTCTTCTTTTGGCATAGTTTTAGCAAGCTAACGTATTCAAAAATAATCTTCGTGATGTTAATGACCGGTATAATATCTTCCCATCGATTCATCATCATCGGAAACGTAAGGTTGTTGTAAATTTTTTCCGACATCTTCATGAATGTAGTTGTTATGAATATCTAAACAGTGAAAAGGTTCATGTGGAATGTTGTTGATATTAACCCACACACAATCGTCGTTTGTGTTGTTATTGTTTTCAATATGTGCATCTGCTTCTTCATCAATAAGAGCAAACTTTTTTTCTTTTGTACCAAACAAACTGTCTTGTTTATCAAGTAAATGTTCGTCATCGCTAAAATCGTCCAGATGGTATACATGATCATTAGAATGAACAAATAGTTTGTCATCCTCTTTATCAGCTTGTTTAGACTTAGAGTAAACTGAATTGTGGAATAGCCCTGAATCATCATTCGCTTCTTCTTTCTCTTCATCCTTTTTTCCACGCCTTTGTGCAGACTTGGTTTTGCGCTTTATCCTCATTGGTTTCTCATCATCAGATTCCTATCAAGATGTTTAACCATGAATCATAGAAGTTGGTACTATGTAAACACAATTTAGTAGTATTGTTTGATATGTTCATACCTTTTCTAATACGTGTGCAACTTTTTGTAAATCGTTATCAGAAGTAACACGTCCCACAACAGGGTTGCCATCTTTGAGTAGTCTTCGTCGTTTTTTTGTGACGGAAATCCGAAAGGAATGAAAAAATAAAAGTTAGTTTGTAAATGTAAATGTCTTAAACGTTTGAATTTTATATAATAAGAACTGAATACAACATTCGATGATGATTTGCTATTGAACATGCTTTGATACTCGTATATTTTTTTTGTTAATGAATTGTATGAATCAGTATGGGATTTATGTAGTTTCAATATTTTAAGTATTATAGGAAAGTATATCAAGATATATTCTAAACAAATATGTGTTATTATGATAATATTTGATTTGATTATATTGTTTGTAAATTTTTTGTGTATATCTTAATTTTGAACTTAAAGTAGGTATTTGGAAAGGATAGTAGAAACGATTTATGGCCATTAAAGTGTGAGTTTTTAGACAATGGTTTGATTGTTTAAAAGTAAAAATTGATTCAAAGATAATTTGTATCATAATCATAATCATAAATAGCTTTGAAAAGGTAAAGACAATTATTCTCATTTGCAAAATTCAACCGAAATTATGCCGTTGGAGGCGAGCAATATGAGCATTCGCATTTTCGGTGGGCATTTGCAAGTTCACGAACAAACAGGCAATGACAGTTCTCCTCAATTATACTTTTAAGTATATATGGATCACCGAATCATATGGATCTACGGAATCATCGGAATCATAGTATGTACTATTTCCATCTTCAAATGGTTGTGGTTTTGATCGTCGTTTCCTATCATAGGATCACATACAAAATCGTTGTCCAAGATGGTTGATGTTTCATTTTTCTTGTCATGAACGACTGATTCTTCAAAAAAACAAATAATATCGGTTTTGTCTGCACCATGTTCCTTGGCAGATTCAGTGTTTGTTGGTGCAACACTTTCTTTAACAGATGCAATTTTTTGTCCTATAATACATGCAAAGGAATAGATTGTATTATTGTTTAGGCAAATAAATGTTTCGTAAACTAAATTTATATAAATTCGGAAAAAAAGTTCACAAAAATATGGATTATGATTGTAACATACCTTCATTTTGATGGTTTGAGTTTGACATTCTTTTTTTCCTCCTTTACTCCGAAAATGTTATAAATTAATAATAAAGAATTTCTCATACCTACATTTATAGAATATGAAGGCGACAATATATTAGGAAATGATTTGTTGTATAATTTATTTAATTTGTAGACAACTTATTTGAAAGTTGATTACACTAAATATTTGTTTGTATACATATTGTTAATTAAAATATAGTTACTTTAAAATGTATTTGTGGCGGATATACATGGAGGATATATGTAAAACAATGATACAATAACGATGAAACGCAAATAGTTGCATAAGTATTGTGAAAGGAAAGTGACGTGGTTGTGTAAACGTATAAGTACTAATTACAATTAAAGTTCGAAAGCGGCAATGTTAGATTAGTTGTTGGTTGGATGTGTGTAAAAGAGACAGAGGAAGCTATCATTTAAATAAATAAAGCATAATTTTTCTTTTAACATGGGATAAATGTAAAAAATAAATTATTCGTTTACATAAAGATGAATATACGAACATCGGTTCCGGAACATTCTCTAAACAAACAAAAGAATAAGAGTGAAACGATATATAATTGTAACTAAAGGTCTTAGTTACTACAAATTTTGTATACATATTGTTATTAAGTAAACTATAGTTACTTTAAAATGTATTTGAGATCATATTGATGGAGGATATATGTAAAAGAATGATACAATAACTTAGTGTAGATGAAACGCAAAAAGTTGCTTAAGTATTATGAAAAAATATCTATATGGTTGTGTAAATGTATAAGTACTAATTACAATTTAAGTTCGAAAGCGACAATGTTGGATTACTTGTTGGTTGAATGTGTGTAAAAGAGACAGATGAACCTATCATTTAAAAAATAAATCATAATTTTTGTTTTACCATGCAATGAATGTAAAAAATAAATTATCCGTTTAGATAAAGATGAATATACGAATATGGTGCCGGAACATTCTCTAAAAAACTAAAGAATAAGAGTGAAACGATCTTTAATTGTAACGAAGGTCTTGGTTACTACAAATTTTGTATACATATTGTTGTATACAAAATTTGTAGTAAAAACATTTTGCATTGAGTTTAAAGTAAATTGACGATGTATGTGATTTGATTTGGTTGGATAATACTTTAGTAAATAATATGATTATGTATGTGTGTACTAAATTATTTTGTTAGCATATAGAAAGTTTACATGTGTATTTTATGCGTATATGTATAAAGTGTAGTTGCAAATAAATTACCTATACACAGCGTGTTAAAAATAAACATGGTTGGTCTCCAAATATATATATTAAAATAAACATCATAAGATGTAAAAAAAATGTAACAAAATAAAAGAAATCAATATTCAACTATAGCTCATAAAAAGCATAAACATCATCTGCCTCATCCGTAGAATCTTCAGTATTACATGAAAAATCTTGTAAAGTAATGGCATATTCGTGATCGGTAACTTGCTTATAGGTATTGCTAATATGAGTCCCATTATCTACAATAACATTTTGAAGGTCATCATGTGTGTGTTGGTGACCGGAAATTGATTTTATCAGGATGTCATTAGAATTTTGTTTTCAAGAGCAAAAATAACGTACGCATCATCATCACGTATGAACATTATCGTGAATGTCATGATTGTTCACATTGCTTAGTAAATGGTATATAATCAACCGGAGATATAGACAATTAAATGGTTTAGCGCTTCATCTTCATTGATTGGCTACATTAACAAAAACTTTCAAAAATTGGGTTAACGTGTTTTTAATTGTATATGACAAAAAGCAATGTTTGCATGTCAAATGTATTAAGTTCAAATTTGAATACAAAACAAAATGTTGCATCACTTTGTGCAAATGTATGTATTAAATACAACTTGTCACTAAACATTTAAGTGATAAAATGTTACAAAACAATAGTTGTATGCTTTTGTGGAAATGTAATTTAATTAGTTATGCAAAATAAAAATAAAATTGATAATTAACTACTCTACAATATAACTTTTGATTACTTATGCATCGGAAAAATTAAACACAAACCATCATGACTCTGAGTAAATAATATAGATATGTGTGATCCGACGGTCATGGTATGATTAACGTTTAACTACCCCAAGACTTTCACAACACACTTTCAAGTTTATCTTCTCCATCTCTCTCTCGCAAGAATACAAGTTCTTTAAATATTTTTTTTTTTGAATGTAACTGTGTTAATAATGCGAGATTAAGCACCGATCAAACTATTTTTAATGTTTGTGAGTATTGTTAGATTGCAAAAGTAAGGAAAAACAGGGTTCGTTAAAATGAAATACCGATTGACACCGCATGTGTGGTTAAATGATATGAAACATATAAAAATATAAGATAGTACTTTTAAAGATATGTATGAGTTATGTTAGCATCGATTTAGTAGGACTTTGTTAGATAGTTAAGAAAAATCTTCTTATGCATCTTCATATAGGTATTAACATTGTATCAAATTATGGGGATAAGTTTGGCTAACATTTGTATAGTATAGATTAGTTGTTGCATATGCTTTAGGGTGTGATGTTGTATCAAAGGTGGAGCGACTAAAAATACTTATACCAGAAAATGGCTATATGATTAGACACTATGAGGAACAATTTCATAATGGATGTGTAGTTAAATTCTATGAAAATATGTGCGAACTTGAAGTTAGTACTTATAAAGAAATGATGGTTTAAGATATTATCCATTTACTAAGACTTTGTTGCATAGATACTGAATATGTACTTATGCACTGAATATCGGTATGAACATTGTTTGTAAGTATGGAGGGAACGTAGTTTGGGTAGATTGTCGATTAGGTTTTGCATATGAAAAAGCGCGTGATATGGTATAATATGGTGAACAGCCAAAAATAGGTATTCGTACGGTCAAATGTTTATATGATTATAGATGTGTGCAACAGTTTAGTATGTAGTAACATACTCTTCATTTTTTGTTGGACCTCAACTTGAATTATCATTTTCATATCACACAATTTCAATGTTTATACGAATGTGCATATATTTGTTGATGTGAACACTTGTTGACCCTTTGAACGTGTGTTGTTTTATTAAATAGAATGATGATGCGCTTTACGTTGAGGCAAACCAAATTAACATTAGAACATTACGGTATGTTGTGGTATGATCGAGTTATTTAATTGAGTAGTTTATTCGAAACTCTTGATATTAATACATGCGACATGTTTTTCAATTACGACTTCTTCCTACTCATTTACGGGACCACCGAAACCCAAGAACAATTGGATTTACTTAATCCATAATGGCGGAACGAAACATAAAGTTTACATAAAGATGGCTGGTGGGAAGCGTTTTAAGCTGTTCGAACGTGAGTGGCGAATATTTTTAGATGACAGCAACTACAGGAATGTCGGGACATTCCATTTTATTAGGCAAGAAGAGGACTGTTACTACGTTACAACGTATAACAATGATGGATATGAGTGCAATGGATACGACCTGAATGTTGTAGCTTACAGACAGCGAAGATGCTTGCTAACTTTGCAACAGCTTGAACAATCACCGGTAATTACTAAACTCTAATCATTAAATTGCATAACTTGATTGGAAATCTCATAAAAATCCATTTAGTAAATAACACTTTCTTTTGTATAACACTCTGTTACGTAGGACATTCCTTGCGGTTTCCTAACTTCAACCGATAATCCTCGCTTCCGCGTTCTTGTGAGTGGAGTGCTTGTAGCAACTGTAACTCATCGTAAGATTGTGCTGGTGGATGAAGATAGACATGTCCATGTATTCGGCGGTCAGGGATGGGATATTTTAGTTCACGTAGAAAACATGATCGTTGGCGTAAGATTTGTGTTGACAAACTTGCTAAACAATGTTGTTTCATTCATGCCATTTGACGCACCGGTGTGCAATGCGTCATGATGTTGTAGAACGATGTACCGAATCGGAGAAACCCTTTCATGAGAAATCCGATTGACGAAGGTATGTTCTTCAAGTGTTGGAATAATATATGTAGTTATTTCTCAAGATAAAAACATTTGAATATGATAATTATTTAAAGTAATTTTGTTTTGATAATTTGAAATTTAGATAAGAGGATGAAACATATGTGTGAATGGGACGGACACACCGAACATGACAATGAGAGGGATCTGCTTTCTACGCACCGATATTGGCGTACGTTACGGATAGAAGGCGGTTGGTAAGTGATTGATTGATATTAATTAATATATACTTTATTGTCTTCCATTAAATCTTAGGTTATTCTTAACATTACGTCTCGTATTAATGCAGAACATTCCTCATGACTTTGTGAAGGCGCATGCAATGTGGCAATACCACAATGCGTTGCTGCAATACGAAGAAGAGGAGTTCTACGTTGACGTTGATTTGGAACGCCACAATGACAGGCCAAAAAGCAAAAATCATGTTACAATCAATTGCAACTGGACAGAGATTGTTAGAGATTGTGATTGGGAAGATAACAAAATGGTCCGGTTCAAGCTTGTTCAAAAGTTCCGCACGTCGGCGTCTCTTTGCCTTCGTGTAAGAAAGTTGAAATTCTGTATTCCACATGTGTTAAGACATCCGCCATCGTGCGTCAAGAAACTTTGTGTCTGTTTATGACTGCACATGTTATGTCTAAGTGATGTATTGATAGAAATTACGTTTGGATTGCTTATGTTTAATGTTTTGTGTTTTGGAGTGGTTATGAAGGTTGGCTTTTATATGGCATGAACACTATGCTATAATGATATGCTATGTATGTAATGGTAAGTAGATAAATGTTATGAACTGATGTGTAAGCGTTTGTAATATATTGCAGCGTACATTCTATTTTATTGTCAACGTTTATTTTTAACTTGTATGAAAATAAGTGTGCATAGTTTAATATGTTCAATTTGTTTCATCAAAGTTAATAGCGTAACAACTGTATTGGGCTAATATAAGAGAATCATAGCTTTTAGATGCGTCTTGTTTTGATCCAGTTTGTACTTCTACTGCATTGATTACTTTATAAATGAGATGATATGTTGGTTAAATGGCGATTTGAAATTTGAATTATGAATTGGAAACGCTATTAGGATATCACATTAATTGACACACCTATCATCTTCCTCTTCATAAACATAAACATAGCTTAATTATACATGATTATAGTAACTTAATTTTGTTATTATTGATGATAAATATGTACACAAATAATTATTTGAACCTCAAACACTTTTATAAAAATAGACATAATATTGAACCCGAAATGGTGTTACATGAAGATAATTTGTGAGGCCTTGAACTTCAAATACTTTTATTAATGAAAGTGACATAACATAAACATGAGAAGTAAACTTTGATGATGACAGTTCAATCCTCGTCAAGAAGTTTAAATCGACAACGTAGTCATCGGTCAAATCATGACCCATTGCCGTAAATCATTGATCATAGCCTCGCTTTAGGACCTTCGACTTAACAAAGATTTAGAATCTTGGCTTGTTCTTCAAAGATCCCCACCATTTACTTTAAGCCAATCAAGAAAAACGGATGTGTCTAACTCACCGGAATAAGAAAATTACATTAGCCACTATAAAGGAAATATGTATGACGATTTTATATATAAGATGCTAACGCTACTAATATGACATACCTTTATCATGTTGAGAAGACGATCCTTCTTCAAAAAGCGATGCAAGAAATCTCATTGCATCATCAACTTTGTTATTCGAATGTTTCCTCTGCCCATCACGCAGTGCAGGTTCAACATTTGGTTGAGTTGCAGGATCGACATCAGCAACGGTTGGAGGATTAACCTTCGCACTTGTTTTTGCCGTATTTGAGTTTCCATGCTCAAAGTTTTTAGGGTTTGATGATGCCATGGGTAAATTCGTATTGGAAGATGTATTTCAATTAGGAGTATTTATAGAGATTTTGTGAGTATAATTATGTATTTTACACATGTGATCCTTCATGATTGACTAATATGTTAAATAAGCTTTCAAAATCAGTAACATATATAAAAGTTGCTATAAAACTATATATAGAAATTGTATCATCAGAAAATATATATGATCACATTAAAATCCTTGCTGAGTTACTCCAAATGACAATTAAAACGTGAATAAGAATATCAATGCATATGATATCATTAAAATGCATATACTTTTAAAACTTAACATAGTGAATAAGAATATGAATAGTCAAACATGTATTATTGAGAAAACACCATTTTTTGCAATTACATTTCTTTGTGTATCAAAAATCGTCGTCATTCATGTCATCATCCGTAGGAAAAGGAGTTGCATCCTCGTCATCAATAAAATCGCCAAATCATCATCAATATCATCGATAGATTCATCAATATCGGTATCAAGATCTCCTAAACTTATTCCATCTTCCTCTTCATTATCACTACCATTACTAATCGTATCGCTAATGGGAATAGAATTATCTTCAAAGGTAATGTTATCAAAAACATCATCCGTTTCTACGTCCATGAGCCTACATGGAAGTGCATTAGATGAGAAAGTCTTTTGTCTTTTTTGTGATCGACTAAACGTTATAGGTCCATCGTCATCATCTTCCTATGTAAAATGTAGTGGAACATGATATTAGTGATATATTGTATATGCATAAACTGAATAATTGTAATATCAACACAAATATAGTATAGATGATCAATTCATACCACATTATAATTGTGTGCAGTGTCATCAACGGTTTCTTTCTTTTGTGTTAATGGTGAACATTTTCATCATCGAAGAAACAATGTGAACAACATTGTTATTCACGTAAGCAGCTTTTTTCAACAATCTTCCACGTTTGTGAGATCTACAGGCGATGAAAGCCGTAAGTCTAATCACACAAACCGGTCACTTGTGAATGACCAGCCGTAATGAGACTTAAAACAACTTAAGCACGAATGCAATGAAGATCCGAGGAGTATAGTGTTTCCCGGTCGTTATGTCCCAAATGAGCTATGCAATGGATCACCAAGCGTTTAGTGATCGGAGATTTGACGGAAAGAATTTGGAATGATTATAACTACGGAAAAGGACATAAACTACAAGGGCTAAAATGAAATTTAAAGGAAATTAAAAGATTAAAATATTAAATAAATGCTATCACTATATTTAAAGTGATGAGCGTTTAAAACATAAAACGTACGTTTAAATTAAAAATTATGTAACGTCAAAATAAAAGCGTGAAACTTACACAATATAAATCCGAAAACATGAAAAATACATTTTACAATCCTAATGATAAAATAAAATATTTGGAAAAAGAAAATTATTTTATAACTAATTATCTAATTATTATTAATTAAAACTATTTTTAACTATTAAATAATAGCCTAAAATATAAGAAATTAGGAAACAAAGCTAGAAAAATAAAATTATGAATTGGAAAATTCTAAAATATCAAAGATAATTTTCAAAACTATTTTGTAATTTTATGATTAATTTTCTATTTTCTAAGAATTTAAAACTATTTAAATCTAATTTAAATTATGAAAATACCAAATAAAAGGGAAAAATAGGAAAAATATTTTTATGCTTTTATATTTATCTTAAACTAGGAAAATTGAAAAATTATTTTTGGAACTTTTTCTTAATTATTTGCAATTAAAGCTAATTAAAAGTGATTAAAAACTATTTTATTTAAGAAAAATACCAAGCAGTGTCTAAAATTATGAAACTTGCAGGAAATTCTAAAATATTATTCTAAAGCAGAAAAATATAAAAACTAGGGCTTAAGTGGAAGAAAATGCAAGCGATGTGTGGCGATGGTCAATAAGCCTTATCAAAATAAGCAAATAAGCACTAGATGATACCAAATGATTACATAAGCTAGATAACACTAAATCTACTCTAAAGCAACTATCTAATGCTATTCCTAACACCTAATGAGCATTAAACCAAGTTATGAGCTAAGCGATTTTTAAGCAAATAAGCTAACCGACCCTACACTTTAAGTCGTTCTAGCCGCTTATATAATAAGCTACAATGAAAACCAAAGCTGCAGTTCACAAGACCACCTAGCGGAGAGTAATTATCCGATTTATAACTAATAAGGACCTTGAATGAAGAAGTTATAGACTAAACAAAAAGTGGCCACATGGACAGGTGACTGCTGATGTAAAAACAGATATGGCTAAAGTGCAGGCCAAATAAGCTCAGAATAAGCTTCTAGACATCCTGATAAGCTACTAGGGAAGAAGGACAACTAATTAAACTAAATCTAAACCTAAATAAGCAATATGAACCAACTAAATGAGTAGAATTAACAGTGAATAAGCACTTAAAACCCAGCTGATTGCAAAGAGATCGATTATGATGATTAAAGGTTGTTGCGAGTTTGATGAGCAGTTGCGACACTGAATAAGCTCAAAATTAAGCTCCTAAGGCAACCTAAGATTGGCATCCTAAAGCTAAACCTGTAAGCTAAAGTGCCCAACCTAGAGAAACTAGTACCAACCAAATCAACTACAAACTATACTAAAGTATCATCATTTGTTGGAGCAAAATGATTTGGCAAATTTGCTAAAGCATAGAAACTACAACTCGAGCTTGAAAACTTGAAAGTAAAACTTGAAATGACTAAGCAAACAATTGTAACAATCAATAACTACAAATGCAACAATCAACTTTAACCAAAAGTCTAAGATTAAGCTAAAACCAAACACCCTTTAACTACTAAAATTGCAAATTAACTCTTACACCTTGATGTAGTTAATCGAAAACGAAATGGAAATGTGCCAATGAACATCGAATCAACTATTTAACAACTTAGAAACAGGTTTTCACAAGAAATCAATTTGACTTTTATGTTTGACTTATTTTGACTTTTCCTTAAAACATGAAATTGAAAAGAAGTACCAACATTATTTCATAAGCTCATAAAAGCTTATGAGCTTTCTATAACGATGATTAAACTTATAAAACTCAAATAAAGACGATCTTAATTTTAAAGTAACAAGGAGACATTAACTAGAAAATTAGACATTGCATTAATCAAATTAAACTTATAATTCAGAGATGAAATTACAAAATTACACTACAAAAACAATTTAAATGAAATGTAAATGAAGTGGTAACAATTTCTAAGACATGAAATTGGACTAGAACTAAAAAAAAAAAAACTAAAGACTGACTAAAAGACTACTGCCCTCTCTCCTCCTCTTTCTTCCTTTTTATACACCAATATTGCTCCCACTAGACTTCTCTGCAAATCCCACTTGAAATCTCAGCCATTGGATGAGTTGGGATCATTCTTGGCCGTTGATGAGGTTTTGGCGGAAAACTTTTTTAACGGGTTCGATAACTTGTGATAGGGAGGTTTGCATTAAATGCGTTTGGTAGTTAGGTAGGATGTGATGATGGTTGAGTGGGCGTGGGATGTTTTGCGAGCTAGGGTGATGATGATGATGGATAAGGGTAAACACGTGAAGGCGGTTTTATTCAAACCGTGGGTTTGGGTTGTTTTTTGGCGGTTGGGTATAATAGGGATTGGGTCGGGTAAAGGGTATACAAGTTGGGTGGGGTAAAGGTTAGTGGATGGGTTTGGGTTGGGTAATAATATAGGATCCGGTTGTTTTGTTTATTAGTAACACCAAGGACCAAAAATGCCAATTCGTAAAATTTAGGGACCATTCATGTAGATTTTGCAAAAGTAAACCAAGGACTTGTTTTGATAAGTTCCAATATTCCAAGGATCACAATACTAATATTTGAAACTTTAAGGGTATTTTCGACAATCTTTGAAACTTGGGGGACTAACTTGTAATTTCTCAAACTTTTATATTTTTCACCAAAGGACTAATTTTGACAAGTTATGATTTAAAAGGACCTTTGGTGATTTTTCTTTTGAAATAAAGGCTCTAGGACTATTTTGACAATTTTACGAAAGTCGGGAGGATGAAGCGCAATTATGCAAACTTTGCTCATTTTCATCGATTTTGAACATTTTGCATCCGAAACATATAAAATGCAATTTTGGAATATTTTCGATATTTTGATGCATTTGAGCATTTTAAACGTTTTGCGATTCAGATTGACCCATAAATGATGAGTATTTACACACCGATCAATCCCCACATCGAGATATTGCTAGTCCCTAGCAATGATTTGAGAAAACATAATGGATTTGAATCTCTTTACCAAAAGCCATTACTTACGGAGTAGCCAAATGTTTCAGTTCAAGTAAGAACCATGGTACACCGATAACCATGTGATTTTGAGCAAATCACCGACTTTCAACGGTTTGATTTTGTCTTTACGAAGCCGTTTGCTCGGACTAGCCAACTCTTAGATAAATTATCAATATTATCTTTGGTGAGTGATTACCAATTATGGTTTTTCCACTTGCCTTTACCACAAGCCATAACCTTGCGGGCTAGCCAACTCTTCACTTTTTGGATATGGTGAGTTGAATACCATACAATTTTGGGCAAATTGCAAGCCATATAAGCGGATTTGAGATATCTTTACCAAGAGCCGTTTGCTCTGGATTAGCCAATCCTTTTGTCTTCTGAGACATGGCGGATCGATAACCAAATGAGAAAGTGTAAAACACTTACTCCAAAAAATTTGGCCAAAACGGGAATTGGGTAGATAATATAATAAAATTCGTGAAATTCCCCACATTAGAAATGAATATTGCCCTCAATATTCAAAGTACCGCAGTTATGCGAAACAAAGAACGTAAAGGAAATACTACGGCCATTATTTAGAAAGGATTTTTTTTTTTTTTTTTTTTTTTTAGAGAAATTTATATATATATAATATGTGGGGTAACTCCCCACACTAGGGTGGAACACACGGGTGAAAACCCATGTCTAGCTCTTGTTTTTGATTCCCGAGTCGCTAGCTTGACTCGACCCAATTCATTTGTTCATGGGAAGCAAAGTGGAAGAAACAATCTCCATCGGACTTTCATTCAAGATGTTTGGATAAACATTTGAAGCACGTGAAAGTTCCACACCGATGAGATATACATAGAAAGACCCGGCTCACAAATGATAAATGAAAATGCCGGGGTCAAAGATAGTGTCCTCACTCCCGAGCGAGTGAAGAAGAGAGAAGTCACCAAGTAGGTGAAGAAAAGAAGGAAGATCATGATAACAATCATAACTAGATCTTCTTCCTCGGGATTAAGTGCAATTGCACTTATTTGGATTTTATTGGTTGAGCTCTTTGGGTTGGAAGGCATCTCGGTTGGGAGGGTGGGAGCATTTGTCATAACTATGCAAATTGAGATTCTCTCCCCAATCATAATTTTGCCATCCAAACAATCATACTCCAGTGAGGATATGATATGAGAGAGTTCACCGGCGAACTCCTCATGAAGAGAATCAATCACATAATGTGAATTTGTGAACTCTTGTTCCATTGGGGCTCATCACTATCCTCGATCCGAGTATCAAAGAGTGGATTCTCGACAATTGAAGTGAATTCAGTCGAATTCAAATAGAGGATTAGTGAAAATAGCATTGAATATTTCGGAACAAAGTGATCAACATTCTCAATTGGATTGTTAGGGTAAGAAGTGAGTGAGCGATCATTGTCAATGAGACTTTCGGTCTCCCGGATCGGCTTGAAATCAAAGAGTGGATTGATGTGAGTGAGTTCACCGGAGAACTCCTCAAGAAGGGATCGACATCAGTTGTGGAAGTGATGCCTCAACGTACTCGATGTCTCCATAGGAAGCACAATCGTCTCTAAGATCGGAGAAAGTTTCAAAATGATCTTGAGAACACTCAGAGGAAAGGAATATCACACGGATGCTCGAGAATTCCTGTGACTCTCTTGGGATTGGGACAAGGTTCTCAACACTAGACTTTATGAATTCGTCCGATTCCTTTTCGTGAACAGTGTCAAGATGCTCATCCCCATGTTCGAGAGAATGAGTGGGAGCTTGGTGTGATAACAACGGTGAGGGAGTTTAGAAGGACTAGCATACATATGTTTTATACTTAACATTTGTTCTTCTCGCTAGTAATTCCATCATAGTCTTTTCTCCCGACTTTTCATGGAAGGAATTTCAACCGATGAACTTGATGAACCGTTATAAAATTGTAGGATATCAAGGATATCTTCATCATCATCGTCATCGAGAATGAAACGGAATCGAGAGCTAGATTTGGCGCTTTTTCTTTTGCAATTGATTCCCTAACAGTTGTTCAAAGGCAATTTGGGAATCTAATTTAGCGGCCCGCTCTTGACTAACAAAACTTCCATGGATTTCTCATTTGGATTATCTTGGGAGGACATAGCCAACTCCTCCTTAAGTTCTTTTAATAACTCCGAGTCTTGATGAAGGTGCGTCGTAGTTTCATGAGGAGTCGCTTGAATCATTTGGTATTGTGGAGGTTGGTCTTGATATGAAGAGTCGTAATTGTTACAAGGAATTGGGTTCCTGTTTGACAATCCGAGCTAGAATGAGGACCTCCACAATACTCACAACATAAAAATGATGTGGTTGTGAGTGGTATGTGTTGTAGTCATAATCGTTATCGTGAACCCGCTCATAGACAAGCGTGTTTCTGATTGACAATCGAAGCGGAATGTGAACCACCACAAGACTTCACAATGATAAACTACTTGAGTCTCACAGTGTGGTAGGCGATGGAATAAATCGGTCGTGTTATGGTAGGAATAGGGATCCCGGTTATAGACGGACCCGTTTCTGATTCCACCATGCTACAACCTGGGCAATTGCCACCATTATAAGGACCACCACACCATTGACAACCAAGAGGGTGAGGATAAGACATAGATAGAATCAAAGGTTTTCGGAGGGTAGGGATGAAGAATCAAAGATGTGAGAGGGTGAAGATGGATATTTTGGATTTTGGATAGACATGATGCAAAAACAAAGGCGAAAATCTTTTGGATTTTGATTTTATAAGAAAATATAAACACATACAGATGGTATAAACAAAGTGAATATCCAAATCACTAATCGCTAAGCGGAAGATAATCAATGACTCCGGCGGCGTAAAATTTGATCGCCAAAAACCGTCAGTCTAATCAAGAAACCGGTCACTTTTTCTCATGACCAAGCAAGAAACTTAAAACAACAAGCACGAATGCAATGAAGATCCGAGGAGTATAGTGTTTCCGGTCGTTATGTCCCAATGAGCTATGCAATGGATCACCAAACGTATAGTGATCGGGAGATTTGAGACGGAAAAGAGATTTGGAATGATTATAACTACGGAAGGAGGACATAAACTACAAGGGCTAAAATGAAATTTAAAGGAAATTAAAAGATTAAAATATTAAATAAACGCTATCACTATATTTAAAGTGATGAACGTTTAAAACCTAAAACGTCGTTTAAATTAAAAATTATGTAACGTACAAAATAAAGCGTGAAACTTACACAATATAAATCCACGAAAACATGAAAAATACATTTTACAATCCTAATGATAAAATAAAATATTTGGAAAAAGAAAATTATTTTATAACTAATTATCTAATTATTATTAATTAAAACTATTTTTAACTATTAAATAATAGCCTAAAATATAAGAAATTAGGAAACAAAGCTAGAAAAATAAAATTATGAATTGGAAAATTCTAAAATATCAAAAGAAATTTTCAAAACTATTTTGTAATTTTATGATTAATTTTCTATTTTCTAAGAATTTAAAACTATTTAAATCTAATTTAAATTATGAAAATACCAAATAAAAGGGAAAAACAGGAAAAATATTTTTATGCTTTTATATTTATCTTAAACTAGGAAAATTGAAAAATTATTTTTGGAACTTTTCTTAATTATTTGCAATTAAAGCTAATTAAAAGTGATTAAAACTATTTTTATTTAAGAAAAATACCAAACAGTGTCTAAAAATTATGAAACTTGCAGGAAATTCTAAAATATTATTCTAAAGCAGAAAAATATAAAAACTAGGGCTTAAGTGGAAGAAAATGCAAGCGATGTGTAGCGATGGTCAATAAGACTATCAAAATAAGCAAATAAGCACTAGATGATACCAAATGATTACATAAGCTAGATAACACTAAATCTACTCTAAAGCAACTATCTAATGCTATTCCTAACACCTAATGAGCATTAAACCAAGTTATGAGCTAACCGATTTTAAGCGAATAAGCTAACCGACCCTACACTTTAAAATTGTTCTAGCTGCTTATATAATAAGCTACAATGAAAACCAAAACTGCAGTTCACAAGACCACCTAGCAGAGAGTAATTATCCAGATTTATAACTAATAAGGACCTTGAATGAAGAAGTTATAGACTAAACAAAAAGTGGCCACATGGACAGGTGACTGCTGATGTAAAAACAGATATGGCTAAAGTGCAGGCCAAATAAGCTCAGAATAAGCTTCTAGACATCCTGATAAGCTACTAGGGAAGAAGGACAACTAATTAAACTAAATCTAAACCTAAATAAGCAATATGAACCAACTAAATGAGTAGAATTAACAGTGAATAAGCACTTAAAACCCACCGATTACGTGAGATCGATTATGACAGATTAAAGGTTGTTGCGGGTTTGATGAGCAGTTGCGAGACTGAATAAGCTCAAAATTAAGCTCTAAGGCAACCTAAGATTGGCATCCTAAAGCTAAACCTGTAAGCTAAAGTGCCCAACCTAGAGAAACTAGTACCAACCAAATCAACTACAAACTATACTAAAGTATCATCACTGTTGGAACAGAAATGATTTGGCAAATTTGCTAAAGCATAGAAACTACAACTCTGAGCTTGAAAACTTGAAAGTAAAACTTGAAATGACTAAGCAAACAATTGTAACAATCAATAACTACAAATGCAACAATCAACTTTAACCAAAAGTCTAAGATTAAGCTAAAACCAAACACCCCTTTAACTACTAAAATTGCAAATTAACTCTTACACCTTGATGTAGTTAATCGAAAAGCGAAATGGAAATGTGCCAATGAACATCGAATCAACTATTTAACAACTTAGAAACAGGTTTTCACAAGAAATCAATTTGACTTTTATGTTTGACTTATTTTGACTTTTCCTTAAAACATGAAATTCAGAAAAGAAGTACCAACATTAAATTTCACATAAGCTCATAAAAGCTTATGTGAGCTTTCTGTAACAGTGATTAAACTTATAAAACTCAAATAAAGACTGATCTTAATTTTAAAGTAACAAGGAGACATTAACTAGAAAATTAGACATTGCATTAATCAAATTAAACTTATAATTCAGAGATGAAATTACAAAATTACACTACAAAAACAATTTAAATGAAATGTAAATGAAGTGGTAACAATTTCTAAGACATGAAATTGGACTAGAACTAAAAAAAAAAAAAAAAACTAAAGACCGACTAAAGACTACTACCTCTCCTCCTCTTTCTTCCTTTTATACACCAATATTGCTCCCACTAGACTTCTCTCGCAAATCCCACTTGAAATCTCGGCCATTGGATGAGTAGGTACCATTCTGACCGTTGATGAGGTTTTGGCGGAAAACTTTTAACAGAGGTTCGATAACTTGTGATAGGGAGGTTTGCATTAAATGCGTTTGGTTGTTAGGAGGGTAGGATGGGAATGATGAGGTTGGTGGGCGTGGGATGTTTTGCATAGGGGTAGGTGATGATGGAGGGGGGTAGAGGTAAACACGTGAAGGCGGTTTATTCAAACCGTGGGTTTGGGTTGTGTTTTAAACCGGGTCGGGTATAATAGGGATTGGGTCGGGTAAAGGGTATACAAGTTGGGTGGGGTAAGGTTAGTGGACGAGTTTGGGTTGGGTAATAATATAGGATCCGGTTGTTTTGTTTATTAGTAACACCAAGGACCAAAAATGCCAATTCAGAAAATTTAGGGGCCATTCATGTAGATTCTGAAAAGTAAACCAAGGACTTGTTTTGCCAACCTCCAATATTCCAAGGATCACAATTGCCAATATTTGAAACTTTAAGGGTATTTTCTGACAATTCTGAAACTTGGGGGACTGAACTTGTAATTTCTCAAAACTTTTTATATTTTTCACCAAAGGACTAATTTTGACAAGTTATGATTTAAAAAGGACCTTTGGTGACTTTTCTTTTAAAATAAAGGCCTAGGGACTGATTTTGCCATTTTTTGAAAGTCGGGGGACTGAAACTGCCAATTATGCAAACTTTGCTCATTTTTCATCTGATTTTGAACATTTTGCATCTGAAACATATAAAATGCAATTTTGGAATATTTTCAGTATTTTGATGCATTTCGAGCATTTTTAATCGTTTTGCGATTCAGATTGACCCAAAATGATGAGTATTTACACACTCATCGTGAGCGATCCTTGATAATGTAATAATCGGTTAAAATTGTATGAATTCTTTTGTTTCAATTTTATTGCAAAATATAACATTCATTTTAAAAAGATAACATATGCATGTTGAAATTCTTACCTCATTGTCATCTGATATGTCGATATAAGATATATGTTTGTCGGATGAATCCAAATTATTTAATGCTTTAGTGCCTTCCTCTTTGTTGGGAGCCTACATACGAACAAACAGATAAATTAAAAGTAAATCGAACAAATTTGCCTCTAAATGAATTGAAAAGTTTATTTAAGTTTAATCACATGGTTTTCTATCTAAATTTCATAAAATACATACGAACCTTGGGTGAGTCGTGGTTGACCATAATGTGATTGTAGGAGATTAATTGTGTGTTTACGTCCTCCATTGGTGGCACTTTTTATATCATTTGTAGACAAAGGTAAGTTAAGAATTGATATCTAACGTATTCTAATTTTCTTTTTAAATTACATAGAATTTGTGACTTGATTACATGAAATCATTTAATTGTATAAGCAAATGTAAAAAAGGTAATATGTTTGTAAGTATAATAGAACAAAAAAGTATTATACGTGGGTAAATATAATTAGTAAGTAAATATTGCATTGAAATACTCTTGTTGATACTCAAATATTGTACATGGTTATAAGTTGTTTGTGTAACACGAATATTTTTTTGCAAATCCTCCTATGTTTTGTGAGTTGACTAACATTGGGTCATTGGTTATTCGAGTTTGAACAAATATTACAAAGATACGGTAATAAAATAGCATTTATATTAAGCGTGTATTTCAAAGGTAATGATTGTATTGCCTAAAATATCAAGTTTGCCTTGATAAATGAAGCGGTAGATGAATTATCACACACCTCATTGATTAAGAAGCGATCTTGTAGCTTTAGAAGCAAGAAGAGGTAAAGATCTCAAACAAAATAAAATGTAATAACTTTATTCTTAGTTTTCTTTTGATCCATGTAAGAAGAAAGTGTAGTGTTGTTGTATAAGTTTTATAAAGATGTTGTGTTTATAGTGTATTAGAAATTAGTAGTAGGTACAAAGTAATCACGTAAGACATATAGTCAATCGATTCAAACGATCTTTGTTTTTGCAATATATACGATATCACAATTTAAATTTATGATATCATGCAAGGCTAATTTATATTTCAAGTGATTGGTATGTTTTAAATATGTTGTTGTTTAGATATTTGTGTTATGCATAAAGTATGACCGCTTATATATGTTTAGATTGTTGTTACTAAGTCGGTCTTATAGCTAATATATGTTCATTAGTGGTCTATGGTGTATGGTGATGTGCGCTAAACCGTCAAGTCTAATCACATGGTGGTCACTTGTGAATGACCAACCGTAAATGAGACTTAAAACAACTTAAGCGCAAATGCAATGAAGATCGGGGAGTATAGTGTTTCCCGGTCGTTATGTCCCAAATGAGCTATGCAATGGATTATCAAACGTCTAGTGATCGGGAGATTTGACGGAAAAGAGGATTTTGTGAATTATTATAACTAAGGAGAAGGACATAAACTACAAGGGCTAAAATGAAAATTAAAAGGAAATTAAAAGATAAAATCTATTAAATAAACGCTATCACTATATTTAAAATGATGAGCGTTTAAAACTTAAAACTAAAACTTACGTTTAAATACAAATAACGTAACGTACAAATAAAAGCGTGAAACTTATAAAATATAAATCCTAAAAATATGAAAATACATTTTACAATCCTAATGATAAAAGAAAATTTATAGAAAAGGAAAATTATTTTTACAACTACTTAATTAATTATTATTAATTAAAACTATTTTAACTATTTAATAATTACCTAAATTACGAAAATGAGGAAACAAAGCTAGAAAAATAAAATTATGAAATGAAAAGTCTAAAATATCAAACTAGAATTTTCAAAACCATTTTTTATTTTTATGATTATTTTCTATTTTCTAGGAATTAAAACTATTTAAAACTAATCAAAATATTTAAAATACAAATTTAACTAAGAAAAATCTAGAAAAATATTTTTTCTCTTTTATATTTATCTTAACTTAAGAAAATTGAAAAATTATTTTTTTGGAACTTTTTCTCAATTATTTGCAACAAAAGGTATTTAAAAAGGTTTAAAAACTGAATTTAATAAAGAAAAATAGTGAACAGTGTCTAAAAATTATGAAAATAGCAGGGAAATTCTAAAATCTAATTCTAAAGCTATAAAAAATATAAAAAGAAGGGCTTATGTGAGGGAATCAAGTCGTAGTGTAAACTAGTATGAGAATAAGCAAATGGAATAAGCAAATAAGCTCTACAATTACCCAACGATAACATAAGCTAAAATACTCTAAAACTACTCTAAGGCAAGCATCTACATCTAATCCTAACACCTAAAGAGCGGTCTTCCTAAGATTTGAGCAAAGCGATATATAAGCTAATAAGCAAACAGGCCTAACTTTGAGCGATGGCAATGACTTATTCAATAAGCTAAAGAAAACCTAAAATGGAGATCTCAAGACCACTGGTAGAGAACATGTGTACCAATTTTCACAAATAAGGACTAGTAATGAAGCGATTCTGAGCAAAATATAAATTGCAAAAGTGGGCGAGTCACGAGAATGAAGCAGAAGAAGCAGGGAACAACTTTGAGCTTATACAAGGACTTATCGAAGTGCTTAAGCTAAAAGCAGATATAGGTTCTTGAAGAACACCTAGAATACTACAAGTGTACCAAAAATCAAACCCTAACAAGCTCTAATTAACCTAGCACAACTGCTGCAAGTTCAGCAAAAACCATATGCAGACCTGATGTTTTGACTTTAAGAACAGATATGAAGTTGACTATAACGAGATTTAGAAGCAAATCAAGGACTAAATAAGATGAAAGATGATGTGATGAGACTAAAGCAAGCTAGTATATCGATTCTAGACCTATGTGCTTAACAAGCTCTCACCGATTCCAAATTTAATATAAGAGCGGATGCAAGGTAATTTTGACTATAGATGAAGGCGGGCACAATATTTGACTTAAATGAGTTAGAAATGGTTACAAAAGCTTGAACCAACAGAGACCTAACCTCGCTTAAACCAATAGCTCGATTGATGCAAACAATTCCAAACATCCCTTTATGTTGCCAATTAGCAAGTAAACTTTAAAAACTTGATGAAATGAAACGGAGACAAATTGAAATGCTCAAAATAACACTAAACTTAACTTTTCAACACCTTGAAATCGAATTTATCCAAAGCGAGTTGACTATGAACTTTGACTTATTTTGACTTTTGTTGACTTTTATGTAAACCGGGAATTGAACACATTGAAACACTCAACAAGCTCACATAAGCTTTGTGAAGCTTATGAGAACTTAAACAAACAGAACTAAAGCTTATAAAAGCAGTTTTAATTTGGAAAATTTCAACAGTTGAGACAATATATCAAATGTAAACAAAAGCTTAAATTGAAACTTGATATTAATTGCAATACACTTAAACAACTTTGTTTGATACAAATTAATTATAAAATACAATTGAAAACTAGTTAAGACAAGATAAGTAAAAACGACATACATTTAGGTAAAACTAACTAACTACTACCCTAACTGCCTTCTTCTTCCTTCTCTTTATACCCCAACAGCTTCTCTCTCCTCTTCTGAGCTTATCCCACATCATTTTGTGGCCATTGGATCACTAAAAGCAATCTTAGCCATTTGTTGGTTTTTGGCGGGAAAAGAGTGATTTGGCAGTTGAAGGGATTGAGTGTGGATGTTGGAGGGGACAGTGAGTTGTAGGGGAGGGCTGGTGTAGGTGGTGTTGGAGGTGGAGGAACAAAAGTGTTGGGGTTGCAGGCTACTATGTCGGGGAAGACAGGTTAGGGGGGCGGGGTGTTTATTTGAAAGGTTGGGTTTTGGTCGGGTTAAAGGATTTTGGACGGGTTATATGAATTGGGCTGGGGGTAACTGGATTGGGCTTGGATATATTAACATAAGGTCCGGTTGGTTTGTGTAGATAAAATCATAAGGACAAAAATGTAAAGTCCAAATTCAGAGGACCCAACATGTAATTTATGAAGATTTAATCCAAGGACTAATGTTGCCAATCTCCAATAATCCAAGGGTTAATTTGACACTTTTGAAAATTTCAAGGACTAAATTTGACCATTTTGGATTTTCGGGGACTAAATTGTAATTTTCTCAAAACTTTTAGATTTTCCACCAAAGGACTAAATATGACAATTTATGATTTTAAAAGACCTTTGGTGACTTTTCTTTTGAAATTTTGGCTCGGGGACTATTTTGACAATTTTTGAAACTTGGGGACTAAAGCGCAATTTTGCAAATTTGATATGTTTTCATCGATTTTGATATTTTGCATTTAAAACACATAAAACACGATTTGTGATATTTTGATCATTTTGATGCGTTTAGAGTGTTTTCGAGATGATTTTGCGGTTTATATTGTACAAAAATGATGAGTATTTAGACACTCATCAATGACCTTTATAAAAGTTTGTTGAAACAATAAGACAATATGTCCATCATTATTTTGTTAGATGGTATGTATGATATGAATTATTGGGTGAAATCATATAGACGAAAGTTTACTGGACAAAGTAAGTTTAGTGTTAGTCTATACCTTTTATAAAGGGTTACATTTATAATCGAAATGTAGTAGTATTATATATAACGTAATCACGTATGACTGCCGTGAATCAACGGAACCATTTGTGTATTTATGACATCTGAAATGCGAATTTGTATTTGTAAAATGATTCATATGTTTCAAAATGCATACTTGTTTTGATATTTGTGTTATGCATATAGTCGATTAAGTAAATTTGTTTCCATTGTTGTTACTAAATGAGTCATTTAGCTAACCTATATGTTAATGATAATTTGACAGGATGAGTCTTCAATTTGTGTTTGTTGTAAACAAAGAAAAGTTTGCGAAAAGACAGGTATGCGCGTAAGGTGATAATTTAAATGTTGTAGATTGTTCCACGATTGTTTATAAAGAAATAATTGTTTTATATTGTTTGTGTTGTTAGCGTTTACCATCTCTGTTCACTAAAAGCTTCTACAATGGAACGCCGTGGCTGTACTTAATACACAATCGTGGAACAAAACACAAAGTCTGGATCAAACAAACGTCAGAAAACCATTACAAAATGTACGGAGATGAGTGGGTCAAATTTGTGGAACACGGCAGGTATACAGATGTGGAAATGTTGCACTTTATAAGGGAAGAGGAAGACACTTATTATGTAACTGCCTACAACCATGCTGGGGCTGAATGCGGTGGATATGACAGCACGAAGATAGGCAGCAGGCAAATGAGATGCTTAGTATTTCAGGGCGAGAATCTTGGACATTCTCCGGTAAGCATACACGAACTAACATTTATTTTTTAAACGTGTTTTTTGTTTAAGTTGACATAACTATTGTTTAGAATGTGAATATGTTGATTATTTATAATTGTATGTAGTTGCTTCCCGGAGATTTCCTGCAAGATATAGTGACTAACGAATTTGATATTCGGATGGGAGGAATGAATTTAGCAACTGTAAACCATCGTCGTGTTTATATTCGAGGAACATCACATCCGAAAAAATATGCAAACTTGTTTTATGGAGATGGCTGGAACACTGTTGTTGAGAGGCAACACATGGTACCCGGGAAACCAATGGTTTTCACAAATCTTGGTGGTGCAGTGCTTAATATGATTACTTTTGGAAGGGATTACCTTGGTTTAGGCTTTGAGGACATCCCCAGAACAGAATTGGATTTAGCTTTTCCTATCTGCCGAGGTCCCATGGACAAAGGTATCTTCCGACATTTATGGTACATCTATATATATATGATTACATAATCGTAATTTTGTGTTCCCAAATTGCAATATAGATCCAAGGATGTTTCACATATCATTTGGGAAGGACATGATCGACAGAACGAAGATGCATGTTTTACACACCAATCTTGGCCTATGTCCTAGATAGAAACCGTTTGGTAAGTAGATATAAGTTTTGGTTATGTTTACTTAAAATAAGAGCTTATTGTGGTTTTATATTTGATATATAGATTGTACCGCCAAGTATGTTGATAAGAGTGAACTGTACACTTTTGACAACGCATTTGTTGAACACGGTGGGATGGAGTTTCCGGTTGACTTGGTGACTATAAGGCACAAACAGACCCGGAAGCGGAAGGTGAGAAAGAACCATTTGACCTTGATTGCAAAGGACAAATGGAAACATATCAAAAGGCAATGCCGTTTCAGGAAAGATAAAATGATACGATTCCAGCTGGTTGACGTGATGACAGATTTGGTGGAGACTGTTGATCCAGAGTTTCCTGTGCTTGTTCCCATCTTTGATATGTGTTGAATGAAGGGTATTGAAGCGAAGACGTCTTTTGTTTTAAGGCTTCAGTGGGTCTGTGTGTTTTCAATCTATGTTTAATATCAAGACTTTAGTAGTTTGGTTATATGCTAAGTTGAATAATGTTTGGATACATGTCAATGAATGGTATCTATTATCCTACTACGATTAAGGTGTTATCGATGCGCAAATAACTCTTTCGTATGTTGACAATCAGTTGTTATTGGTAATGTTGTTGAATCAACAACTTTATACTAATGCAAATTCACTACTGATGTATTATATGTAGTCATCTGTTAATTAGCTTACTTCCCTTTAGGAGTGTATGTTATTGTTTAAAGTTGGTTGCTTTTGTATGTAGTAAGCATTTTAGTTGGGTTACATCCGATTTAAAACTGGATGATAGTATCTGGCTTAGTACCTTTTTAGAATGTTTGTTATACTTCAATGTTTATATAGTATAGATTGATTAAATAAGCATGCAAGTTCAGCTCAATTCCAAATTAAGGTAACTTTTGGTTTTTAGAATGACAATGTGAACCAATGTATATCCACCGCATTTTCTTTATGACACATCAACATGATTTCATCTTCATCTCGAATAAAAAGAACATAGATTTGTTGTATTCTAAAACAACTTTGGATACGAAAATGTTTTGGGCAAAAATAAGATTTAACTTATACCTTCTTTATGCTTCATATCATAAGTTACACATTAGGCTTATTATTCGTTGATTCGAACTGAGCCCATTAAAAAAAAGACACTGAACAATCGACCCATTTGACATATCCCGTTCAAATACAAAAGTCCAAAAGGAAGACTGCTTTTATTATCAGTTTTTTAAGATGCAACATATGCCAAGAGAATGAGTTATTATGAATGGATTACTGAAGCTACAAATGTTAACATACAATGTTGAAAAAGTTTCGTAGGTATTGGCTGATGAAAAGTAAGTTTGTGGTAGTTATACTAATTGAAAAAGTATCCGGCTTGCACTTCGAATTGCATCCACATGACCACTTATCATTCCGTTTCTTTCCCAACGTATTTGGAGCCATGTTTGACGATTTGGGTCAATAATAGTCGGATACGTACAATGACCCAAATAAATATCCAATGCATGACCATCTTGAATTTCAGATAGCCATGAATCTATATGCCATTCATGGTTTATCTTAATCAGACTATAATCTTCTTCCATTTGGACATTCGGAACACGGAAGTAGTATGATCCTACATCAGTGTAATTAGATAAACGTTGTGCTACTAATTGTCTAAGTGACGTATGTTATGTTGTATGTTGACACATTGCATATCATAAGTTCATCGCCACCCCAATAATCGTAAAGAACATTTGAAGTTACAACTCTACCACCATGATGAATGCAAATGTCAATGGTGGAGGAGCTTCACCCATTCATTGTTAGAAGGAAACATAATGGAGTTATATAAGATGCAACATATGGTATAACATGAATTATTAGTACAAAACGATAACTTACTTGGCGGTGCATAATCCTCGGTTACCAGGTGTTCAATCGTAGAGGCATTCTTGTGTAAAATAGATTGGTGAAGATGAACTTTAGTTTCTCAATTTATATCAACGACAATCAATACTAAAGTTAGAAATTATTTAGCTTTGAAGATTCAACAACCGAATTTGATTTGGTAGTTAATACATCAATTTCAATAACAAATAACAAAATCAAATAATATTTTCATTTAAGCGATTTATGATTTCATTTTAAGAAGAGATATATGATTTCATTTATGTAAATTTGAAAGATTAGTTTGTTGGTACATTTTAATGTAATGTAACTTTGTTGAATACACAAAATTGCAATTAATGTACGTGACCTAATCTTAGAAAATGAACATGATTGAGAATAAGTATCCGTAAAAGCAAAAATATGGATAACATCATCGATTGAGATTTCATAATTTTGTTCTTTACACAAATAGGAATTGTAGAAATTGATAAATCCAAAATATTACTATAATGCTACAATCGATCGGATATCAAAAGTGTTGTATGCTCATTACAACCCAAAGCGGTATTTGGTTGTCATTCACAATGAACTCTTCTCTCAACCAAAGCCTTTTAAGTCATCACCATTGTGTCTCCACGTTCAGCTCATCTTTAAACTTGAAAAGTCAATGCCTGTTGAAAATAAAACAAAAAAAGAATACCAATTCTAACCCAACAATGATTAGTATGCAAACACAAAAATACTAACCAAATCCATTCTCCAAAGTGGTGCAAACAACTTTATGGGACTCCCCATAAAAAATCCAAACCAAAAGTAACTCATGTGAATGGGACTCCCATCAAAGAGCAAACAACTTAATGGGACTCCCATTAAAAATTCAAACCAAATTGATAGAACATGTTGTGAATGGGACTCCCATTTAAAAATTTCAAGAACATATCTTCAAAAATGAAATTTTGTTGCTTTAGTTTAGTGTAAACCCTTTAATCTTTCAAACACGGATCAATAGTCACGGAATTTTCTCTGCTTAATGTCCGATGAGTTGCCTTTTGGTATTTGAACACTCGATTCTTTGCCGAATCGAAGAACGTTTGCCGCTTGTATTTTTAGTTTGGGGGCTTGTAGCAGATTTTCAACAGGTTGGTGGGTGTCACATTTTCATCGGTTTGAGACTCAAGATCCGCAATTAATATTGTAACATGTCAAAATTTTATTGTACATGGAATTTATACCACTTAATTGGACATGTCGTAGTTGACTCTTACCAATGAAGATATCCCAACAACCTTAGTAATTGTAGCCTCAGTGTCCTATTAATACAAACAAATAAACAAAGAAGGTTATTATGTCTTAAGAGAAGGAGAGAAAGAATCTGGTATGTGATACCTTTAAAGGTGTAAAAGATGCGGTGAGCGAACTGATAATTTCAGTATCATCCGATAGACGCAAGACAGTGAATACAGGCAACATTTTTTTCTGGTTGTATTCATCAATAGTGACTTTAAAGGCCAGCCGTTTACCAACCAATGCAGTGATCTCACTTGGGAAGACTTGTTGCTCAGCACTCTAAATTCCAAGTATGACATTATTAGGTGGTCTGAAATTCTAATTATCATGTTTAAGAGTAGTTATGAATGAATCATAAAACATATTACCAAAACATTACCTTCAACCCATACTTTTCGCAAAGTTGGTATGCTGATCTACCACCCATCAACGACTGGACTTCGTCATTAAACAAAGAGAGGGACATCGTGCCAGAATCATCTTGAACACGCACTTGGAGACGAAAACTACAAATGTACATATATGACAATTATCAGTTAATGACATCGCGTAGTTATATTTAATATGTAGTGTAAAAAAATGTAGATATGTACATTGACTTAATGTGTTTGACAATCTCATGGCATTTAGTGCATCTCCACTGATCAGCAGTGTTTGCTGATTTCATTGATGTATCATCATCCGGATCAACAAACTCCTTGTCTTTCACCACTTTTTTGTTACACTTTTGCAACCTGTGTACCACCGACCCTCCTCTTCTTGTATGGCGATTATCGTTCCAACTATAACCAAGCTATATTCAGATATAAGAATTTCGCACCTAAATTAGGATTGGAATCTGGACCTTTCTTTCTTAATGTATGTGCATTTTATTACATATGCTTTAATAAAATGGTCAAATACTATAATATGTATGGATATGGTGTACCTTTTCAACATCAAGAAGCTCAACAATGCTTTTACCGGATACTTATTGAGGAAATCATCCTTGGTTGAGAATTTTGAGCCGCCAGAATACGCGATCTTTGTGTTCTCGACGCATCCGCATTTACGAAGAAAACAACCTACAATCGAGTATATAAAATCACCGACGCTAACATGTAGTAAGTATACCAACTTGTTTGTATTATGGAAGGGTGTCGCATAATTACATTTTGCGATGAAGCTTCAATGACTTTGAATTCCTCTTTCTCAATAGTTTGACAGCATTAAAAGAAAGAGTTTTGTTCCATGATAGCCGCTCGGACACACATTTTACTGTCCATTAAAATACATGAATTAGATTTGCTTTTAATCAGTTAAAATGAATAATATTGTACCACAGATGGTAAGAATTGTTACCGTCCCAAACTTTCATCATTGCCAACTGAAGTACAATCATGATTTTACCATGATCTTTGTTAACTTTCAAAAAATCATTAAACTGTTGTGCAAATAAGCCCCATAGAGTACACTTAAGCTCATTTCCCTACAGAATATATGCATATATGACATCAGATTAAATTGTACTAATAACAACTCAAGAGAGTTATTTGTTTGAACAATCAACAACTGATTATGATTTGGTACTTATCATCATCATTAAGAGTCAACGGTTTCTTTTGCCCTTGTTCCCGTTCTTATCATAATTATCCAACTCTTCACATGCGGTGACATGACCAACAACATCGATAACATTCAAAAATGGCATTCAATTAATAGTACTAACAATGTATATAAAGAAAGACATTTTAACAATCCATATATAAAGCAATTTTAACATTATAGCATAAGGATGAATCCAAGTACATACCAAATCGACCATCTTCTTCTATCTCAGAATCGCTTATGGATTTGTAGTTTCTAAAATCAAATCCATAGATCGACCCAACAAAATCAAGACATGGTTCAACCAACTGTATTGCTCAAGAAACCGAGGCGCAGAGCATTGTTAACCATCCTATATTTGGGTTGAATTTCCCCAAGAGAGTATCTTTCAATGGTGATTCGCCTTCAAGCAACTTATGCTTGAATTGATTGACCAATGCCATCCCGCGGTGGCCCGTGCATCTTCATATCTGTAACAACAAAAATGATCCAAGTGTCGGATCTGACTATGCAACATAAGAATAACACAAACTGTTTCTTAATCAAACCTACTACTTACAGGTTTCATCCATTAGGATCAATTCGAGATTTTTAACATGAGGTTTATTATACAATTCTTGAATCCAAGCTCTTAAAACTGGACTCTCAAACTAATGTTATCTTTGACAATGATTGATCTTTGATATATCACGAAACAAAGACCATAGCTTGGTGAATTAGAATGAGACAGAAAGAAAGAAAGGGTTGATGTGTGTTTGAAAACCTAATCCATGACATTATATAAATTTGAACAAACCGTGTTATCATTCCTAAACCCTAATTTAAATTAGGCAATTCATCAATAATTAACAATTTTATTAGTAACAAAAATAACAATAACCAATACAAATTATGATTATGATACATACATAGGCATGTCGACCCAATTAGGTCGATATACACCCAAAATAACAACGAACGCTCAGAGACATCGATGGAACAACTCATAACGATTGAATCATAATCAATGATCGCTCCTCTTTACAAAAATAACACAAATTCCTTCTTGGATGAGAAGACAAAGTCCATGACTTTAATGGGAGTGAATACCTTACAAAAATATGTACATTGATTTGAGATTGATATCGTTTTGAATTGAGAGGGCGTGCATCATTAAACGAATAGGGTATCCTAAAATAAGGTTGAAGAGGGTTTGAATGTTGACTTTGTGTGTGTGTCGTGTAGGTGTGTTTGTGTGTGTTTCATTTAATGTCAATAGGTGCTTTGGGGTGTTGTATCTTGGTTAAAGCACCTATTGACATTAAATGAAACACACACAAACACACCTACACGACACACACACACAAAGTCAACATTCAAACCCCTTCAACCTTATTTTAGGATACCCTATTCATTTAATGATGCACGCCCTCTCAATTCAAAACGCATATCAATCTCAAATCAATGTATTTATTTTGTAAGGTATTCACCCCATTAAAGTTAAGGACTTTGTCTTCTCATCCAAGAAGGAATTTGTGTTATTTTTGTAAAGAGGAGCGATCATTGATTATGATTCAATCGGTTATGTAGTTGTTCCAATCGATGTCTCTGAGCTGCTTCGTGTTATTTTTTATGTATATCTCGACCTAATCGGTCGACATGCCTATGTAAGTATCATAATCATAATTTGTATTAGGTTATTGTTATTTTTTGTTACTAATAAAATTGTTAATTATTGATGAATGCCTAATTTAAATTAGTTTAGGAATGATAACACTTTGTTCAAATTTATATAATGCCATGGATTAGGTTTCAAACACACATCAACCCTTTCTTTCTTTTCTCTGCCTCATTCTAATTCACCAAGCTATGGCTCGTCTTTGTTTCGCGATAAACATTATTACGCTAGATTGAAAAAATAAAGAAAATAACTAATTTTTACGAAACAAATTTGTTGGTATAATTTGGCCATGCCTAAATATTAACTTAGAACCGAAAACCGAAAACCGAACCGAAACCGATAACAAACCGAAAAACCGAACCGCCAAAACTAAACGGTTTCGGTTTGGGTTCTACAAAACCGAACATTGTGGTTGGGTTTTGGTTTCAACCAAAACCGACCCAAATCGAACCACGCACACCCCTAAATTAAGGTGATGTTTTAATAATAAAATTTACAAAACCTTATTTTATTAGTTAAAATAGATAAATTCTCGTTAAGTAGCTTAAATAGAAGTGGATACCACATAGGCCACACTTCTCTTTGGCGAAAAAAAAAAAAAACGCCCCTTAACCTTACTAATCCCCTTTTGTCAAAATCGAACATTCTCTTGTAACCTTTATTACAAAACACTTCCGCCAAAACTCCAAACAGAAACGGCGGCCATATCCCTCAAACCAATGCCACCGGCAAACCAACAACAATCTAACAATAACAACAACATGAAGTTTTGTATAAAATCATGGAGCAAAAACAGCCGTGCAAGAGTAGGCCTCCTTCAATTAACCAGTTTCCGACAACCCTCGGATAATAAGAAGAAAGAGATAGAGGTTGAAACACCGGCGCTTGTGCTGACTACAAGGAAAGGGTTGCCGGCTTTTATATCGCCTGATCATCTTTTGGCGCTTCAGTTTTGTGGGTCTACTCTTCTTCAGTTTAGTCCTATGCATTTGTAAGTGCTTTATCTGTTTATTCTAGTTGTAGATTGAAGGGATGTGGTTTTGAATTATTTTAAGAATTTATGTTTTTGATAGTTTTTTTATTTTGATTTTAAGGATGTGTTTTGTAAAACTAGTAGTAGCTGCAAGGTAGTTGTTTGTATTATAGGAAGTATTTGGTAACGTAGGTGTAGGCGTAATTAACTAATTATAAAGTGTAAAATGAAGTAAAAGTTAAAAACTAATGCTAAAGGTTTTTGTTATTAGTGTTTCATATGGGAGACGTTAAACAAAGTTCAAAGCTAGATAAACTTATCTAAGTGTCCCTAGACATAGAGTCTTGAATTAGGAATGTACAATTTTAAAAATGTTTACTAGTTAAATGCTTTTTTTTTTTGCTAACTATCGCTTTCGACCATTTGTCGACTGATCCACGGGTTTGAACCCACCGCCGAATAACTTAAACCGGGTAAAGCCCTCCCTTTTGAGGAGGTTGGCATAGCTACTTTAGGGTTGTTTGTTTGCACCTAGAAGGAATTGAAGTTCACACCTCTCACATTTTTAGTGATGATAATCACAAGCTTTTTGCCACTAGGCCACCCCTGAGTGGTTACTACTAGTTAAATGTTGAATGTACCCTTTTAGAATGTACACAATTTCAACTTAGGAGAATACATTTTTATGATTGGAGGTGGTAAAAGGGTAATTTGGGTAATTGCGTAAACTAAGTGGGAAGTGGGCGATTATTTTGAGACTAGTGGAGTAATTGGATGCAACAAGGAGGTGTTTGGCATTTGGTCTTGAAAGTGATTGTGATAAGATACTAGTTCTAATCTTGTAATGGAATTGGATGTAGAAGATAATATTGGATGTGCTTATGGTGTTTGATACTTTGATGTTATAATGATACGATACTCAGTTTTGAATGTTCAACAGATTTACATTATCCAAGGATAAACAAGTAATATGACCCAATGATGGTCATGTTCATCATTGTTGCAGGCTTGCAGCTACTCATAGCATGACTATTTGACCCTTTGGGGTACCAAATAATTAGAAAAAGGCTAAAAATTTATTGAAGGTGCATCTATCATATAATAACTTCTGCAACAGAATGTTAAACACTTCGTAATTTATTATGGATAATGACATGTGTGATATATTCTTAGTGTTTGTTTGCGGTGAATTTCAAAACTTAAAATTACCAAGTTTGAAGTATAAGTGATAGACAATTGCACCACTTAATGGAGCATTTTGCAAAAGTGTTTATATTAGACCAAATTTTGATTGTTTGGATGAAACTGCTTATATTAGACCAAGTTAGAACTTCTAAAGTAAGTTCATTGGTATGTTCTTATTGTTGAGAAAAGTGATACTGGATTGAAGCAAAAGTGCAAGCCACAACTAAAATATGAAATGCAATAAAAGATGACACACGGATTTAACGTGGAAAACCCACAGACAAGGAAAGATATGTTTCACTATGTAGAAACTTAGGAATTACACACTTTCTAATTACAAGGATAAACTCTCTAGCTATCTCACAAGAGCTCTTACAAGATTTAGAAGTGAATAGATGAAAATGAAGCATGGATTCATTGCCTTTTATAGGAAATGCTACAATCGAAGTTGTAGTGTAAGATCCCCATCAATTATTATAGACTTTGATACAATGTATCTTGTCACATTTCAACACTTATTTCCAATGCAGATAAAGCATTTTAAAAAAGCAATCCCAAACACCCCCCTAAAACAAAGAAGGTGGATGAATTGCTTATAATGAAACGTCAAACCAATTTCTTTCAAAAACAATAAAATCAATGAACAGTTTAATCTTCAAAGCAGTGGTTGCTACTCTCTGACATTAAATATAAGTTACTGTGAAATAGTGTAGTGAGTCTCCTTTCCTTTAAAACTGGTGGCGTAACTTCTTCGTTTTCTAACCATCGTTAATATTTGTAGAGTCGAGCTATCGTGTTCTTATTTTCAAGTCTTATAGTATAATTTTGTTCTGATTTAAGTACATTATCTCTTACCACGGTTTTATGTTTTTGTTTGGTAAGATACTTTAATGTAGTATTGAGCCGATTGTGTTTCTACTTTCTTCCCTTTCACTTTGAAACGTAAAGTGGATGTTAATTCTGTTTCTGTGGTTCCTAATTCTGTATCTTGCAGCATGGAGGGTCCCAATTTAAAGACCATATCAAATATTGGAGGAATTCACCAGCTTCTTGGTTTGAAAGAGTATGGATTTGTTTCTGTACCACGGGATTCTATTCTCTCTCTTCCAGAATCATCTAGTAGTAACAAGCATGGAGCATCGTTTGAGACTCCATGTGGGCGTTTTTTGGTAAATCACTAGCACTTGCATCAATTGGATCTTTTTATTTTCACCTGGTTTCATTGCCTTTGCTATTACTTAACAATATTTGGTATTGTTACAGGTGAAACCTGTGGAGTACATGAAAATGATATCGTCAATGAAGCCTGACTTGTGGGTCAGTTTAGCCGATGAAGTACCTGCTTTGGCTACTGTAAAAAGGAATAGAGCTTCTGTCGAGCGAACTATTAAATGGCTTGATGATTGCATTTCACTAAATACGGTAAATAAATACTGTCTTTTCAGTATTGCGGGGTTAGGACTCAGGACATTATCATTCATCTGCCAGTTAGATATCACCCGATATCCTATCACGCTTAAGTTTTCTTATAAATTGTGCTACTTTGGTTAATAGATCCACTATGACTTTGGATATTCTAGAAGCATATGCATACTTGATTCAGGATATACTTCGTCTCACAGGGCTATAGGGGACAACTGATTGGTTATTGTTACTTGTTAGTGAACAAATGATGTATCAAGTTGTAAAATGTTTGCAACGCTTGTAATAATTTCTGTACTGTAGACAGATGGAGCTCTTTTTGGATCCATTGTTGGTGGATGCAGCATTGAAGAACGCGAACATTGTGCTCAAGAGGTAGCAAAGAGAAATGTAGCTGGTATGTTGTAAATGTAATTCTTTGTTACTTCCAAGTTCTTATTGATTATGTCCGCATCTCTTTGAGGTTATAATATCAAGTGGCATTCCAGGTTATTATATTGGTGGTTTTGGACTTGGAGATAGCATTGATGAACGCGCTGCTCTTCTACATGCTGTTACGGTACTATAGTCTATCCCTTACCTAACAATCGTACGTATCTATTGCATCCATGTCACTTCTTCAAGTGCTATATTAACTAATTAGTAGAAATATGAACTCATTAACGCACCTTGTACATAAAAATAAAAGCTTGTTTGGAGTTTTAGATGGTCAATGGTAACTGTTTAGAGATAGTCCAAAAAGGTACTCGCTGAGCTGTAAATGAAAAATGTTGTAATTTTAGTGTTTTTCTCACTGTTACATTCTTTTGTGCTTTTCACTAATAAGTTGAACAATTTGTATTGCATTTTATTTATTTGGTTTCTGTTTGTTTTATGTTAGATTGTTTTTTTATTATGTTAGTTTATACAAAAACATACAAAGACACCTGACTAATGATTTGTTTCAGAACTGTTTGCCAAATGAAAAGCCTCGTCAGATTTGTGGCCTTGGACTTCCAGGTATAAACTCTTACCATAGTTGAAGCCTGTACTGTAGGTTTAGGTATATGTCTTCCTTGTGCTTGCCAAAGGTGTTCTATTCTTCTTTTCAAATGAATCAAGACAATATTTTACAATATTTAACGCGAATAATGTTCAGTAGTTCTTTGAGTTTGGTGCAGTTATAAAACATTTTAGAAAATCTGAAGATTTTCTTATCCATAATATTAGGGTCAGTTTGGTCACATAATGTAATTTTTCGATCTTCTATGGACGGGGTATAATTCTTATTTCAAGAATTATATCAATATTCACCATACATCAGTTTAAACAAAACTGACCTGACCTGTTCCATAAAATTACCCGTTTCGTGTCTTTTGACTTGTTACCCAGCTCACCAGAGACTCGCCCTAAGTATATTAGTACTTATATATAAGCTGTGTAAAATTAGGTGATATGTTTATTTCTCATTCTCTTGACGTAATATATAAATAGAATGCAAGGCTAAAAAAGGATAGAGTAAAGTCCAAAATACATCCCTGTGGTTTGCCTTTTGTCTCGCTTACATCCCTAAACTTTTTGGCACAAAACCATCCCTCCGTTAGTAAAGTTGGCACAAATACATCCCTCTGTTAGCAAATTCAGTTAGTAAGGACTAACGGTGCAAATTTTCTCCATTATCTCCTAACGGAAGAGAAAATATTTGCACCGTTAGTCCTTATCTTTAGTATAAAAAGAAAAGTTTACTCTTATAATTCACTTTACCCAAAAGAAGCTGCTTCTCCTCTCACCCTCTCCACCACAGCCAACTCTCAGGCCACCCATCTTCCAGCCGCCGGCTGCCGTCCCACGCCACCTTATTACGCCGCCATCAACATGTTAAGAAGAGGATCGAGTTTCGTTGGTGGTGATAGATGACTCTCTTACATCTTCATCCTGGTCTATCTCATTTTCCCACGCACCATAGCAGGTTGAGTCCTTTTCAAGGTCAAACAAAGATAGGTCCTTGTCAAAGGTCACTGCTGCTTTTCTCTTCTCCCAAAAAGGCATCACGAGGGAAGGAAGGGTCAAACGAGTGATAGTGATTGATGCTCAGTTTGGTAACCTCACCACTCGATACCTAGGAAGTAGTGGTCAAACCCCCTTCATCCGCTTCTATTTAAGCCGCCGTGAACCCACAGGGGTTCTATACAAGTTTCCCATCCACACCTTACTCATAAAAACTTCTTCAAGACAAGTTAAGTTTTGTTGGGTTCTCATCATATTGAATCGGAATCTTTGCATAAGTTTATGTGTATTCGACTTCAGATTGATTTGTATTGGGGTTTATGTTATTGTTTTAATCAGATTGATGATTGATTTGTAGTGTTAAGCAGATTTGTTACAGTTTTCGTGGATCATATTCGAAAGACCACGAGTGTGGGCTTGATGATGGGTTATTGTTGTCTTGGAGTCGTCGTTGTTGTCTTGGCAACCGGGTCGGGTCAGACTTGAAAGACCACGAGTGTGGGCTTGATGATGGGTTATTGTTGTCCCTGATGTTGTTGTTGTGTTGGATACCTGTATTGGGTCACAGTTGGTTCCGCCTCGTATCTGGAGTTTCGATTATTTCGTTATTCTCGAGCTTGATGGTGTTAGGGTTTGTAAATCTCATATAATACTTGTGTTGATAATTGTTACGGATTAAACATCGAACTAACGTGATCTAATTTGGTTTTGGTCACTTGTAATAAAATTTGGGCGTTGGGTGGTGGGTGGTGGTGGGTGGAGGTGCCGGTGGAGGTGGCAAGTGGCGGTGGGTGGTGGCGTTGGGTGGTAGGTGGCGGTGGAGTGCACCGTTGGTTCTTAGGACTAACGATGCAATTTATTTTATTGCATCGTTAGTCCTAGGACTAACGGTGCAAATATTTTCTTCCGTTAGGAGATAACGGAGAAAATTTTGCACCGTTAGTCCTTACTAACTGAATTTGCTAACAGAGGGATGTATTTGTGCCAACTTTACTAACGGAGTGATGGTTTTGTGCCAAAAAAAAGTTTAGGGATGTAAAGGGAGACAAAGGGCAAACCACATGGATGTATTTTGGACTTTACTCAAAAGGATAATAGGAAAATGTACCTAGATCAACATGTTAAAGCTATCAACCTATCTAATAAATCAAGTTGCAAAACTTATTATTAGTTACATCAAAGGAACAGTTGTTTCTTAATTTGGTGAAGTCATAATGAATGTCTTTTTAAGCCAAACAAGTACACAGTCCTAGGATCTACTATGCTTTATGGTCATCTCATTTGTATGATGTTAAAAGATGTGATTGTGGACCCAATTTACTTGATATAAGGAGACACAAAGATCCGAGCATAGGATGTAGAACTAAAGGAAATGGTACGTACAAATGAAACCTTTTCTATTGTCTTGTACTTGTAACCAAATTTGGCCAACTTTTTTTGATCTAGGAAAAAAATTTAATTTTTATGTTTGTAAATTAAGATCAAGGTAGTTTTCAACATCGGCTGTACACATATCATATAATTATTTTAGAAAAGAACACATAAATAAAAGAGAACATGCTCATTTAATCAAACATTCTGAAACTTTTGAGGGTTTATAGAGTTTTATATTTATCTGTAGGGGTTAATTGATACTAAGGGTTTAACCTAAGTTTTAAAAGTTGATTTCTTTTATGTGGTAAAACAATTGGTTACCTGAAGTACAAAATTGGACTGTGCAAAACCTTATACACATACCATATCATTATTTCTGTTATACATTACACAAGTCATGAAACAAGGATCTCATTTGATTTATAAACCTAATACGATGCTCATATTTTTGTTCCATGTTTCATTTTTTAACCCAAATTCTTTCTTGCATCAATCTAGAGGAGGTATTACAGGGCATTGCTGCAGGCATTGATCTATTTGACTCGACGTGAGTGGTTTCTTATATAGCGCGCCTACATTTTGTTTTTCTTGCTGTTCTTCTGTCAACTGATAGCTATTATGATGGTTTTGACAGGTATATCTACCAGCTGACCCTTGGAGGCTTTGCACTTATTTTTCCACTTGATGGAAAGTTTAACCATGTGTCCGACCCTAAACTAAGTGCTATGGGTGGTGACCGCACTAAGATTAATCTTAAAGCAACTGTTTATAGGTATGGGTTGACCGCAAACATTTTTTCCCTCTGAATCTGTTAAAAATAATTAATAATTAATGTGTTAGTTCTGACTACATAAACGATTTTGTCACAAAACCACAGTAATAAATTCAATTTTCGAAGAAAACATTCGAAGGTTTATGCATTAAAAACAAATTTGGATGACTTTCACCCGTATGACCCATTTTGATATTAGCAAAAAAAAAATAAAAAAATGATTTGACCAGTTCAAGATGACCATGTATAAAATTGTCATCTCTATTGAAAATGTGTGATGCATATTTTATAGCCTTGCTAACATAATAGTTGTTTGTTTCATTTGCAGGAAAGATGCATCACGAATTGTTGATGGGTGCAACTGCTATACATGCCAGAACCATACTAAAGCGTACATCAATCATCTGCTTAATGTCCATGAAATGCTGGCTCCGATTCTTCTTGAAATGTAAAAACAAATTCTTACAATCATTGGTTGTTGTTTTCAGAAATAAGTAGCAAGATGGGTAAAGCATGTGGTGGTTGGGTAACGGGTCAAAACTAATAAATTTTTATACGGGTCAAAACGTTTATGATTGGGCTGACCTTTATAAGTAATTATTTTAATAAATATGATTAAAAATTATACAATAAAGAAGGTTCTAAATTATCTTTTCTAAGAGCAGGATTTAAGATGGTGTAAGCATTTGACTACGTATTAGACTACTTTTGACTCGGTTGACCTGTTTCATGTATATCTTCTAAGTATCTATTCTACCTGTTTGACCCGTTATCCAATAAATACTACCTGTAATGACCTGTTTTTGTAACGCATTCAATTGCCACTTCTATCAATATAATCTAAGTTTGCTTTGTTCTTGCAGACATAACACACATCACTATTTGTCGTTCTTTCGCTTAATTAGAGAAGCAATAAAAGAAGGAAAATTTGAGGAATTAAGGCAGAAGTTTATTGAAAGCAGGCGTGATCATCTTTTGGCAGCTTCACCGAGTGATCTTGAGTTAGAATCTTCAGTAAGTTAGGTTCGTATATGATCAAGGATTAATTTAGCCCTCCACAATTTTCTTTTGAGTTCCACAATTTTGAGCAAGAAAACTTTAGTGTATAGGCAAATATGGAGTCGGTTGTTTCCATTATGTGAAATCGTCGGGAAGGTGTAATTTCACAAATTTCGTTTTATATGTGAAACTTTTCCAACAATGTTTAAGACAATAGATACTTTAGGATGTGTGATTTTCTCAGTAGACTTAGGGTGCGTTTGGTTCAAAATGGGGAATGGGAAAGGCAAAGGCAAAGGGTGGCTAGCTGGTGGTGGTGGTGGTGGTGGTGGTGGCTGCTAGTGGCGATGGCTACTAGTTGTGGTGGCCGCTAATGGTGGTGGGTGGTGGTGGTGGGTGGTGGTGGTGGCGGTGGTGGTGGCGGCTGGTGCTGGTGGTGGTGCTGGTGGTGGCTACTGCTGGTGGTGGCTGGTGGTGGTGGTGGTGGGTAATCATTACCATACCTCCCAAATTACTGGGTAATGCCCTATTACCCAATACTAAACAATAATTGCATTTCCTACTCTTAACCAGACATGTTTAATCATTACCTTTCCCATTCTCCACCCCCATTACCCCCAACCAAGCACCCCCTTATATTTCCTTTGAGGATTAAGGACTATTTTCGGCTTATATTGTTAAATATATGGATATTGATATGATTATTAATTTAGAAAATGAACTTCTAAAGAGATGCTTATTGATATGATTATTAATTTAGCTACTAACGATGAAAGTAGCTAATTCGGTTGCTTGTCATGCGTTTTCTACTACTTCAAGTTTAGTTGAGATGTTTATTTTCCTCAAGAAGTTACCTCGCTTCCGTTGTTTGCGAGGAGTGATTTGTACGGATCGTAATGGGGTGGCAAACGGGGGGCAGGCACGGGCACGCAGCACCGGCTAAATGGGCACGGCTAGAGCAGGCACGCAATTAGCAAGCGCGGCCAAACGGCACACGCTATACAAATAAACAATAAAAGACTCCAAAGCGACGAAATAAATTCCTTAAACGTAATATCTTATTTATATTAAAAATTTAAATATATTATATAAAAAAAAAAATTTAAAACGATCGTAATGTTTACAATTGAGAAAAAAAAATGTGTCATAGTGTCCATTTAAATTTTTAATGCTATATGCCTTAATTTCAAAAAAAAAAAAAAAAAAAAAAAATTTAAGCCCAAATCTTTTAAATTTTCCCCATTTAGTTTCACACATTTTACTAATCAAACAAGTTATAGAATATCTTCATTTTATCTTTCTTCTAAATCGCTAAGGGCGGAATTAAGTGTTGTTGCGTTGAATTTAATTCATAAGTTCTTTTTATCCAAATAGAAAAGTTGGAAAAAGATTGTATGGGGTAAATAAATCATAAATTGAATGAAAGTTAAATGTTAAACAATTATTTTACCCTACTATAATTCTTTAATGAGTTGGAAGCTGCCGCGTTCTTTGCGGGAAATGCATGTATTCTTTCAATTTTGGGTTTGGGCACAGTGGGTTAATGTATTGTTTTGTTTGCTACAATTTGTTGTGGTATTGGGCTTATTTAAAGCATTGTCCTTTTTAGTGTAAAAATATCAAGATATTTATCTTGCAAATCTACACATAATCATTTTTTTACCTAAACTCAAACTCTCACTAAATACATTGAAACTCGCTTGCGATCCATAACTCTTGCATAACCAAAATGCCTACTCACATGAGTGTTTGTGATAATCTAGCGGTGATTGCAAGGTCCAGGCTACCTAAGGATGTGCTTTTAGTCTTTTATCGTGGTCAGTTGCAGCTAACATTCCAAGATGAATCAGATATTAGGGCAAAGGCGCATGAGATTAGTGCTAGGCTGGATGCCAGGGAGAAAACTATTGAAGAATTCCAGATGCTTTGTGGGTCGACTCTTCTTTGAAGGCAATCATAGATATGATCGCATGCAGATCGAGGACCTTGCAGAGGTGGCGAGGTTGTTGTTGTTGTGACCCATTTGTATGTCCGTCTCCATGATCTCGCCTCTTCATTGAAAAGCTTGAAGCTATGGAGTATTATCTTGTGGTGTAATGGTGTCTTTTGAAGCTGTGGGATGTCTTGGGAAGGCCACATTTTTTAGATGTAGGGTTAGTTGTTTATGTTTTTTAGGTCATGTTAGCATGTAGTTAAGCTTGGCGAATCTTTTGATCCCTTGATGTTGGTGGCTTGTTGGTATGGTTTTTGTATAGGTGAAACGTTATGGCGGTGTTGGTGGTTGGTATGGTTTAGTGTATAGTTGGTTGGTTAGTTTATGTAATTAAAATGGTTGGGTGCCAATGTTAGTCACTTTGTTATATGCAACTCTAATGGTTTAATGAATGTAAATCACTATTATGATCCATTTGCTATTTTTATGTTTGTTTTTTCACTTGTAATTTATATGATGTAGCTTGTTGTTTGCTATCTAAGTAGATTTGGTAATAATTTGCAAGATAGAAACATTAAATATTATTTATCAATAAACTTAAGCGGTGAACCGCTATTCACATTGCATGTTTCATAAAAAAAGTGTGGCAAATGTTGTGGCCAATTGTCTTTTGCGGTTTTCTATCATTGGGTCATGTCGTAGATATAGATACAAAGTAGTTAGATGTACTTATATTACATATTTGAAAACTATATTAGTGGCCTTATGCCTACCGAAATGTCCTAGTATGACCATTCACTCTCTTGATCACTTACGCCTGCTTTTCTTTCCAGCTATTTCCGGTTAGTTCTATGACTTTCCTTGAAACAATGCCCTACGCATTGGGATGTGTCCTGATGTTTCGTCGCCCTTTGCTAATTCCTGAGGCTTTGGCATCTTTTCTTTGACTTGTGGCTCGCCAGTTTCTTTTGTGCCTCTTGAATGGTCTGTTCTGTATCAAAGTTGGTGGTAGCGTCTTGTGGTGTGTATGGTGTGGTGTGATTTCTTTGGTTGGTTGGTTTTGTGGTGTAGTTGGCGGTGTGTCTGTAGTTGGATAATGTTCAGTTGGTGGTGTCATGGTTAGTGTAATGTTTCGTGGTTCCGTTTGTGGGTAGAGTGAAAGTCACGTGGCGGGAGGTGTTGTTGTTAAAATGGCGGGTGCGGGTTTGCCATATGTAGTAACGGTTTCTTATTCGTTGGGCGTGTGTGTATTAGGTTCTAAGGGTTTTGTACTTTGGGATGTTTGCTCGGATGGTGAGGCTTCATTGGACCCGGCAGCGAATGGGGTTTGATTGAAGGTTTTGTCTAAGATGAATGCCCTTTTCTGTGTATTACTTCCCGAAGCAAAGTGGAACTGAAATTCATGCCTTGTGTTTTGAAAATTGGTCAGGAATTCGGGCAATATGCGTGGGTCTTTGTTATTTAGCTTGGGCAACACTTTGGCAATTGATGTTGTCATTTAATGCGCCTCAGGACTGAAGCATGTTAGTGTAACCATAGATGTGCCATCGTTGATTATTGCTTTGAAGGAATAGTTATGTTACAGTTCAATGAATTTTACCATTAGACTTGTTATTTGACATATGTTTGGATGATATTATTTTGTAGTTTAAAGTTTAGGTTTGAGTATTGTACCTATACAACGGGTTTTGGTCTCCTACCGTCTGATTGCATTATTGATGAGTGGGTGAGTTGTCATCTTTTGCCACATGTCTTGCATTTGATGAAGTACCGAGGTTTTGTGGGATCGATTCTTATTATATCCGCTTCAATCTGTAAATCTAACATCTTGCAATTGGAATTGACTTATCTTTAACCTTGTAGTCAAATAACGTGTAAGTGTTTTAGGTAACTTCATATTTACATAAGTTACTTATTAACGCATTACGTTAGTTTACTAAATAAATTGTAGAAACGAGCATTTAAAATCATTCAGAAAATTATACAAAAACAAACAACATTATTTTGTTCAGATTTAGACTTTCTAGCCATCTCTTACCAGTAACATGTGGTAGTCAGATTCAGACTTAAAACATCTTAATGAAACAAACACACCATAAGTTTTTTTTTTATACCACATAGTGCTCGATTAATCTCGATTCAGACGACAAGCCGTATTATGTTCTGAAGTTCTCTTCATCTATGTTACTCCGCCTTTGTGTTTGCACTTGTAGTCTTGGTGATGGTTCTATCATTCTTTGCAAAATTGTAATGAGATAAGCAAATGGTTTGTTAACTATGTTATTTATTTATAGACAAAAAAATTAAATAATAGATTTCTAATTATTTTGTAACACTTCTTACACTTCATGAATATGCTCGGTTTACGGTATTCGTGGATTGAAATAGTAATTGGTAGTTGGTGTTCTTGATAGTTGTAATCCCGAAAATTTCATAGATAGTGACTTTTGTCGGATGTAATGCCTCTTGTAGTTTGATTGTTTCCTTTTTGGTTTTATTTACCTTTGAAATGTTTTGCCCAATGAGAGCTTACTGACAAGCACGACAAGTGGGTGGCTTGTAGATATTCTTCAATCTCGAATGCTTTTGCCATAATATTCCATAGAGTAAATCGAACCCTTTAGCCTCTATTTGGACATGCATTTGGTTAAAGGTTGGCAATTAACATAGTATTTACGCATATATTTACATAGTATTATGGTGTATGTATTGTAAACTAAAGGTTGTATATTTCAATGTCTCTCCTTGTTGTTTGACCTGTTGTCCTTTCATCATCAAGCCTTTCTACGTATCTGATGTAATCTGCATTCAATGTAGTTGTTATTATTGGTAATAAGAGTTGGTGAGTTTTAATGTTGTTGGTATATACCTGTAAGTATTGTGCTTCCGTAATCAGCTCTTGATCGAACATCATTGTAGTCTCCAAAGTCAAAGTAGTGTTCCGGGAAGCCGTCATCATTGATAGGATCAATTTGTGTATACTTGCCAAATGCAAGTGTTGTCTTGTTTTTCAAATTTGTTGCTAATTATCATTTGAGGTACCCAAAGCATGAAATTCGGTATGCCTTGTTTAACGTAGCTTTTTGTCAATGTCGCGCATTTCTTGCAACCGTGTGTTAGCTTGTATAGTGCAACCTGCAGGATACGTTTCCGTTATCTTAATATTTGTATTGTTTTTTATATGGTAGCAAGTTATATGAATTAGTACATTTTCTTGAAATAGTTGTACTGTTTATCTAGAAGAATGCAACATAACCTCATAGGGATATGTCGTTGAACCCACGAGCATGCCGTTTGCGATACACCTTGACTTCTATGACCTTGTTAATGTCCGTTGGTTTTATGCTTTCGACACTTGTAAGCTCGCTTCTATCATAGGTTGTTTTCCGATGACTTTGTTAATGCATTTGTGCTAGTTGTCATAGCCATTTTCTTGACAAATACCAATGTAGTCGTAAGTTAACAGTTTTGGTAATTAACATGTTACATAATTGTTTAATATGTGGTGCATAGAACATCTTGCACAAATAAAATAACACAATATATATTGAAATGTTACATGCAAATGTTTCATATGTTAATATATGTTAGCTATAGGCACACAAAGGCAATATGAAAGACATTGCAATGGTCGATGTTATTGTTATATGCATGCTCAATGATTATCTACTTGTGCCTAAAGAATATAGAGAAACACGTGTGTTGTTTATATGTGCAAGGAAATCTTTATAAACTATGTTTTTGGTTGTATTTGGTGGTCTTTCGCTATCCTGATTAATAATGACTTTTAAACCTGCAGGCGATGTTGCTCGTGATAGGGCAACATATAGTTGATCGTGTCAAAAAACTGGTTATGGTAAGTAGGCTCCAAATTTTGTTTAATGATTGTCCTTGACTTTTGTTGATGATCATAGCGTAGCAAAATTTTATCGGTAATTGCTTCCTCTTGAATACAAAGGGCAGCTTCTCGTCTTTGTACGTGAGAAATATGCGAGGCAAAAACACCTTCTGAGATATCCTTGTTCTGGTAATGATTTGAGCTTCAATTACTTTTGTCAGCAGCTGACTTACTATAATTCTTGTGCCATTGCATAAACCACCCTTCAAGTTAATGTTATGCAATAGCATGACATGTGTTCCTTCCTTTAATTCTAATATGTGTGGTGGTATACCGGAAGGACGAGTATTTAGATATTCGTTGGATAGATCGATTCGGTTGCCGCCATCGTTCCCATGCGATGTTGCTTCATATTGGCTCTAGTAAAAATGGTTGTGGTTGTGTAACAAACTCAATACTTGCATGTTTATACTATCCATCGTCTCATTCTTGGAACATATGATAGCTTTATGTAGTAGTGTTTACGCGGATGGTTGTTGCAATGTAGTATCATCATATATGAAATTTATCAAATATGTCAATCCTTGTTCCGTATCGGGAGACAATATTAGTCGGTATATTAACCCAAGATGTATTATCGGGGTCTTCTTCATCGGGTACACCACAAGTACCATTTCCTATAGCTAGTAACCAATCCGAAAAAGCTTGTACTCTGAGCGTTCGACACACATACCTTTGACGGTTTAGGCGCATGTTTTCGTAAAGGGTATGGACTTTGAAATGGGGCCAAAGGTAAGATTGAGATATTGATGACCCTATGATTTCACCAATGGAAGCCTTTTTCTTGACAGGCAAGGTTTGCCGGAAATCACCATCAAGCATGATTGTTTTATTGCCAAATGGTTTGTTTGGTACTTGTAATACATCTTTCAATGTTCGGTCGAGAGCCTCAAAACATCGGCGATCATTCATTAGAGCCTCATCCCATATTATAAGATGTTTCATCAAATAAATTTTGCAACTGTGTTTTTTCTTGACATTACACATTGATTCGTCGATCAAGTCTAACGGTAATTTGAATCTTGAGTGCGCGATTACGCTCGATGAAAGCAATAGCGATGCTATCCATGATGATGCAATTTCCAAAACAAATTTACCTTGGGATCTTAAAGTGTTGATTATGGTTTTCCACATGAATGTCTTCCTGCTCCTCCATGATCATAAACAAAACCAATTCTTGATTGTTATGCTCGATTGCTTGAATTATGAGGTCATACATGATTCGTTGTCTCGGGTTTAACCTCGGTACCATCATTCCTTCTTGTCTTGACAACTCTTCACGGTTGTAGCTTCTTTCTTCCATCATTGCGCGATTCTCTAATATTTCTAGCAAACATTGTGGTAGTTTTGGGAGGCCGTAATTTGTAAGTGACTTGTCATAGAAAGAAAGTTCACTTCAAGTTCAAAAGGACTCCACCTTAAAACTCTTCACGGTTTAGGTAGAGGTTTGGTATGTTTAAGAGTTCGACAACCTTATTAGTATATCGTCGACATTAGCTCCCAATAGGTTGACCATAGGCGTACGGATCCGAGACATCACAAATTATAAGCATTTGGACAAAAGGGCAGTGATTTGGCTAGTTTTTGCCGACATTGCATATTCTTGTATTGTTGTTTCTCATTCTCGATCATCTCCTAGCAGTCCTAATGCTTCGCAAGCAGCTCTGTTTGTGGCATAGACTGTGCCATTGACTGTCCGTATATCCCTAAATGACTTGCAACCTTTATGATGGCATAGCAACATTCTTTGATAAAAGAGATCCCCAAGACCTGGGTGTATATATGTTAACCTGCCTATTGATCCCTTTGTCCTGCTCCGTCGTGGAAGCCAGAACTTGTCGGCTTTGTACCAAAGAAACTCGGAATGGAAATCCAAGTATGTTAAATGATGACCTATTGTGTAATGTTCATTGAAACCAAGCCATTCTGTAAGCGTAGTTTTTTTTGCTTTTTGAATGGTCTATTACATTACGAAGGAGAGCATCATTTCTAAAAGAGACTCTTTTGCATGTTTTCCAAATGGACGACAAGTACCTGAACTACATGCTCTCTAAAATGGATATCGAATATAAAGATTCTCCAACATGCTTCGTGGGGTCCAATGTATCTGGCGTCAATATAGTTCTTGATTTCATCAATATGTGTTGCGGATCTACTTGTTGAAGGCCTTGGGTCAGACATTGATGCTTGTCGGTTAGAGGCGTCACCTATTGGTTTAGTAATGCGAGCAAGAATCCTATCCATCCCCTTTGATATATACTTGAACAGGTACTTGACCATCATTGACCACCCATAGTATTTAATGTTAATGTGGGCATAGAAGAGCATGCATAGTTCCCTGTTGTAAGGCCCAACGTATGGGTTATCTAACCTCACATTTTGCTTTACTTTATACATCGATGTGTCTCTTCGAGGGTAATGAACGTAACCTTTTTTGTCTATGAAAGTATCATTTCAATATTCCTTTGGAAATAGCTTCTTGCATGTAGATTGGCCTTGAATACATGGGGCTGATATGTTTGCATTGCCGCAAGGTCCGTGCATCATTAGCTTTGACACAATATGGTAGCCTTCTGGATTCTGTGCTGGGTCAGGTAATTCCGCACTTATATATCTGTCAACGTCTCTGTCATACCTTATTCTGGAGGTATATGTATTCCATAACATCAAATGACAATGTGGGAGCCCTTGTTTTTTGAAACTTTATTATGTATAAAACTGTGTCATACATTATAAGAAACAATTTAGATATGTAAGGTTATAACGTAATAGAAATGTTAAAACATTAAGTATGAAAATATACATCTTGATGTGTAGCCCAAAGGTGTTGTGTGTTGCAAGTAATGAACTAAATCATGGGCTTTTTGCTCAAATAAGCTCACAACAATATCTTGCCTATCTCGCAATTGTTAGCTCAGGAATGATTCCATATAAGCTCATATCTCGGCGGTTTACATTGCGGTAAATGTAATAAAGAATGAAAATTCCCATGAACTCTGCGGATCGCTAGTGTGTCAAGATAATGGCTATACATGTATCTTGGGCCTATAGTGAATGATCTTTGGGAGTATAATTCTCGAACCTACATCGGACCCATCTCTATCACCATGGACAATTGCATCATACAGGCCTGAAAGGTATTTAACTCTTATATTATTTTATTTTTCTCGGATGTAGTCTGGCGTGCTTTGTTCTATGCTACAATATGCAGTCACCACATATTGTTGAAACAAAGGACCACCTCTAGTGATTAATTTGTACCATCCTACACGGTCATGTATTTGGTAGGAATAATACAAAAACATAGACAATCTTCTTGCTTACATTGCCACTTGCCGCATCTTCATCCGTAGGCGTAATCCTAAGTGATACCATTCTTCTCCATAAATGAACAACAATGGGTATTGTAGTGGCATGTAACATGGATGGAGCTTGTTTATGCGTTTTGGACTAGACGCATGTTCTTCAATAATTACATCGTAGTCTGTTTGTGTTTCTGGCCCATCGTAAAAAACAATTGAACCAATGGTGTCACCTGAAGGTAAGTCATATTGTCGTTCGCGTACAACTCCAAAAAGCTTGACCTTAAATTCTGGCACGTCATTGTCTTCCAGTTTATTGCAAGTTGTTCTGAATAGCTGGACCATGCATTGTTGTTGTCTAGGAATTCGATAAGACCTTCAACAATGTTCCGGTCTAAGTTATGTGCAGAGTCATTATTGAAGTGGGCCATTCGGTTCTCGACCTCGTGTTGAGTATCGTAAATGTATAGTTGCAAGAATCTTGGGTCACGACCATTTTCTGGACAAAGGCCACCTATCTAGTGATAAACCTGGCCTGAAAATTTGAACACATATGGGCTACGACTTCTGTTAATGGTTTCGTCTATCTGAGCTCCCAAGGATGTCATTGCAAACATCTAGTTATATGCGGATATTCTCCATGAAATGAAATTGGCGGATATATTGGAGGTTCGCGAGTTTGAGGTAACTTCACCTTCCCGATTAACAACATCTACTATACATCGCCCTCCAAGCCACCTTAGAACTCGTAAGCCTTTCCTCATACCAAAACATTGCATTGCACCATCTACAAATTTGGTTGCAATCACCCATTCGTGCATACTCAAACGGAGGCCTTATCAGTGAATATAAAGAAATGTAAGAATGTTTTCCCAATAGGAGAACCATAACAGTTCTTGGATTTATTTCACACAATAAGCAATGTACCTCGGTTTCTAACATTTCCATGGTTGGCGTGTCGATCGAGTTGAACATTGATGAATCGATACTTGTTCCTGTAAATATTGAAAATGTAATTTTAAATTGTTTATGATGATTGAACATTATTTAAAATATTCATATAAGCAATACCTAAGACATTGTGTTCCTCGATGCCGCCATAGGCCATTTCATTTACAGTTCCACGTGTTATATTACGGTGTAAATGCGATGATCCTGCTGCATGTACAATATGGTTTTGGCTAAAATTTAACCATCGGCGAACAATCCTATCACTTGTTTGAGTTGTTTCGCTTGCATTACGTTCGACCGCACTTGCCTCTATACAAAATAACACGAATAAAGGTTGCGGAGAGAATACAACTCAATGAGTATGCATACTAAATAGCAACATATGGGATATGCATATTACTTACCAACTGAAATGCGCCGGTTATGCATGGTTCGCATTTGCGCATCATAATTTTCTGATTCAACCCTGACTACCCCTCTATCAAAATCTAAAACAGTAACACTTGGAGTAGCATGCTTATTTTGCTGAACCGGAGTCGTGGCTGTATTTCGCAAACGACGAACATTGTCATGTGGCATTGCACAATTAACATGCTCATTTGCACCAATGCTGACATTGGTGTTTACAAACGACGAATCCATAAGTTGCTGACAATTATAACTGACAACACCACTTACAAAATTGTAGTCCATAACACGCGGTCCAGTATTACACGCGTATTTGTTAAAACCCATCGATGCCTGACTATTATTAGTCAATAGGCAAATCGACCTGGCCATGCAGGTGGGGTTTGGTAAAACTTCAATGTTGTGGTTACCAAATTCATCAATACTTGGTTGTTCTTGATATGAACAACTCTCTGATTGTACATAGTTAGTCGGCACATAACCATTGCCAATTGATGGAGCTAATCTCCTCTTGGTTTTCATATTTTTTTGGCAAATAGCACAAAAAGGAAATCTTAATTACTATCATAATGATATGCAAATGTAAAATATGGCAATAATTGTTGGGCATCGAGAAGACATAAACAAACTTATCGATCAACCTCAAGTCGGTTAACAATATTAACATCAAAGAATTGAAAACACATGGACCATGAAACATACAACATTGACATGCAATATAACTCAAACGACAACAAATAACACCCATTCCATGCAATGCCTTTAGGCTAACAAATTACAAAAATTACATGCATTAAGAAAATGCAAGAACAACAACATAAAACAAAAATACACGTAACTTACAATTGCAGATTGAAACCCTAGTAGATCAACTACTCTTCTCCCGTACAAATAATTGTTCTAGAATGAGGATACGTGTAACAATCTTGAGATGATACAATGTATATAGTCAAAGGTACCCGATTAGTACATCACGTGTAGAAAAGCAAAGAAACTGGGTCATCTTTATAGCCCGTTGAAAACCAAACGTGGGCTCAATAATGGCACAACACCTTAGCCCAAACTTAGCCCAAAAAAAAAATATTTTATTCGTCCAAAACGACGTCGTATGGATCGTGCTTTAATAATAATATTTATGATGTTATTTTATGTATGTGCAATTTCATATTCTATTTGGGGCAATTCCGTATTTTATTATATTAATCATAGTTACAAAGTTGAAAAGCATAAAAATATCAACCAATGACGAATCAAATCTTACCTCATTTTATTATAGGTGTAACCGAGTCAATCCGAAATGATGCCGTACAAGTATGAGCTTGTTTTGGTTAAAAGTCAAAAGCGCTATCTTGAGGGTACCCCTCCTCCGTACATTACCTCGTTAACAAACAGGGGTTTCAAAATTTATAATTGAAATTAAACTTGAGCTCAATCGAGCTTTTATTTTTAAACTCAGAGTGAGTTATTCAACGGAGTCGTGAGAGCCGGTTGGACTCGACTTGATTATTGGTATCAAAATATCGATAACAATAACATCCACCTTGATTTGACTAGATTAGTAGTATCATAATATCGATGACAATAAAAGGCATGATTGTTTCTATCAAATTCTACTCTATTATAATTCAATTGAAAGTTTAATCACTTGCAAATTCAACGAACTAAATATTAACTCAAGAAGCTTAAACTCGGTCAAAGTTAAATATTTTCTCAAACCAATATTAGATATTAGATAGACTCCTTTGAGCTAGTCTAGACCTCTTAGCGACATGTTAGAGACAACGATGACACTTTGTTTCTAGTTTTAATCTAGACTCGAGTAAATTTTCTAAGTGATATCTTATACGTAAGAAACAGTAAAACTCCCTAGTATATATATCTAAAGGAAAAACCGATATTTCAATAATTTTTTATTATTATTTTTATTTTGTAAAATTGTAAAAATTAGTTGTGCGGTAATTTTTCTTTAAACAATAGTTATCCGTTTAAAATAAATGTTCATTTTACAAAGTTTTAAAAATTCTCCTCAATTATGCTCCCACCGTTTACTCACTAAAAATCAATTTTGATCGACTGAAACATAAATTAAAAAAGTATTTAAAATAAAAATATAAACATTTAATCTAAGACGGACAAGTTAATCATACTTATCCAACAAACTTTAACTAATCACATAATCTCATCCACCTTACCAACTTTGTCAGAAGATAGACACATTTTGGTATTAAAAAAACCGTTTATATCTTTGGCATATTCTCTCACTCACTCACTCCCAAACACACCCACCTTCCTTTTCATCATCTCCATTCCAACAACACTCGCATTAATTACCACTAATTCCCCCACTCTTGATCAAACACCACCCACTATGTTCTCCCCAAATTAAAAAAAAAAAAAACCCAATTTCATTTCACGGTTATTAATTAAACATTTAATTATTAATGGATCTGTGTGCAGTACAGATCAAACCAGCTTCTTGCCCTTACGTATCCAAAAACAATGATAAATTTAATTCTTCTTCTTTTTTAATTTATTGAAATCGAGACATCAAATTGTTTCTTTTGGTTTTGGGAAAGTTAGGGTTTCGAGAAGTCAATCGGTTGGTGTTGTGAGAGCTACTGGTAAAAAGAGTAATTCGTCTTCTTCTTCTTCAGGTGTGTTATTTTTTTAACTGATAAAAACTTACAAATGTATGTGCTTGTGTTTTAGTTGTTTTATAGTGGACTGATTAGTAAATTTAGGGTTGATTAAGAGTTAGTAACATAATTTTACCTTTTTTTCTACGATTAGGGGGTGTTTGTTTAAGCTTATTATATGTGGGCTTATGAGCTTATTTGATTTCGGCTTATATTCGATAAGGCTCAAATTTCTGGCTTATTTTGAGATTTATGGGCTTATATAAGTTTATCATATTATAATTAACTTATATAAGCCCACAAGTTTCGAAATAAGCCGGAAAATGAGCTTATTTGATTTTGGCTTATATTCGATAAGCCTCAAATTTCTGGCTGATTTTGAGATTTATGGGCTTATTTAAGTTTAGCATATTATAATGAACTTATATAAGCTCACAAGTCACAAAATAAGCCGAAAAATTGTGGCTTATGAAATATAAGCCGAAACACAAATTAGTTCATAAGGCACATATAAGCTTAAACAAACACCCCGTTAATTTTTGTTTTTTATAGTTTTGGTTTTGATTATTATAAGTTGTTGCAGCTATCGATAGTGGAGTGATAAGATGAGGGTATTTTATTTATTTATTTATTTTTTTGTTTAAAGAAAAAATTTGGGAGTAATTAATTAATTGTGATGAAATGTAACTGAATTTCGCCTTCTTTTATTTTGTCATTATATGTAAAAATACTATTTTATTTTCATTTTATTTAATGAAATCACATTTTGAATCAATTGAAAATAATAAAGTAATTGGATTAAAAATGAAACTTAAAGTGACTATGTATGACAATGTGACTATGTTTCTTGAAAAGAACCAAAAGAAGTACTACGTACTTTGTATACAATGACAAAAACAATATGAAATTCAGCTACATTCTAGTGCAATCACTTCATATATTCAAATTTGAGTTACTTAGGGTGCGTTTAGTACTTTAGTTGTAGAAAATTTCTTTAATTTTCTATTTCAATTTCGTTAGAAAAAGGGAAGGGTTTTTATTCCTAGAAATGAGCTATAAATTTAGAGAACGTGTTTAGATGACATTTTTTTAGAGAATTGAAAAATGCGAGGGATGTAAAATGAATGGAAGGAAAAATATAGGAAAGAGTAAGGAGCTCTTTCCTAAATTGTAGTTAAATTTTGAGAAATGAGATTTTCATTCTTTCAGAAAAATTTCTTAAAAATGTGTGACTAAACGGGTTTTCAGTTTTTTCAGTTTCGAATGAGAAATTTTCTAGGAAAATGGAGTATTTTTCATGAACTAAACACACCCTTAATTTGTTGCATTTTTTTTGTATGGAAATTGTTTGAATTTTCGATGATTTTGTTGTCTTCAACTTCAACATTGACGCTCACACAAGTTTTGTCTTATTAAGAGTGAAGAAGCTGTTTTGATTATTTATTTATATTGGAAATCATCTTCAATTACAATGTGAAACAAGTTAAAAACACAAGATTAAAAGCTTTAAAATATCTAATATTGATATCAACGGGATGCTACCTAACTTTTTGGACGGTGGATATATTCATTACATGAATCTATCCATTGTGGACTTTTAGATATTGTAAACCATTATTGAAATTTCTGTTTTAAGGAAATAAGCTTTTGCAAAACAATGTTTTCCCAGGAAATATATCAATAAATGGTACAAAAGCTTTTAAATATGTGTTCCTGATACTAAAGTTGCAATCTTTATCATGGTAACTTAGACTTATCTATGTTTATATACGACGTGATGAAGTATGATACCTAAATTTACAAATTGAAGTTATGTTTGAATGCATGATAAATTTTTACGTAACCGATGACAAAGTGATGCATGTGCATATAGGGTTTGAATCGAACGTTCAGTGAAACATTTCATGAACATTCATGAACAGTTCGGTAAAAAGTTCGTTTATGTTTGTTTATTTATTAAATGAACGAACATGAACAATATTTTACGATCGTTTAGTTAAATGAACGAACATGAACAAAAGTCACGTCCGTTTATTTATGCGTTCATTAACGTTCGTTTATGTTCATTTATTTATTTATGTTCGTATATCAAATCTTTTAATTGTATAATTTTTAAATTAGTTTGTTTAAACAAAACGACACTTATAAAACAATATTAGATGCATAATTTAATAAATTTTATGATTGTTTGTCTATGTTCATTTATGTTCGATCGTTTATGTTCGTTTAGGGTTCGTTTAGTGTCTTAAAGAACGAACATAAACGAACATGAACAACTCATTTTGTTAATAAACGAACATGAACAAGAAATTTCGTCCTTTTAAGTGTTCGTGTTCATTTATTTGTCCGGTTAAAATTAAATGAACGAACATGAACAAGGCTCCGTTCGTGTTCGTGCGGTTCGTTTACAGCCCTATGTGCATATGAATAATTTTTAGACATTGTAGTAAGAGATTGATTCAGTCATCATTCCTTTGTTTGTATGCGAGAAATGTCAGGGAAAAACAACAATCAAGATTTCGTGTTTAAGATCATGAAATACAACCTCTTATCTTACCATGTGTGTCTTTTATTAAATTTTGTCAATCAGAAATCCATGGCCTGCAAAAATTGTTTACATGTACTCGATTCAAACTTTATTTTATGAATATTTAGGGTATGCCAAGAACAGACTTGTTATAGTTAAATACATGTGTATTATAAGTATGTTTAATCTATGCATCATTATGAATTTCATATATTTGTTAAACTGCTCATGATGTATAATAAGTATATTTAATCTATGCATAATTATGATATATTCATCTATATAAGGTCTAGCAAACATCTAGCTCTTTGACCAATTAACTTCTTGCACCCTAAAATATGAAAATAAAAAAAAAAAAAAATAAAAAAATGAGATTCACTTATGTGACCTGAGTTTTTTTTTTTACCCCATTTTGTTGATTTAAAAGTATTGTGAGGGCCCCTATCAGTTTCATATGACATATGAGCTTATTAACAAATTTTCAACTAATATTCCTTTTCATAAATTGAAACTTGTTGCATTTGATTTTGGAATTTGTGGATCCTTGTTTGAAACTTTGTTTTGACTCTAGTTTAACGTGTCAAATAACCTTTGTAACGAGAGCAGTTGGCAAGTAATTCAAGCTTAAATAGTTTCCAAAACTTAAATAAAACAGAAATTGATTCTCGTTCATGTTATACTATTTGTAATCTATGTGCAACCTAAATGCCTGTTACGAGTTGGCCACACATCCATATACAAATACATATGTTTTATATACATTGTTAACCTTCGTGGGCGTTTATAAATAATAGGCAATGGTGATCATTCTGTTCCAGAAGGAGATGGACCTAAAGGAAACAATCCTGCTGAAAGCAACAAATCTAGTGATACAGGTACCCCAAAGTCTCAGCATAAACCCACTGACTGGAGAGAGTTTAGAGCCATTCTCTATCTGAATCAGCAGGTAATATTTCAGATTGATCTTGTTTTATTGTATCATGCGTTTGGATTATTAAAATTTGTCTTACACTAACACTAACACTATCAAACGCGATTTAATTATCTTTAAGCACCAGCAACACATATAGCATCTCCAACCCCGCATTTCCATTTATATGGTCTAATTTGGCACTTCTAACTCCATTAATTAATATCTTGGGTATACTATTCAGTTAATGCTGAACAAACAAGATGAAGGGATGGTCCAAGAGTCAAAACGTCTAGGATCAAAATGGGCTCATCCTCTTACGTCCCCCGAAACTGGCTGTGTCCTCGTTGCAACCGAAAAACTCGACGGGGTTCAAACCTTTGAAAGATCCGTAGTCTTCCTACTTGGATCCGGAACCCGGCACCCACAAGAAGGCCCATTTGGAGTAATCATAAACAGACCCCTTCACAAAAAACTTAAAAACATGAAACCAACAAATCTCCATCTCGCCACAACTTTTTCCGAATGTTTATTACACTTTGGTGGGCCCCTTGAAGCAAGCATCTTCTTATTAAAATCCGGCGGAAAAAAACCTGTTCTTGATTTCGAAGAAGTCATTCCTACTTTATGCTTTGGATCCCGAAACAGTTTGGATGAAGCTTCTGCTCTAGTGAAAACAGGTGTTTTTAAACCACAAGATTTTAGATTTTTTATCGGCTATGCGGGATGGCAACTTGATCAGTTGCGAGAAGAGATTGATGCGGGATTATGGCATGTGGCGGCTTGCAGTTCAAATTTGATTTATGGTGGTTCACAGAATGAGAGTTTGTGGGAAGAGATTTTGCAACTTATGGGAGGAAGTTACTCGGAGTTAAGCCGTAAGCCGAAGCAAGATTTTTAGTTTCTATTTAAAATGATTTGAGCTAAAATAAAATGAATGAGGTACTTTATTTTAAGTAGTCTCAAATTGTACAGAATGGTTAAAGTAGAAGTTTCTTTAACTTATATATGAACCCGACGCTACATGTAGTTAACCCATAAAGTTATAATTATGTTTGTGCATATGAACCATTCTCCATGTCTTCTTTTGATTTTTATTTCTTAAGAGGCACAAGGATGTATAAATACGTGCAGTACGCCTTATGTGGTATTATTTTCGATCAGCATATGTTATGGATGTTCAAGACTACGTGCCAACAGCTGCAACTATATTCCAGAATTGTTTACATGAAGAATATCACTTTGAAATGATGAAATCGACCCATTTGTGGAAGTAATATATCTGTTTAAATATGCATATCTGATATCTTGTTAGCAAAACTGTCTTGAACACATCCATTCAAGAGACTTAGTTAAGTATTGCTTGCTTCAATAACACACCAACCTACATGTTTTTATATAAGTAGCAGTCATTTATGTCACCCAAAATTCATTGAGTCTCCTTTTGGAATTAAATCTGCTATGTGGCAAGTTAATACCAATATACTGGTGTTTGCTTCCTTAACTAGCCAATTGCGGTTATCATGTTGCTGTAACATGGGTAGTTGTTTATGTCATCTGGAAAGCCACTGAAATTGAGTATTACAAATGGTATGCTTTATTTATGTGCGATTATAGGTATGCTTTATTTATGTGCGATTTTAGCCCTGTGCATATGACAAATGATTCTCCCATCAATGCCTTGTCATCACCTTCTTCAATTCAGATATCTTCACGTGCTTTATGCAGCCACAACACTCATTTCAAAAGTCAAACATCATCATCTGACTTTAGCTTGTGTCAAACCAATCTACTTTTTGACTTGTCTGCACGTGCTCGCCTGACTGCTGCTTGAATATGTCTTTCGTGTTCTTTAAGCATGTCTTCTGTGGTTCCACCTGGACGCATCAATGGTCCTGAATAAACTCTGTTTATACTCTTTCCATGGACCTGACAATGCATAACTTAGTAAAATGTTACAAGACAACACAAACAAAATGTGATATTATAAAATAACTATTTTATGGGTTGTTATTAATCTCAAATGGGTCAAATTAAAAAGGCTTAATGTGCATACAACCTGCAAGATTGTTTTCTATTCAAACACTTATTCTGTAATTGTAATAATTTTGTTTAGATATTCATAAAAACAATTCTTTTTAAAGTCTATTCATCATCTTAAATTAAGACATTTTAGAAAAAGTTAGATAAAAACTGCGTCAGCCCAACAACCTTGCTATAAAAATGATGTGTTTCAACCCACACATGTTTTGACCCGTTACCAAGTCACCCTGACCAGCCATCTTCCACAAAAACTGAAAATGGTAGCAAGCTTACCATAGTGTCTTTGTTTGCCACATTATCAATCTTTGTCGAATCTTGTGCAGGATGCATGTTGGTCATTGGTCTTTTAGGATCAAAGTTTAAAACTGCTATCCGTAAACTTGTACCAACCACGTCATCTTTAACGTTCTTAGTCAATGCAGCACTTTGGTGGATCTCTGAGTTAGAGTAGGAAAATCCCCTCTTGCGTATCCCATTTTCTTGAGGATTGTACTTTTGCACATTCAAATGTCCCTAAAATGTTATGTAAGCCATGATATAGAAAAACGGATTTTATAATAAGAAATGAGAAGATTCAAGCTGTGAAAAAGGTACCTGTGCTCTAGCTTGTGCTTTCAGTTCCCCGACACCGACTCTTACTGAGTCAGACACACGTCCTTTCATAGCTTCAGCTTTTCTTCTGAAAAAATTTAATAAAAAAATTGAAGTGTTTTAGCTGATCACAAAAATCCGAAAAACAACGGACATTTTTCAAACTTAGAGATGGAAATTTCAACCCATCTACTTATAAATGTCAATTTGGGTTGTGTCTTATCTCAACGAGTCAGACGGGTCAATTCAAGAAATTACACAACATCATCAACAAGTCAAATGGGTTGAAGGTGGCCGTAAGTTTTGGATTATGAATGTGACATTGTTATGACTCATGAAATAATATAATTGACACAAAAGGTGATCAGCCCAACCAGACCTGTCATGTCTCAACAATATTAAAAATGACAATTTTTTCAAAAAAAATAATCATCAATCAAGCTTGGATGCGTGATATATATAGGCTTCCCCAAACAAGTTTTAACCGCAACCCATATTGACCCGTATCCAATTCATTCTTAATCTATAAAATTATGTACCTTCTAGCTTCTTCTTCTTTGTACCTAGCATCAAACTCTTTGCTTGGAGGATATACTGGTAAGTCAGATGGGCCACAAGGAAGAGGTTCCGTTGTGAAGAACTGTGACATAATAGATGTAAATTTATCAGTACTATATTAGCACAAAACAAAATAGTTAAAACATCCGAACATAATATATTTAGTTTCTTATATTATATTACGTTTAAAGGACTTGATATATACCATCTGGTTCTTATCTTTTGCTTGATGAAAATAAGTTGACTTCTCTAATAAAGCTGAATTTGAAACATACCTCACTAGCTAGTGCAGAAGTTGCGGTACCACGACCATCTGGTTCAATTGCAAGGAGAGTATCTAGAAGGGCCATAGCAGAAGGAGGCAAGTGTTGTTGAAATGTATCGACAATACGACGGTCATAAGGATGCTGAGGTTTAAAACTAGTTGCATGAGGTAACTTTGCTTTAGTCCAATATTCTTCCGAAGGTGAACCACATAGTTTGAAGATCTTATGTATTTGCTCAACCTAATATTCATGTTTATTTAAAAACTTAGCACATGAAAGTCCAATTTAGAAAGGGATAATAATTTTGGGTGGGTTAATAATGGTTTAATTCTCAAACTTTCACCCATTTGGCGGTTAGTCCCTCAAACTTTTCTTGGCAATGTTTATATCCGATTAAATTTGTTTTTGCATTGTTTTCAACCTTTAAATTTTTCTGTTTTATTAAAGCGTTAACCCATAAAGATAATGCGGAGTACAATGTTGTAAGACAGAAAAGTGAGATTTGTGTAACATGCCTCTGTTCTTCCTGGCATGATTGGCCTTCCAGTAAAAAGTTCTGCAAGGATGCAACCTGCGCTCCACATATCGATGGCAACACCATAAGATGTTGCACCAAATAATAGTTCAGGAGCGCGATACCATAAAGTTACAACACGACTAGTTAATGGTTCTTTTTGCCCCGGCTCAAACCGTGCAGCCAGACCAAAATCTCCGATCTTGAGTATTCCATCGTTGTCAAGTAGAATATTTGAACCCTTGAGGTCTCGATGAAGAATACCACGAGAATGACAATGCTCCAATCCACGAAGAAATTGTTGCATATAACATTTAATCTGCAAACATATACATCCTAATATATAAATCAAGATTTAATGTACTATATAAACAAAATATATAATATATACAAATTCTAACTTGATTTATTGATGATACAATATAACAAGAGTCGGAAATCTGAACCCATTTACTAATGAACGGGTCAATTCAAGATATGCATTATTTCTTGCCGGAGAAATGGGTAAATAAAAAATTAGCTAAAATATAAAGAGCCAATGGGTGGAACAGGTAAAATGCCAGCAAAAATGTGAAGATGTAAAAATAAAAATAAGAAACCTGAGGCAGTGTGAACTTCTTGGTTCTTGAAACTTGTAAAAGGCCAGCAAGATCGTGCTCCATATAATCAAAAACAAGATACAAGCTGCCTGATAGTTTCGAAGTAACCAAAGCCTGAAGCTTCATACAATTAGGGTGGTCTAATCTACGCAATATACAAATTTCCCTGGCCATAAAACGGACACTTTCTGGATCCATATTAACAAAACGCACTTTCTTTACTGCAACTATTCTATCATTTTGCAGATCACGCTTTGTAAACACTACTATACGTTCCTTGGCCAATCTGCAATTGTAAAGCTATGTTAAATAAATGATATATCAACATCTGTTATGTCCCGAGCATCAAAAGCACTACATTGCCATATTCCTAAATAAACACGAGTAACAAACAAACGTGCATAAACGTCCCAAAGGTAGCTGAATCAGATTTGTAGTTAAAGGAGTATTTGGATATACTATTGAAATAATTATCTAATGTTAAACAATTAGAATCAGATGATCAACTGCAGTAACATGAGTTATTGGACATAATGTTTGGATGTACTTCCGCTTTTTGAAGGCGTAAGATTTTGTCTGACAAACTGATTTTTACGCCTCAAAATTTTTGTTGCAACTGGTATATAACCGACTATTTGACCCCAAAAATAAAAACTAATATTGTGACTCACAGTTACATCTGACCGTTGCATAATTTCATTTCTTCTATAAAACATACAACAAGATTATATAACTAGGAGGCAATACAACAATACTTACTGAACATATAAAGAACATATAACACGAACTAAGAACAAGATAATATAACTAGGAAGCAGTAAATACTAACTTTGTCTAACATCTCATATGAATCCACACTGCGAGGAACCCATCCTTGTATAGCCTCGGATGCAACCGAAGTTAGCCACGAAGGCCATCCAGCTGCTTTTTGTGCACCTTGAGTCCCACCAACTATACTTTTAATCTTTTGCATCCTTTTTGAACCAAGTACCCTTTCAGATATTGACAATTTATGACCATCTTTTTGTTTATCCGTATTTCTTGTTACCGAATCACCATTACCCTCATTCTTACCATTCTGGGAAACGTCTTTATTAGCTGGCTGAGCTACTTGTACACCAACAAATTTTCTGTCCTCTTCTTCGCTATCATGTCCACTCAGTCCACAACTTAATCTTGAGCAAATGCCACCCATTTTGCTCGGTTTGTCAAAAATGAATTAGTCTTTCTATGTATAACAACTTTGTTGATTATCCCGTTATTGATAACGTTATAAACAATCGTTTATTGCACCTCTTTTGGGGAAAACAGGCTTTAAACCCCAAAAGAAACACGAATTTTTAAATATGTCTTTAATTCAAAGAACTTTTATATATAATGGGATTCAATATATGGACCTGAATTGGTTTTGGCTTAATAATCGACAACATACATTTGAATTAGAGCTACCAATGTAACAAACAAAATGAAAGTATCGCTTTAAGATGAAAGAAAAATAAATAATCAGAACCCTGGACCAGAAATCATGCACCAAAAAGATACAAATTTTAATTAAATTTCACACAAATTTAATCACATAAATTTGTATGAAAATAATCTGTTTTGTAAAATATGATGCAAAGATTTCTGGTCGTTTCTGTAAAATAACCTAGAAGATGATTAGGGGGTTTCGAATGATTTTTCCTTGATTAAGTTTGCTTTGATTCTGATTTTTATAACGAAAACATTTCGACGAAATGCCAAAAATGGAAAAACTATAGATAAATTAAGTTTTGATCTCACTATAGGATATTGATCCATTATGAATAAACTATATGACATAAGGTATACAGAAACTAATATATAGGAAATTTTAATGTTGAAAAAAATATATTAAAGTGTAGTTAATTAAAAAAATCTGGAAAATTAGGTTTTAGAATTTAGGGCATTGAAGAACAATTCAAATGAAGCCCTACAAATATGGTCAACCCAAGATTTTCTCCTTGTGTGCGTCTATGAGAATAAATTAATGTAATTATTCATTTAATCTTACATAAATACTGATATAAACATGTATTGCCTAAACTGACTTCATTTGTACCAAAGCACCATTACGAATGGAATTATTCAGGATCAAATCACTCGTAACAATATCATGTTTCACTCGTTAGAGTTGTTCCTCACCACCAAGACGTGGATATTCCTTATACTCTTTGGGGTGCAACCTCTCAAATGGAACACGACATTGGCAGGCTATGCTCGTGGATATGTTACAATGTAACATCATAGGATTTCGTCCTATTACTTCCAATCGGAGTAATGATTAAATGTTAATTTTAGTCGAGGTGAAATTCTTGGATTTATGAAAGACGAACAAGCAAATTTTCCAAGATGTTTTCATTAATCAAGAACGAAAGTAAGACGATTTGTCTCAACCATAAACGATACCGTGGATCTTGTTGCTTAAGTCTTATATTAAAGAATAGATTATGAGAAATGCTTTAATATTCAATGACCGTTTAGTCTTTAGTTCTTTTATGCCTGTAATAATGTTAGTACTTCCAATCTTGAAAAATGTTAATGTTCGGCGATATGAGAGTCAAATGATCTACTAGGATTTGAACATAAAATAACTTAAGTCTCTGAATGAAACAATATTAAAAAGTCATCTTCAGAGTTTATCAGAGACTAAATATGTCTCATCACATCGAGGAAAAACTCGGCGAAGTAACTGAGTATTGACAATAACTCATTAACTCCCTAGTTCTCCTAAAAATCAAAGGCATTTCGAGCTTAGATATTTAGGAAAAATATCTAAGTCTCTTAAAGTTTAGGCAGAGACTTTCTTGAGAAGATAATTAGAAAAACAATTATCAAATAAAGTTAAAGAAAATACAAGAGTTGATAGATAGACACAAATACTTGTCAACACTGATCTCAAAGTAGGACTGGACACATTCAAAAATAGAAATATTTAATGTAAGTGTACTACACACTTAAATGCTCGACACGTCTATATTACCTCACGGGTATCCACCTCGATCTTTGCCTATATAAGAAAATATTGTATAGGTGTAAATGATATCTTTTGCAATTAATGTGAAACATATTTAAGAGCATTTACTCCTATAATATAACTAAGTCTCTGAGTAATTCAATGATTAACATAGCTCTTACTTAAACTTTGGTTTATGTTTAAGTTAGAGGACATCATCAACCGTTGTCATTCAACTTAGATTGTTATTCCTCAAACAATTTTTGTAAATTATTTAATTCAATTCTAATAATAATTTAAATGTTGAAAATACTTGTGTAAATCTTTCTTACTTGTTTATCTTGTTAAACGCTTCTCAACATCGAAGTTGGTTGTTAACCTTTGTTAATATTTGTAACCAACTAAACGGGAACAACAAGTGGTATCAAAGCGTTTTGATTACTAAAACTTATTATATAAAATCGTTCTAAAGTTTTTAAAATCAGGATCCTACCATGTCTAGTGATGTACCGCAACTAGTTGAACCAAAGGGAGGCAGTTTTGTGCCTACTGCCCCTAAACCAGAAGTTGCAAGATTTATATAATGTAGAAAGAGAATGCTATGTTATCTTGTTGATTTGTAACCTTACTTCTTTAAATGTCTTGAGGAGAGTCCATTTTTTTCAAAGACAACTGCATATCTCCCAAAACCTGAAACGAAATGGTCAAATGATGAGAGGAGGGTAGTCAAGCAGGACAAACGCCTTAAAGTATGATCATAACATGTCTACCAGATGATGTGATGGAATAAGTCATTGGATGTCCAATTGAAAAGCAAGTTTGGACAGACTTGATTCTTAACTTTGAACGTCCCTCTTAGGTCAAAGAAAGCAGGGTCATGGACCTTATACTTGCCTACAATACTTTCAAATCAACTGAGGAAATTCTGTCTCACACCTTTACCATATACAAAGTTCTCATGAATTAACTTGTAAATGATGGTGTCACTCTGCCAAACCATGAAATAAATGATTGCCTTGTTAGCAGTCTTCCAAAGAAGTGGCTGAATTTTAATCAAGGTCTCAGAAGCTCTAATCATGTCAGAGATCTTGACATAGCCACTCTATGTGGAAAATGCAATTATGAAGAGAGTTTGATAGCTAAAATTTATGCCATTGAAAAAAAGAAAGTCGTGACTATCTCACCCATACTAAAAACATTATTTTCTAAATATTTTGTTTAGGACTTTCAAGATGATACAACTGATGAAGAGGATGTGAGAAACAGTCAACAGTAGCTAAATGATCTTAATGAAGAATTTCAGGTCAGAGATTTACTAGGTAATTCCAAGAGATTCATAAAAAAGAACTCATCTAGATTAAGTGGACCAAGGCTCATTGAAGATATATGCTTCAAATTTGGCAAGCCTGGTCACTACATGACAAATTGTATCTCAAAAACATCCTTACCCTATACCCATCCTCAAACAACTCTCGATTCCAACCCAAACTTATCACCTTAGCACCAACCTTTTCAAATATGAACCTAGAGTTGAGAAAGATTATAAATATTAGGAACCATGATATCAATATTCTACAAGGATCGAGAGGTCGTGGAAGTTTGAAACAAGAGTAAGAGATTGCAGTGAGAAAGTAGAGAGAGAAAGAAAATATGTGTGTTTTTTAAGAATGAGGAAGGGTTACACAACTACACACAATGAGCAACACCCCTCTATGGAAGTATGGAGGGGGTATATATAGCTTATCATATGCCTATCTTTCCTATTATTATATTTCTAGTCCTTGCATATTAAGCTAACTATTATCTAATGTAAATCCCGTAAATGTCGTCACATTTACATTCCTAACAATCTTCCCCCAATGGGGCGACATACGAGATTACTTACAACATTTCCTACAAGTACAAATACAAATAAAGAAAGGTATTCATAAGCTCTCCAAAGGCTGAGGATGACTACAGTTGACGCTCTTTATCTTCTTCTTGTTCCTCGGCTTGAGAACTTTTCTTCACTTGTAGGCAAACACTATAATATGTACGAATTTGATTAACTTCTCCACAATTCATACTGCATGTCTTTAGCAGCTTCTCCATACACTTCTTTTTAGCAAATTTTCTGAATCAGCTTCCCCCCCCCAAACTAACAACCGTCTTCAGCAGGTTCAAAACTATGATGTAGTTGACATGTCTTCTAACTCTTGCAGTTTAAGCACACAACAGACTTTATAGAAGAAATGGTAAACCACACAAAGCAAATCTAACTTCTTCATTCAGAATTATGTAATGTGGAAGACACATATCTTGAGCCATACAACCTCCTCCAGCTAGAATTAAGATGATAAGCATACTCAATGTGGAAAAATCCATTTGGGGGAACATGCAAGAAACCCGCAAGATCTTCTCACGTATGTAGACTACTTCACACTTAACATCCAGCGGAAGTTGAAACGATAACACCAAATTAACAAGTTGAACCACTGATCATCTCTGCGGACGTCTCTCTGGCATTCATAATTTGTTCAGCCCGATCACGTGAACTTGTTGTGCGTCCCCAATGTACACATTTCTTCCCCCTGATTGTTGCGATCTATCGGAATAATCAAAATCTTTGTAGATCTGAATACTCGATAATATGATTGTGTATGAAGCATCGTAATTCCAGTTAAGCTCAATAATATCCCATGAGAATCAACAGCTGGTCATATTCTCTACTCTTTTATCCCTCTTAGCTAACTCTTTACCAACCCAATTATCATTCTGTCGGATCTTTGTACTGATTATTGATGGGGAAAACCTATTATTATTAGGATTTAGAAAATCCAGGTATTAAAGTGTCGGTCACCTCAAGTATATGTATCCGTTAGAAAGCTCGTAGTCGTAGTTATTTTTGTTAAGTAGTATTTTGTTAAGTAACACCGTGGAGGACTGGACGGGTCTTTACCCACCATATTCTGCTCCACACCCGATAGGTGGCGATTTATGTAATGACTATAAATACTCTCTACCTTCCAAGGTAGAGAGTTTGAGCTCATAATAAGATTTTTCTTTCTCTCACTAAAGTTCCTAAACCTCTAACTTTCTCTCTAAAACTCATCTTGTCGCCACCTTTGTTTATGGTTTGATGTGTTTGTGAAATCCAATATGTTACAAATGGTATCAAGAGCCATGGTTAGATCATCTCTTACATATCTTTGGATTTCTAGTGGTTTTAGATGGTTTTGAGTTTGAAAAAGTTTAGTGGTTTTGCATCATTTGGTTCATCTCTAGTGTTAAAGTTTGAATTTTGGGTGTACTTTTGTGTTTAGGATCATTGTATGTGCTTGGGTTTTGTTTTGGTAAGCTTGAATCAACGTGGTTGAGCTTGTTTTGAATTGAAAAGTGTGTTTTGGAAGTTTTCATGTTAGCGACTTGGCTCTCGGTGTAACTTTCTTGTTAGCGACTTGCTTGAGAAAAAATTAGCGAGTTGTAGTGTTGCTTGGTGGCGATTTAGTGCGAGCGACTTGCCTTTAGAGACAAGTCGAAAAACAAGATGCTTAGTGGATTCTCCACTACGGTAGCGACTTAGTAAGGTAGCGACTTGCTTTCAATTTTGATAGCGACTTGTTCTTAAGTTTCTTAGCGATTTGGTGCTAGCGATTTGGACCAATGGCAGTTGCTATTTAGCGACTTGATTTCTTAGCGACTTGGTGCATAGCGACTTCTTGTCAAAATTCATAGCGATTTGGAACTTAGCGACTTGTCTTAGCAACTTGGTTTTAGCGACTTAGTTCAAGGATTCTTAGCGACTTGGTTGACTTTTGTTTGTGTACGGTTTTCTCTTGATTTAGTAAAATCCGTGAAAGAATCTATTTCCGGTTTAATCATTGAGTTATAAAATCCCGTGTAATCTTTAAACATGTCTACCAACGTACCTACAATCATCTCCATCATTGTCGAGGATGTTCAAGCGGTGGTTTAGATACTCGTCCACCCATGCTTGACAAAACCGACTACGACTCTTGGGCTCAAAGAATCGATTGTCTTGTCTTGGAAAGGAAAATGGGTCAACATTCTCAAATCGATTGATGAAGGACCTTATCGATTGAGACTACAAGAGACTTAATTGATACAACTGCGGATGGAACAATGATCTATGGAATAGACGGACCAAAGACATATGATGAGCTCGATGATAAGGAGAAAAGAGATTCGATCTTGATATCGGGCTTCTAACATCATACTTCAAGGTCTTCTAAAAGATATCTACAAGTCGATCAATCACAACACCAAGCCAAGGCGGTGTGGGATAATGTCAAGATGCTTCTCTCGGGTTCGAACTTACTATGGAAGACAGAGAATCACAACTCTATGATGAATTTGAGCACTTCAAGATGAAACTAGATGAGAGTGTCTATGAGTATTACGTGAGGTTCCACAAGCTTGTGAATGATATGAGAAACATCGAATGACTATGCCAAACATTCAATTTGAACTCAAAATTTGTGAACAACATGAATCCCGAATGGCACAAGTTTGTCACCTCTGTGAAGCTAACCAAAGGATTGAAGAATACAAACTATGAGCAACTTTATGCCTTCCTTCTTCGAATGAGAGACATGCTATGTTTGAAAAAGGATTCTTGATCGGTTCAAAACCAACCGTGGGAGAGACAAGCTCATCAAATGATTCAACCGCCTTCTACTCAAACATTGGAATCACAACCAAAACCTCACAAGTCATACCCATGGGTAATGGTAATCATAAACTCATTCCCGATCCAATGTTCAAACAAGCGATCTCGATGCACACGTGGAAACTTCATTAATCAAGCGGCTCTCATGATCGGTCAAAACATGAACTCTCTCCCACACAAACAACAACCTCGAAACATCGTCTAATCCACACAATCAAGCCACTTATCGAGATGGGAAGGTTATGGTACAACCGGTTCAAGAAAGGCGAGAATGAACAAGGAAGAGGTGGAGTTGGTAGAGGATATGTGGCAAATCGAGATAGAGGAAGGAATGGAAATCAAGGACAAGCAAAGCCGATCAAGTGTTACAAGCGTGGTGGTGAGGACATATTGCAAGGAGCGCGCATCACCAAAACGCTCTCGTAATGCCGAGTACTTGAGGATAATATGTTGCTTGTGCAAGCTCGGGATAATGGTGCGACTTTGGATGAAGAGGAATTGTTGTTTCTTGATGAGGAAATGCCAAGACATATGATGCGGATGTGGATGAGCGACCAATTCGGAGATAGGCCACAATCATCGAATGCCTTTCAAGTCGTTGATTGTGATGCATACGACTCGACGTTGATGATGAACCTCATCACAAACAATTTTCATGGCTAGCATATCTCCAATGGTCCCTTCTAAAGTCTCTTCATCACCACAAGCTGGTCCATCCAAAGACAAAATCATTTATGAGGTATTAAAACTATACGATGATGTTGATGTGCAAAAGATGCATGACAAAGTACAATCAATCGAAACTATTGAGTCGATATTGAAAATATGGGTAATATCAATGTTGTCCCATATGATCAATATGTGAAACAAAGTGAAAGTGAGATTGTAACAAGTGATGCATCTTCGCGATCAATGATGACTATGTTTTGATGAATACACCGCATGTGCCTCGATGATTACGTTATCTCGAACTTAATGCCTATAAAGAGCGAGTTGCCATTTATGAACAACGTGCTAAGTTTGAGTTGACCACCCGTGAGCAAGAAATGGATGACCAAATCGTGCAACTATTAGAAAAAGTAAGTTTAGAGAAGAAGTATTAAAACAAGAGTTAAACTCCTTACAAGAAAAGCTTTCTAAAGCGCTAAGCAAAAACAAGAACTTCAAGAAAATGTTAAAATGCTTAAGCAAGAATTCGATGCTAAGGAATCAAAACTTTTGAATGATTTTCTAATCTAAAACCTTGAAAACAAGCTTGAAAATAAGTTGTACGTACAAGGAATACAATTCGATCGCCACATGATCACGAAGCATAGAGTTCTCGTGATAAGCATAGTATCCCCATTATAAAGGAATCCAACCACGAGTATGGTAAGATAGCAAAAGTCGCTCAAAATGTAATCTATGATGGCAATGAGATTCTTAAACCTAGACAGACACCTAGTTGCATTGAGTACACCGAGGAAGATAGAAAATTAGATGATGCATCTAGGGAGAAAATGAATAAAAAGCTAGATGATCTGAATGTAAAAGAATAACATAACGATCAAACCCCATGATTACAAGAAGGAAAAGCTGGATTTCCTTGAACAAGTTTAAGCCTCAACGTTGTTAACTCCCGAACAAGTGTTCGGAAAAGGACTTAGATAAGCAAAAGCGAGAATCTTGTTGTAACAAACCCTCCCTTAGGATAATGCTGCAGCCGATGTGTATCCTCCAAATACACCAATGCATTTAGTTCCTAGAACTATTGCCACTAAGAGCAAGACCTTAATCGGTCAATATGTTATATTTCAATTATTTGTTGACTTTGAGAAAACTTGTAAGAAGAGGATCACACCACTGGGATAATCGAAGGGAAAGGGTTTTGAGCAAACAAAAGAATGTTACTTAGCGAGGTCATGCCTTTCTTTAAACAACTAAAAATCAATTTGAGAGTCTTAAAAGGGGATAGATACGAGATATTAAAGGAATGGAAAAGGAATTTGATGCCATGATTGTTGAGGTTAGTGACTATGAGCGAGCATTAAAATATAATGAAATTGAGAGGAAGAACTTGCATACCTTAAATGAGAATCGATTTACGATTGTATTTCTCAAGATGTGTTCTATCTGACCACTAATCATTCTATTATCGCTTCTCAATTTCATGAATTCTCATTGCTTTGAAAGTCTCCCATGATCGTGTCATTGAGCTTGAAATCAAAAGCGCTAAACTAAGTGAGAAAATTGAGCAGATGATCACGATAATTTGGTAAAACATTTTCTAAACTAGAAGTTGAACATTTTGATTTACAACTAAAGTATCAACATCTCAAAGAAAATGTTAAAACCTCAAACATCAAGATATCCTCGGATGTTCGAGTTTGATGCGCTTTTGAAATAAAAAACGTGATAAACATATTCAAGCTCAACGTAACACGATCGTAAAACCGAAAGCCCAAATTTCTCAATTAAAGGGTGAAATGAACAATGTGGTGGCTCCCAAATGCCTCCTCCATTAGATTCTCGAATTCTCAAAACTTTCATCTTCAAAACTTTTACAAAAGGAAAATGAGAGTTTTCTAGAAGAAAATGAAAAGGTTAAACGTCATTTCAATGAGTTATTTGAGTCAATAAAAGTCACTCGTAACAAAATAATGAACAAATAACCCGTTGCAAAAGGAAATTGAGAATCGAAGAGTCGGGGTAAAAGGGAAAATGCCAATGACCAATGGGAGAATGGTGCATCAAAGGTGCATGGTTGTAATAAACATGCTTTGTCATGAAATATGTTCCTCCTCATCTTAGGAATAACAAACTTGCTATTCAAACATATTTCTCACACCTTAAGGACGACCTAGAATGTCTCCGTGAGATTGTAGAAGAGGATAAGTTAGAGAAACCACTTGATAACGCAATTAGCCATGCATGCTTATATGCCAAACGATCTCAAGAACTTCAAGAATGCTTAATTACAATATGCCTGATAACGCTCAAATTGTGCATGTTTTTAGTAGCGTTTTCTGTGATTTTATGTGTGTTATTTGGTTATAATCATATGCTTTTAATGCTTAATCGTACAAAAGTGCGTTTGCTAGTTCATTTGTAGCCAAGTACATGAAAGTGGAGAAAAAGACGGAAAAAGAAGTAAAATACGAAGATTTCTCCATATCTGAAGAATTCCGACCAAAGAAAGACTTGCGGAGTATATTCGAGAAGATAAAGTCATCAAGTTAGTGGTCCAAAGACTCAAGAATAAAGTTCAAGAAGGAAGCGAGAAAGAAATGAAGAAAAGAAGCTAAAACGAAGAAATATTGGAAGACTACGTTGTTCGACACACCTTCACCATTTTGGCCATAACTTTTGCATACGGACTCCGTTTGACCCCCGGTTCGCGGCCACGGAAAGCTAAGAGAAAGATCTACAACTTTGCCGTTTATGACTTTTTGTGATTTTGCTCCAACCGATCGGTCGAGACCCGCAACCGGATCCGGTTGGAGACTAGTTAGCAAGACCAACCGATTCGGTTGGAGCTTAACCGATTCGGTTGGGAAGCCCTGGACAGCCATTTCTGCACTACTAAGACTCCAAACTTGTTCCAAACGATTCTAGTCCCTTCCTACATGTCTTCTAGTCCCTTCCAAGCTCCTTGGTGACCAAGAAATGCATTTATAACCCAAGGGCTTGAGAGTAGTATAAATAGAGGCCTTTGCAATCTCATTTCATGCACCACAACTTGAGAGATCTTCTCTCACACCTCTCCTACCACCACCACTCCTCTCTAGGTGTGAAATTCAAGCCTCCACCCTTAAGGACAAATTTCCATCTAGAGAGCAAACCATAACTTGAGAGATACACACCCACTCTCAATACCTTCACCAAAGGTGTGAAATTCAAGCCTCCACCCTTAAGGACGAGTTTCCACCAACTATCCTATCCCAACTTGTGTGAAATTCAAGCCTCCACCCTTAGGACAATTTCCACCAACTTATCTTCCCAAAAGACCACAAACCTCTGCCAAATTCGTGTAGTGTGCTCAAGGGTTGTCGGCGTTTGGACATCATTTTCGGCTTGGTAGAACTATTGTAGTTGATTGGAGGCTTGAAGGTGCTATAATCCTTCATCTTTGCCTATTGTAATTCATACTTTGGGTAAACCTTGTTACTTTTCTATTTAAAGATGTTTGTTATTGATATGATTATTGAGATTTTGTGTTTGATTGGAATTATGATGAATGTCTTGATACTTGCTTGTTCGTATAATGCTTTTCTTGTTGGTTTGATCCGTGACAATCATAACCATCAACTTGTTACTTGTTCTTATAATGCTTTTCTTGTTGGTTTGATCCGTGACAATCATAACCATCAACTTGTTACTTGTTACTTGCTTAAACAAATAAACGACACTTGTAGTGCAACCAAGTCTCTTGGGATGACCTTGATTTACCATATACTATACTACAACTTGACTAGGGTATACTTGCCCGAATGTGTTCCTAGTTAACCGGTAATTCTTGTTACAAATTTAAAACCTCGTGAAGCACATCAAGTTTTTGGCGCCGCTGCCGGGGACTTGCGTTTGTATTCTTGTGTTTGTTTGCTTGTTTGTTCGAATGCTAAATTGCTCTTGCTCATGAATATGATTGTTTCTTTGCTCTTGATGTTTGCTTATGATGTTTGCTTGAATGCTTGTCTTTCATTTTCTAAAAAATCTCTAATTTCTCAAAATTGCTCAATCGATCTTGGCATCAAAATCAAGTTTTTGATGTTGGGATTTCGTTTCATGTGTTCTAAAATGTTCATTTCAATGATTGCTTTCTAAGTGTGCTCGAAATGTTTGCGAAAAAAAACCACCAAAGCCGGCTGAATCATCTAACCGGATCGGTTGCCTCGCAACCGAGCGGTTGACCACCTGAAACCACTCCAACCGATCGGTCACCACCGTAACCGGATCCGGTTGTGAGTTCTGTAAAAAAAAAGTTATTTTGTTTGTCTCTTGTTTCGTAAGTTTTATGTTTTATATATTATATGATCTCTTGCATGTCTCTATGTTATTTGTTTTGTTATTTTTGTTTATATTAGTTTCAGACAATTTTGAATAAGATTATCTTGTTTTAGATTCTCTTGTTTGATTTGTGTTACGTGACTAATTGTGTGTGCTTCGTCAATGTGATTTTCATTTTACGTGATTGTTCTTTTATTTGTCTTAAGTGTCGTATTTTGTTTTGGTGTTCTTCTAGTTAAATATGTGCTTAAGTGTTTTATTTACTTTGTGTCTATTTTTCTTTGTTATCGTCGTGTCATTGTTTTATTTTATCAATAAATGGTTTGAAATAAAACTTGTGTTGAAAAAAAAAAAAAAATAGAAAAACTCATCCAACCGATCCGTCATTGCCTGTAACCGGATCGGTTGGAAGGTTGGTCTTATGTTGGTTCGTCCCAACCGATCGGTCACTCACCGTAACCGGATCGGTTGGACTAATCTGTTAAAAAAAATAATAATAATAAAAAAAAAAAAATCGTTTTTATTTTTTTGTTTTTTTTGTGTGTTTGTGTTTCGATAGAATAAGTTTAAATGTCTTTTTATTTTCGCAAGAGTATCATTTATTTTATTCTACTTAATTTTGTTTTTGCATTTTAAATTTTGTTAAATATTTGGTACATTGTGAATAAATAAGTACATGTGTTTTAAAGATAAAATGTTTTGAACTTTGTGGGTATGTTCACTGGAAACCCTCACGAGACTATAACTCGTCCACTCGGGCCACCGAGGGGTTTAAAGGCTTGTTGCATACGCTAAATGCAACCGTGATGCCTACGAAAGTGAGTTTTAGAATTTTACGCGTTTTTGTAGTTTATTTTATTTTTGCAGATTTTAATAAGCTCTTGGAGGAAGGATTGGTTGGATCGTGAACCTTACACTCTTGATTGGACATGTTCGGATGAGAAATCGATTGATCTCACACGCTTATGCTAGCTTTTGCTTAGCACCTTATCATATGGAGTTCGATCGTGATGTTTAGCCCGGGAGGTTTCGTTTATCTCAGACTTATAGTTCTATTTTCCCCTATTTTACATGCTTTGAAGTTTTCGCAATTGCTTTATTTTGTTTCTTTGTTATTTTTCCTTTGTTTGTTTGTTTGGTAAATTATTTTAATAAATTGACTTTTTAAATCCCTCGAAGTAAGGCTCACCCATTGTAAACAAAGCGTGTGAGAGGTACAAGCGGGTCTCCCCGATTCCTAAAGAAGTTGGGTTTTTAATATGCTTGACACACCTTCTCCGCTTCTTTATGCGTTTCAATGGAGCTACCGAGAACTCGTGGGACAAGAATAAGTCATGTTTGGTTTTAATAAAATAAAAAAAAAAAAAAAAGAATCGTAACTAGTTTATTTTTCAAATTTGCTCGTAGTAATAATAGCAATTAGTTATTTTTCTTTTGTGTGCTTAACTTAAGTGTGGGGGGAAAATATTATTGTGAAAAGCGAAACTAGTTTTTAGATTCCAAATTTTTGGGCCTGTTTTTAAATTTTGTGAACTTGTTTGCCCTTGTGATCTAGTTGTTTTCATGCTTATAGGATAATATATTAGAATAACTGGATCAATCCACTGGTGAAATCGGTAATTTTGAAAAACTTGAGATGTGTCCCGATTAATATTGCAATCCATTCTGGGATCGATGACATTTGCTAGCACATATTTTAGCCCTTTCCACTATTGTGAGGATTTGAGCCTGTTTTATATAGCATACATCTTTTATGCTTGGATCTTTTGCTATGAGTGTGCCGGTGATTTTATTTATTCTAGAACTTGTACTTGCAAATCATTACCAGACCGCAGTAAGATCACATTCGTGTGATATAAGTGTATTCGTGTGATAAAGAGGCGACTTAGGAATAAAACCAAATGGCCTTCCGTTTACATCTAATGATATATTAGCTAACCACATCGGTTAGTTAACCACCTTTATATGGACCCATTTGTTAGCGCTCATCTTTAGCGCTAGATACCATTAGTACACCCTCCGAGCCATCCCTTTCTTTTTGTTACATCTAGAAAAATACAAAAATATTTTACACTTTAAACCTTAGCCTACCCCTTGTCATTGTCTAAATGGTTGGTTGCTAGTTGCTTGTAATGTTGGATTGTTTTTGATGATTATGAGTTAGCCGCACTTTGCCATTCGTGTGTGCCATTCCGACAAAGATGAAGGTGGCCAACTTCTTATTTGTATTTTTGTGGTGTGTGCTTATACGAAGTGTGGGGGAGATATGATGTATGTGGTTGAAGAAAAAAAAAAAAAAAAAAAGCCCAAAAATATTTCGATTTTTATTTTTCTTTTCGTTTTGTCATTTAGGTATGTGTTTTTATTTTTCTTTTCTTAGATTTGCTTGAGGGCAAACAAAGTTTAAGTGTGGGGGAATTTGATAACGCTCAAATTGTGCATGTTTTTAGTAGCGTTATCTGTGATTTTATGTGTGTTATTTGGTTATAATCATATGCTTTTAATGCTTAATCGTACAAAAGTGCGTTTGCTAGTTCATTTGTAGCCAAGTACAGGAAAGTGGAGAAAAAGACGGAAAAAGAAGTAAAATACGAAGATTTCTCCATATACGAAGAATTCCCGACCAAAGAAAGACTTGCGGAGTATATTCGAGAAGATAAAGTTATCAAGTTAGTGGTCCAAAGACTCAAGAATAAAGTTCAAGAAGGGAAACGAGAAAGAAATGAAGAAAAGAAGCTAAAACGAAGAAATATTGGAAGACTCGTTGTTCCCGACACACCTTCACCATTTTGGCCATAACTTTTGCATACGGACTCCGTTTGACCCCCGGTTCGCGGCCACGGAAAGCTAAGAGAAAGATCTACAACTTTGCCGTTTATGACTTTTTGTGATTTTGCTCCAACCGATCGGTCGAGACCCGCAACCGGATCCGGTTGGAGACTAGTCAGCAAGACCAACCGATTCGGTTGGAGCTTAACCGATTCGGTTGGGAAGCCCTGGACAGCCATTTCTGCACTACTAAGACTCCAAACTTGTTCCAAACGATTCTAGTCCCTTCCTACATGTCTTCTAGTCCCTTCCAAGCTCCTTGGTGACCAAGAAATGCATTTATAACCCAAGGGCTTGAGTAGTATAAATAGAGGCCTTTGCAACCTCATTTCATGCACCACAACTCGAGAGATCTTCTCACACCTCTCAACCACCACCACTCCTCTCTAGGTGTGAAATTCAAGCCTCCACCCTTAAGGACGAATTTCCATCTAGAGAGCAAACCATAACTTGAGAGATACACACCCACTCTCAATACCTTCACCAAAGGTGTGAAATTCAAGCCTCCACCCCAGGACGAGTTTCCACCAACTATCCTATCCCAACTTGTGTGAAATTCAAGCCTCCACCCTTAGGACTAATTTCCACCAACTTATCTTCCCAAAGACCACAAACCTCTGCCAAATTCGTGTAGTGTGCTCAAGGGTTGTCGAGCGTTTGGACATCATTTTCCGCTTGGTAGAACTATTGTAGTTGATTGGAGGCTTGAAGGAGTGCTATAATCCTTCATCTTTGCCTATTGTAATTCATACTTTGGGTAAACCTTGTTACTTTTCTATTTAAAGATGTTTGTTATTGATATGATTATTGAGATTTTGTGTTTGATTGGAATTATGATGAATGTCTTGATACTTGCTTGTTCAGATAATGCTTTTCTTGTTGGTTTGATCCGTGACAATCATAACCATCAACTTGTTACTTGTTCTTATAATGCTTTTCTTGTTGGTTTGATCCGTGACAATCATAACCATCAACTTGTTACTTGTTACTTGCTTAAACAAATAAACGACACTTGTAGTGCAACCAAGTCTCTTGGGACGACCTTGATTTACCATATACTATACTACAACTTGACTAGGGTATACTTGCCCGAATGTGTTCCTAGTTAACCGGTAATTCTTGTTACAAATTTAAAACCTCGTGAAGCACATCAATGCCCTAAATCATTAGGTGAGCAAGTCAATCCTTGATACCTTGTTCTATGCCTAGTGCCAAGCATACAACTCATTCAATGCCCAATGTTATGAATGTGAACTCTAGTATACCTTCAGTAGTTCGGATCCCACATCTAAGCAGAAATGCAAAAGTAGCAAAACCAACTAATGTTCCCATTCCTCTACAGAGTAATCGGTGACATTAAAGCGAGCATGTCAAATTCTCAAGGCAATACAAGGAATGATAGGACCTTGCAAGCTAAGAATGTGCATTGGAAAGAGTGAAGATCACCCTAGGAACACTATGTTTGAGTTGAATAAAGCAATTGTGTTGATTCTAGTATTAGCTATAAGCGTCTTGTAATTAATTGAATTACGCTACAACGTGCAAAACATGTAATGAATGCTTGATTTCGGTACTAATCATGAATGTGTTGTGAATGGGTTATCTAATGCTATAAATGGCCCGATTAAAATTATTAATGCAAAAATCATGCTAAGAAGGCTAAAAGGCAAAGGCGTGAAAAAGCTAGAAAGCGGTGGAAACCCACAGGAAGAACATTTAGAAAGATAGGTTATCAATGGATACCTCTTGGCTATAAGGTTAATCGACAATGCCCACTAGAAAATGGATGCCTCTTGGTAGAACTATTCCACTAAGAAGTGAACATACTTTGAATAGGTCAAATACGGATACTAGCACCGCATCTATTTCGATGATTCCATTGCTTCTATTTACGATGTGGGTGTTCCAATCATCGTTACTAACCAAATGGAACCCATTCTTTCATGGGGATCCCAATTATCCGATTATCCATTCTTGTCTCATGTTCAACCGCATATCGTTCAAATCGTTACGTGGTACTGGACTTAGGTCGTTCCAAGCATATGACCGAGACCGGTCGCGACTCATGAACTTCGTGAGTAAATTCATCGGGACCGTTAGATTCGGGAGCGACCATTTTGGAGCAATTATGGGTTATGGTGATTATGTAGTCGGGAAAAGTGTAATTTCGGGGTGTATTATGTGGAAGGTCTTGGTCATAACTTGTTCTCTGTTGGTCAATTCTGTGATTCCGATCTAGAGGTGGCCTTTAGAAAACATACTTGCTTCGTTAGAGAACTTGATGGTGTGGAATTATTAAGAGGTACTCGTGGTTCTAACCTATACACCATCTCTATCGAAGACATGATGAAGTCTTCTCAATCGCTTCTTTGTCAAAGGCTTCTAAAACAAAATCATGGTTATGGCATCGTCGTCTCAATCACTTGAACTTGGCACCATTAATAACCTTTCGAGAAAGGATCTTGTCGAGGGTTACCCAGTTAAAATATGAAAAGATCAACTTTGTTCACCGCCAATTGGTAAAAGCACGAAATATGCCCACAAACCAAAACCCACAAATTCGATAATGGAAGTTCTTCATACCCTTCACATGGATGCATGCGGACCAATGAGAGTGCAAGCGATAAATGGGAAGAAATACATTCTAGTAGTTGTTGATGACTACTCTCGATTTACTTGGGTAAAGTTTTTGAGGACAAAGGATGAAACTCCGGATGTCATCATCAAACTAATCAAACAACTTGAGTTCGACTCAACAATACGATCGAATTGTTCGAGCAGACAATGGCACGAGTTTGTTAACAAAGACTTAATTCGGTTTTATGAAAGTGTTGGAATCAATCATCAAAGAAGTGTTCCACGAACTCCTCAGCGAGCGGTGTAGTTGAAAGACAAATCGAACTCTTGTGGAAGCCGCAAGAACAATGCTAATTTATTCAAAGGTTCCAATGTTTCTATGGTTTTGAAGCCATTGCCATTGCTTGCTACACCCAAAATCGTTCCTTATACACACCTCTCATGGAAAAACTCCATATGAACTTGTTCATAAGCAAAACCCGATCTCTCCTACCTTCGTGTGTTTGGTGCCTTGTGCTATCCAACGAATGACGGTCAAGACTTAGGAAAAATTAAGAGAAAAGCGGATATTGGAGTTTTTGTTGGCTATGCACCAAACAAGAAGGGTTACGAATCTACAACAAGAGAACCCAAAATATCATGGAAACAATTCACGTTACGTTCGATGAGTGACGGTCGATGGCTCTGAACAATCCATTCGGACCCGCATCAAAATAGTCCCATTGGTTCATACCTTGTACCAAACTCCTCTCAAGCAACTCCATATGTACCTCCATCGAAGATGATTTGAAGAAATTGTTTGATCCAATGTTTGATGAACATTATGAGCCAAATGCCAATGATCATCAATTCCAACAACGAGGTGCTTCTAGCCTGTCAATGAAGTCAACCTTCGGTCTCAATATCATTAAGTCAAAAGCGCTGCTGATCACTCTGTCTCATCAACAAATCATCAATCATCTAATGTACATCATGGAATTGTCTCGCATCAATGATGAAGTTAATCCTTTGCTACTCTCGAAGATGCTCCATTTGAAAACATATTTGCTCTCGAATCATCATCGAACCATCTTCTTGAGAGACATCGACTTTGCTACTTCGGTTCCACAACAACTACCACATGAACACCTTAGAAAATGGACACATGATCACCCATTGGACAACATCATTGGAAACCCTTCTCGCCCTGTATCCACTGTAAACAACTTGCTCGATGCCTTATGGTGCTTCTTCAATTCGTACTCTAAGATCGAACCTAAAGATGCTAAAAGCTGCGATGAATGAAGACAATGGTTCAATGCCATGCAAGAAGAAATTCATGAGTTTGATCGATTAGATGTATGGGAATTAGTACCGCTCCAGACGTCTATGATCATTGCTCTAAAGTGGGTCTTCAAAGTGAAGCTTGATGAGCATGGTGATGTGTTGAAAAATAAGGCTAGGTTAGTGGCTAAAGGTTATCGTCAAGAAGAAGGTATTGACTTTGAGGAATCTTTTGCTCTAGTTGCTCGTATCGAGGCTATCAAAATCTTCTTGGCTAATGCTGCTAGCAAGAACATGGTTGTCTATTAGATGGATGTGAAAAGCGACCTTTCTTAATGGAGATCCGAAAGAAGTGGTTTATGTCGGCCCGGAGGGTTTTGTGAATCGAGCATCCTACTCATGTTTATCGCTTGAAAAGGCCCTTTATGGTTTGAAGCAAGCTCTGAGCATGGTATGATACACTATCAAAGTTTCTTCTATCTATCTGGATTTAGCAAAGGAGCGATTGATCCTACATTATTCACCGAAAGTCGAGCAAACATTTAATTCACGTTCAAATTTATGTTGATGATATCATCTTTGCCTCGACCCCCCAATGATTGTGACCGTTTTCAAATGAAATGGGTTCTAAATTTCAAATGTCAATGATGGGACAAATGTCATTTTCTTGGGTCTACAAATTTCACAAAGTCCCGAGGCATTTTATAAATCAATCTAAATATGCAAATGAGATTTTAAAGAAATTTGGATTTGATTCTAGTGACCTGTTGACACTCCCATGATTGAGCGTACTAAACTAGATGAGGATCACTCGGGGATCATGGTAGACCAAGCGAAATATCGTAGTATGATTGGATCCCACGATGTACCTCACGACTAGTAGACCGGACATCTTGTTCATTTGTTTGCATGTGTGCTAGATACCGTGCTAAGCCTACTAAAAGCACCTTGAAGCGGTTAAGCGGGTATTTCGGTATCTACAAGGAACCATCAATATGGGACTTTGGTACCGAAGGACACCGGTATGTCACTAACGACCTATGCGGATCTTGATCATGCGGATGTCAAGATACTCGTCAATCGTGCGGAGGTGCTAAGTTTTTGGGTGATAAGCTTGTGAGTGGTCTTCAAAAAGCAAATGAGTACTTCTATTTCCTTTACGGAGGCTGAATACATAGCCATGTCATCTTGTTGTGCTCAAATCCTATGGATGAGATCCCAATTATCGACTATGGCTTTGAATTCAACAAAATCCTCTGCATCTTGTGATAATAAAAGTGCTATTGCTCTCTCATGCAACAACGTTCAACACTCAAGAGCAAAGCACATCGACATTCGACATCATTTCATCCGGAGCAAGTGGAAAGCGGTGTGGTGGAACTTTATTTTGTGAAGTCGAGAATACCGGTTAGCGACATCTTCACCAAAGCTCTTCCTAGAGAACGTTTTGAGTTTATACTTCCACGACTTGGTCTTAAGAGCCTACAACCGAAACACTCAAACGTCTTCAAGAGGAAGAAGAGGAGTAAAGGTTTTCTTCATCTATCTCTTGTAAATATTTATTTGAAAAACAAAATACAAAATTATAAAACCTTCAAAATCAAATAGAAAAATATAAAACTTTCAAAATCCATAAAATTTGAAAAATTGAAAAATCTTCAAAAATATTGTCATTTTGTCATGTTTTCTCGATTCGATAAATATCTACGGTCTTGATGCTGTCATTCAAAGAATGACACGGGACTTTAGATGTTGTTCAATTTTCTTAAAAAATAAAAATAAAAATAAAATAAAAAAATTTGGGAGAAAGAGAAAATGGTTTATTGTCATTTCAGCGCAAGAACCCGCTTTTCAACGAAAGAACGAGCCATACTTTATCTTGTTTTTAAATCTCATGCTCGATTCTATAAACAATCGCTTTCAATCTAATGAAAACTAATTGCTTTGAAAATAACTCGTACTCTATTTTTGTAAATCATCTGAACTTAACTTTTGTTAAAATATCTATCTCTCAATCAACAACTTATGTCATTGATTGAGGGGGAGAATGATTTCAATTAAATCAAAAGCTTATTTGTCATACAATTGTTTTTCAAAAGAAAATCATGCATGTTTAATCAATGGAGTTTAAAGTCTCAAAATCCGATCCTTATCAGTTAAAACGCTTTCAAAATATAGTCACAATTCTCCTTAAAAATCTTTCCAAATCAAATTTAAATCTTCAGAGATTACAAATCTCAAATGATTTGATAATTGTGATCGGGGGAGAATTTGTGATTTAAATTGGATTTAAACTGATAATTCGATAAATGGTTTCACATATGTCTAGCTAGCTTTCCTCCCGCATGTGCCAAACGATTTCAATTTTTCCATGCACATGTTGAGGGGAGCATCCTTTGAACCACAAAGAGTTGAACCGTGATTGGTTTGTTTCTAAGTGCGGGTTCCTCTAAGTATGTGCAAAACTCTTTCAAACCTCGAGGCATATATTGAGGGGAGCAAACTTATGAAAACCTCATCCTTCCCTAATATGCTTTATCTACTTATTTTGATCGAAGTGATGTTGATATCTTTTAGAAAATGGTAATCAAAGAAGTTAATTCTTCCTCTTGCCTCCGTATGCTAATACAATTTCAAATATATGTAGCACATGTTGAGGGGAGCTCTTGTTCTAAAAATATCAAAAACAATTCAGTACAAATTGCTTTGATAATATATCACAAGTATCTGGATTGAGTTTAAAATGGTTTTCAATTGGTTCCAATGGCGGATGAACAATACCAAATAGACCGACCAACTTTCTTGTATGTATGATGATATAAGGACGATAAGGTTAGGTATTTGTTCCCATGATCCGCGAACAGGAGGGATCTACCGAGGACAATCCACTAGTTAGTGTAGAAGTCCTTAGGTATATTGAAAAAGGAGAAAATGAGATATGGGAAGAGTGTGGATGAGACCGAGCTAGTCTTGGAATAAACCCAACAAGGTTCTAGTTATGAAGTCTCGGTAAGCAAAGGGGTTGAAGAATGAAAAAGAATTGAATGAGAAAAGGGTGAAAACAAATAGCCTCCAATTATTCAACCTTAGGGCGGATCAACGGGTTCAATTCATATGCTATTGGTGGTTACCAAGGTAACATCGGTATTGAAGACAAGGCGTCATGGACCCGGTGGCGCTGCACTTCAACTTTCCAAACCACTCAAGTTCCTCTTAAAAGGACTTGTTTCATTCTCACGGGAACCGACATAATCTATCAACTTTCTCTTGAGATTGCGATATTGAAGTAGGAGACCCTCTCCCTAGTCTCCGCATAGGAACCAAATATGCACCATTGAGTCTAGAGCCACGAGATCATCAATAAATCTCTTTAGGACACTTTCAATGAAGACTCTCTTTTCACACAATGTGGAAGAGAGATTATATCTTATGAGTCCTACGCATTATCCTTGTGGTATTGCGGAACATCCGAGTGATATGTAAAATATTCACAATGAAGATGGAAAGCCTTCGGAGCCAACATCAAACAAGCTCACGGTAGGTGGCATGTGAGATCTTTTCAATAGATCGACCATGTGACAACCGAATGAAACAATGGGGCGATTCAATCTTTTGAATCAATCACAGTTCGAGGATATGGATTGACGGATACCTTTGAAAACCGGTCGTTGTGCTTAAAACTCCTTTCTCTAGCACATCGATTGTGTACAAATATTTCAAATCAAAAGGTGTTTATGATTGATAATTGATTTTCATTAAAACCTTCGTTGTATTGCAAAACAATTTCTATTGAGCAATACACGATTGTTTTCAAATCTCTTTTCATCAATCGGTGAATCTCAATTATTTGGTTCACTCACTCCGTCTTTGTCTTCTTTGAGACGTTCCGGTTTGAGAACGGCTAGAACATTTCGCGAAACCTGTCAAGGAAATTCTTGAATTATACGATCACGAGCGATGCTTGTCTTGATCAACGGGAACCGTGGGCCGTGTATCTCAATTCAACAAAAGTGATCAAAGACACTCTTGTGTGCTTTATTGCTAACTTGTTTTATGCGGGAACACTCACGTTTGCGCTAATCGAATGGGCGGTCAATCCATAGTCGCATGCTCACACAACACATTCATTTCTAAAGAAATCATGATTAGTGCATCAATGACTCGATATTATCACTCCATGCTTCGCTATGTTGTCGCCAATATCATGAATCAACGAAAAGCTTCCGCTACTACGATAAGAATATAGCATGATCCGAATGTGAGCATGTCGGTCCAAATGTCACAACACCACAATGGATGAGTCGAGATTTCTTGTGGTCGATGATCTCAAAGCGGCTCAAAACTCGTATCACGTGGATCGCTTAAAGACCTCCACTCAGTTATTCAAACATGCAATAATAAAGTATCAAAGACTACGAGCTACGGAACAAAGAACATGAACAAGAATCCAAGAACAATTTCAATGTAATATCTGTTTGTATTCTATGTAATTGTAATGTGTGTTGAGGTGACCTCCGCAGGGGAGATTGTTAGGATTTAGAAAATCCGGTATTAAAGTGTCGGTCACCTCAAGTATATGTATCCGTTAGAAAGCTCGTAGTCGTAGTTATTCTTGTTAAGTATTATTTAGTTAAGTAACACCGTGGAGGACGGACGGTCTTTACCCACCTGTATGCCCCGATCCATAGCCCGATAGGTGGCGATTTATGTAATGACTATAAATACTCTCTACCTTCCAAGGTAGAGTTGGAGCTCATAATAAGATTTTTCTTTCTCTCACTAAAGTTTCCTAAACCTCTAACTTTCTCTCTCTAAAACTCATCTTGTACGCCACCTTTGTTTATGGTTTGATGTGTTTGTGAAATCCAATATGTTACAAATGACAAACTTGAGACTTAAGTAGAATAACCAAAACTTATGACTTAAACTTGTACTACTATGTGATTAAGAACGGTCTAGAGATTTCATGCTACTTCGAATCCCTAAGTACTATATACTCCTTAACCAGCCAACCAACAAGTATCAGTAATGCATCACCTCTTGACAATCCACATTTGTGTGTGACACTGAGCACTACAACGTAACTCCTTAAAGTGATAGCTATACACTGTAACCGACAGGTATAACTAGATAAATCAAGTCTTAATCACTCTATCGGTTAAAGGCTCAAACAAGGATCTCCAAAAGTCGTGCATCCAACCAATCTCGGGACTTTTGAGATATTAAGTACACATACCCGTGAAATCCAAATTCAATATCAAATAAGTAATAACAAATTAAACCCATAGTCACTTCATGCAATTAAGTAACCGATCTAGCATTCTTTCGGTTAAGTGAATCTTGATAACGGATCGATCATGCGCGGTTCTGAAAGTGTTGATTTTGAATTGGTTTCGGTTTTGAGGTTAAGGTTTAAGCGGTTAAAGTAGTGAAACGATTTGGTGTTTCTTCAAACCCTAAGAGAATGTATCCCTAATTAAAATGAACATTAGGGTTTTCAATGGTTAAGTGTATTTTAGGGTTTGGTCAAATCCCGGTTCAATCAGCCTACTAAGAAAGTCCAACAAACCGAGAAAAATTCATAAAAACGTCAATAACTTTAAAACTGGAGCATTTTGGGGCCTGAAAGTTTTGTTAATCGACATTTTATGTTAACACGCCGTTCTCCTCGTTTCTGCCTTCGATTTGATAGGTTATGGGCCTACCACAGTGTCCCGTAGCTCAAGTTATGACGATTTGAAAATTGGTCAAGTTTCGGTGCAAAAAGTCAATTTTCAGCTTGTAAATTTGGGATAATCTCGGCTTGATCAAAACTCGGCTCCAACATAAGTCAAACCTCGACTCCTAACATAAAGTGAATCTCGGCTTCACATGTACCTCATCCTCACCTATTTCGGCTTCACATGAACCTCGGCTTCATGAGTCCCGGCTTCCAACCAATCTCAGCTTCTACCTATCTCAGCTCCAAAGCCAATCTCGGCTTCTGCCTATTCACGACTCTTAGCTCGGTTCCTATGATAAGGTGCCACATAGGATGTACTTATTGTACTAACTTTCCACTAACTTTGTACCTAGAGGTCAAGCTCGGTGTGAATCTCGGGACCAATCTCGGGTTGATGAAGATGTTCAAGTTGAGCTACGCGATTGATAAAGAAAACCACAAAAAAACGCCTGGATTTCATGTAAATACAACTTTTTGACCCGTTTCTTTTGCGGAATCTTACATAGAAACACTAAATCTATAGGAAAGTCGACAACTTTAACATCAAACACCATAAATCAAATCTTAGATCAAGAAAACCCTAAAACATTCGAAACCGCAAAAAACACATTTTTTGCTTCAAAAATATTTATACCACTTTGAATCTTTGTTATGACACTTAAAAGCATTTAATATACATCATTTAAGAGTGGAAATAACATCATGTCTCGATCAAAAACGTGAAAACATAACTGGACACGAGATTGAAGCTCAGCTTCAAGAACATCTACACAATTTTTGAGTCCGTGAAATCCAACTTCTATCTCAAATAAGTAATAACAAATTAACCCCGTAGTCATTTCATGCAATTAAGTACCCGATCTAGCCTTCTTTCGATTAAGTGAATCTTGATAACGGATCGATAATGCGTGGTTATGAAAGTGTTGATTTTGAAGTGGCTTCGGTTTTCAGGTTAAGGTTTAAGCGGTTAAAGTAGTGAAACAATGGGGTGTTTCTTCAAACCCTATGTGACAAACGATAATTTTCTGACCATTATTTTAATAATAAACTATTTATTTTTATCAGAATATAAAATATTAATTTTCTAACAATTACTGACTATTAAGACTCAAAAAATGAGATCGCTTTTCTTGAAAAACGAGCCCGCATGCGTACCGACACTACATTAGCTATGTCCAATAATTACATTTCTGAGTCAATAATAATGTTTTTATATTATTTTTATAAAAACACTCACAAAAACATATTTTACGCGTTTTACTCAAAAACACCAAACTAGAACACCACGACTATGAAGAGTATTTTTTCGCTATTCAGAAGAGTATTTTTGAACAAGTACTATATTTTTTAAAAGTATTATCCATTAATATTCTAACACATGAGTCGATTTAAAAAAAAAAGAAAAAAAAAGAAACATTTATCACCACTCACAAATGAAAGAAACAAACATACTAAAACATTCACGAGTCTTTGAATCACTTTGTGTCAAAAGTTATAAAATCTAGCAGATTTTTATTGAAAAAGAAAGCATATTCAACTCACAATAGGCATCCTTTCTCAAGGTTATCGATTCAAATGGTATTCTCTTCCAATAGGAATTTGCTGTGTTCATGCTCAATGTGAATGTTTTCAAGACTTCTCTTGCATCAAGAATATATATAGCTAGGATTAACTAAAACTGATAATGCATTTACTTCATGAAACACTCAAGGAAAATGTTAGTAATTAATACATCTACTGAAAGTTAACACGTCTCTTTAGGTCTCATAAGAATTCATCCATTCACAAATTCTTCAAGATACCCACACCCGCACACATGCACTAGCCGGAGGTCTCATTGGAAGCAGTCTCCCTATTTTCAGGTTTATCCTGGGGTAAACTCCCCCATATCCTGCCCCGACGGGATTGGGTTTGTTGTTGTTGTGTACAAATTCTTCAAGATAGCACATATTAATGTTTTTCGCAGAAATATATTCCATCCAACCTGCCAATCACTAACCGTTAGCCTGATTCAATCTAACCGCAAATCTATCTGAAGCTATTGCCTACAATTTTAACCCCAAACATGTTATATTTTTCACAGGTCTTCTAATTGATATTTCCAGGATCGATATATGCACACGATTAACAAGAAGATGATTCATTTATTAATGAATATAACAATGGTTACATTGTATTTGAGACACACTTTTACAAACTAACACTTGACCCCTATTTATAGTACATGAACCATCGTGACCCTTCGTGAAAGGGTACAACCGAATAACTAACTACCATAACTACCACTAACCGAATATAACTACCATTAACCGCTATTCGGTTATTTAACTAACTTTAACCGCTTGTAACTACTTTTAACTGCCAAACGGTTATTAACTATCTAACTAACAGGTTTAGCCCTTAGGCTTCTGTTTGTTACAAATTGAACCTTGTCCAACAAGACTTATGCAATTACAAGGTCCAAAAATTTCCCCCCTAATTGTTTAAGTCTTGTTCTTCGAGTCTTCATGCTTTTATCCGCGTCTCTTTCTTTCCTTCTTCCTGTCTTACCAATGTGTTGTTTTTTCGTTGTTTACTTCTTGTCACGTTGTCTTTCTCTTTCTTTTGCGTCCGACTTGGTACAAGGCGTGTGTGCCCTAGACCTCCTTTTTTTCTCAGCTTCTTTCTCCAAAAACACCCAACGTGTTCTTGGCCACAATCAAACTTTGTTGTTTGTTGTTGTTTCGTTCCAAGTTCTTCACAAGTTCTTAACAAATACCTCTTGGTATTTACCAAAGCAAGTCGTTTGCTTTCCTATCTTTCACTAATACCCCACGGTATTACTTTCAACGTCTAAACAAATGAGAATTTGTTTGTCGTTCTGATGTTGCTTGTTCCTTTCCTGCATTGTACCACAATACTTCCTTGTTTTTTTCTTAATTCCACACCGGTGTTCTTCAACAACTCCTTAATACCCGTCGGTATTTCTTTTTTCAACAAAGCAAGTGATCGGCTTGCCTTCCTTCTTTCGTTATTGTTGTTGTTCCGTATTGCTCTAAACGTCTCTCCAAACAATCCTTGATTGTTTTGTTGTCTCGGTATGCCTTATCAAATCTACAAGCAACGCCTTTCTTTCTTCATTGTGTTTCTCGTTATTTATACACAATGGTTTCTACTTTACGTCGTTCATTTCTTCTTGTCACGTTGTAAAGCAACAAGCCTCTTCTTCCTTCTTTGTTGTCGTGTGCAAGACACCAACAAAGGCTTCCTAACAATTGTTCTTTTCTTCTTGCTTCAAACAGCATCTACTCTTGTTCCACGCTAAGCGTCAAGAGTCTTCCCTTCTTTGTTGTCACGCTATTTCAGTCGCCAACAAGGGGTTGTAACAATTGTTCTTCTAAGTTTTCTCCCACCAATACATTTGGTGTCAACGTTTGCTTCCTTTTGTGTCGGTTATCAAAACTTATCAAAACTTGCCGCTCCCACAAAAGTTTCCTTCAATCTTCGTTGGATTGAAGTCGTTGCTATCTTGCAACTTCCGTTGGTTCTGATCATGCATTATCTTCCCCAACATCCTTGGTGTCTTCCCTTCTCGGTGTCTTGATCTTCTTGATCAAAAAACTTGAATCACAACTTGTAATCTTGTAAACCTTCGGCTCTGATGCCATGTTATATTTTTCACAGGTCTTCTAATTGATATTTCCATGATCGATATATGCACAAGATTAACAAGAAGATGATTAATTTATTAATCAATATAACATTGGTTACATTGTATTTGAGACACACTTTTATAAACTAACACTTGACCCCTATTTATAGTACATGAACCATCGTGACCCTTCGTGAAAGGGTACAACCGAATAACTAACTACCATAACTACCACTAACCGAATATAACTACCATTAACCGCTATTCGGTTATTAACTATCTAACTAATAGGTTTAGCCCTTAGGCTTCTGTTTGTTACAAATTGAACCTTGTCCAACAAGACTTATGCAATTACAAGGTCCAACAAAACCCTATTAACTGGGAGACTTGATGCTATGTAACATTGAGATTTGTCATAATTATATGATATGCTAGAGAAACTTGGAAGTTTTATCACCATCTATGACCCATTTACACTTTCCTCTTGGCCTTAAAGTCTTGTAATGTGCCTTTTTTTTTTTTTTTTTTTTTTTTTTTTTTTTAATTTCTAAGAGTCTAAAGTATCTTACCTAGCTTTTACCAGCTGCTGCACATGTCTCTTCATGATATCAGTTTAACCTGAAAAGCTGCTAATCCATATTTACAAGTAGCGCTTGAGGAGGAAAATCTGTACTTAAAGAGTACATGATATCTGTCTCTAAACTTGATAGAATATTGAGCTTCTATTTTGTTTTTGAAGGAAATATCCAGAAGAAGTGGTTCAACTGAAATATTTGGATTTAAAGGAAACTGGAGTAATATCAGAAGAGGATCGTGGAAGTAAAAACAATAGATAATGATGTAATTTCTCACTTTAAAGAGCAATAATTTGAGTTTACGAATGCATCTTTATAACCAGGCTAAACACTGACGATCCAACTATGTAGCTGGAAAATCATGTATAATTCTATTTGAGTTCAATTCACCCATATATATAATTCTGTACGCTACCAACAATATGAATGTCTATAAGATTGGATTCAGATATAAACTGTTTATTGAATAGATATCACGGTTACCTATCAAAAAATCGACTTTCACTATTAGTCCTCGACCCCCATCCAAATTATATAACAGTCTCAGTAAATACCCATAATTGCCTCTTTACGCTGAGACCATACAGTCCATAAGTAACCATTAAGAATAATGCAATCCTCATCAAGACACCTTCCTTTCTTTCTACAGCCATGAACCCCTCTCGTTTCATCTGAGACACAAAGTATGCACTCTGATTCACTACTGAACTTACGAGAACAAAATCTCATCTACAAGAGCCCCATAATTAGCTAGAAGAAGAAGCATGGACAACCTTATTCAGTATATATATCTTGAAATCCAATAAAACGTATAGTATTGTCATTACCCATGCATCCATATAAGCATTGACGCTTTACATCACAGCCCATACATACGTTTAATATTCAGAAACACGTATTTCACAATGAAGTTCTGAACTCATATTGGCCACATATGATCGACTCTATATCTGAGACTTTTCCCCTCCTGGTGAAAACTTAGACGACTTTCTATTTCCATTTTCTTAACATTAAAGATTATATTTTCATTTTGGCTTAGACTTCCTGAGATAGTGATCGAGTTCTCACGATATGATCATGCTTCAATTGCTCAATCATTTTGTTACTCTAGTCTTGGATTCGAACGTCTGATTTTGTATTTAGAATCCAAATACATTCTTTCTTCACTAAATCGCTCTAAGTTCTCTCTTTTTTAATACGCCACTTTCCTCCAAGCATTAATAGTACAAGTATCTTGTCTTTTTAAATAGAAATTCAATTCTCATTATTGAAACGTTCAAGCGGCTAGCTAGAACATACAACAATTAAACTGACACCAAAAGAAGAAAAAGAAGAAGAGAACATCATCACCTAGATATGAGTGTTTATTGGATTTTAACATCAGGCTAACTAACAAGATATAATTGAAGTCGAACACCTATAGTAAATCCAAAGAAGACCTTCTTCACTTGAATGTCGCCCACCAGCTTTAAAGGCAATAACGATATTCTTTTTTTGAACAAGGTATTTCAAACAACACAACAACAGATCGATACCGAATACAAAGCCACGTAACCCAGTGAACCTTCTAGTACTCGTACTCTAACCCTGGCCTAGACAGTTTTCATCATCTACAACTAAAGTGTGTGATTGATAACTCCATTAGCATTAATTTAAATGTATAGTATTACATATATATATATAACTATACGATTCAATCTACAGTTCTGTAATTTCTCAACCAACATTCTCCCCAACATTGTTGATTTTGATTAATAATTTTGAACTGATTTGAATCTTTGAACAAGCATCTCAAATAATCGATTAATCTGTAATAAATATATTAAATAAGTAGATCTCATGATTAACATTGACAGTGCTTTAATTTCTATCAGCTGCAGCTTTGACATAAACCAAAAGAAATAAAAATAAATGGACTTACACGCAAATCCTGAAACAATCCCATCTTTCTGAAAAACACAGTTGATGTATCTTATACAAGACTTAAATCAGATTCGACTACTCAATTGGATAGTAGTTCCTCAAAATCCAAGGGTAATTTTTAATAGCAATTGTTTTATAATTAATCAGCCCAAATGAAAACGGCAATTAGGGCAAATACGTTTGTATGTTAACCATCTCCTAATGCACGGCTCATGGTAGAAGTGAAAGCAAGGGAGCCTACTCGCCATCGAGCCAGCCTCCAATTCTTCATGGCACACCGAGCAAGTCACTCCTTCAACCACCAATGCAGTCACTAAGGCTTCCGCTGGCAGCTCTTGTTGATTATCATTTTGATCTTCTTCTTCTTCTTGTTCTCCTTCTTGTTCTTCTTGCTCTCCTTCTTGTTCTTCTTGCTCTCCTTCTTGTTGTTCTTGTTCTTGTTCTTCTTCGTCTTCATATTCATCATCTTCTTCTTCTTCTTCTTCCTCTGGTACTGCTAATATAGCTGGCCGTGATGCAATACATGTAACCAAAATAAAGATGGGTTGAACTGTGTGACCTGAGTATAATGGACTTTCCGCCATATCCAAAGCACACAACAGAACCCGTAGCGTAAAGTCATCAAAAGGTTGAAGATCTATTCTCGTACTCTGCGAACATAAGATATGATAGATTACAGCCAGTGCGTACCTAGTCAATTCTAGTGTTTGGTAAACTGGGTAGCACATATCTCTCACAAATGTGTAATGACGATTTCCACCATTTTGGATGTAATAATTGTCCACAAGAAGAATGCAGAGCCTCACGTAAACAGTTGGAATTGAGGTGGCTAGAACATTATCTGGAACTACGTCATGGGTGCCCGGCCATATGAAGCATTCAGTAGAGTATACCGGCTGTGACATCAGCTTTTCTTTGAGAAATGAGAGGAAATGAGAGATAATTTAGGGTTAATTTGGCCTATGCTCTCATATGCCATATATGAAGGGAGAGAGTAACGGTCATATGTAATAATAATTTATTACTTTTGGTGTAGTAATATCGTATTTAACCTATTACTATTTTTGTTTCATATGAGAGTTTAATTTGAAATGTTGAATGGGTAAGTATTTAAAATTTTCAAATCAAATAAAATATTTTGTTCACACGGAAAACATAAAAAAGAAACATAATAAAAACAGATAGAACTGGCAACTCATTTTGTTCAGATTTTTAGTTTCCCTTGATAATATAAACAATTTCATGTCCATTTTGGTATATGAGGATTATTAACTCATTCGCCCGTGTGACGCTTATATTGCAATATTTTGGCGTTGTTAACTGAACCTTTGGGCTTGGCGTTGGCCCATTAAAACTGATAAGGAGTTGTTAGATCGAATTCAACGAGCTTATGGATTTACTACATAACATTCGTCAGGGAATAGGGAAGGACAGTTGGAACTTCTTGTTAAATAACTCAAACTTGTTCTTTGGTCTATTAGTATGGGTTGCTACTGATAAATGAGGGCTCGCCTCGACTAGTCGTCCAACTAGATGCTCATCTGTCATTCTCTTGGAAGTCTTAATTGTTGTTCGGCGTGCCGAGAGTAACTGTATTCCAACTAGGGTGGAGTTGAACCTTAAAGGAATTGGCATACCTTTGATCATATATCCTATTTCTGACAATCATTCTCAGACAGTTGATCATATTCTAGCCAAATGTGGTCACCTTTGGAAAAATATATCTTCGTGATGCGGTTTTGAATTCAAGATGGGTTTTTCCTTGTTGGAGATTATTGATTTCATCAACAACCTTAGTTTGGAAAAGAAGCTATTTTAAGCATGTCAAGTTCATGTTTGAATTCCGTTATATTCTCTCCATCTTGATTGATTTAGAATGCAAGAAACGAGATGAAAAAGGTGATTCGTAGAAGATCTATTCATCAAACTAAGCAAATATTATTTTTGGTTGAGTGGTAGTTACAAAAAGAAATTCTCTTAGGTTTTACTTTTATGGCTTTCTTGTCTTACTAACACATGATCTTTCTAGAACATGAACTTATGTATTTTGCGTAGTGTTCTAAATATCGGTCATGGCGGCCGATATATCGGCGCCATGATGGTTGGCAACATTCCAACACCATCGAAATTCACACGTCGATCAAATTTATCAGTCATGGTCAAAATCGGTTCTTGGCGGTTAAAATTGGTCAAAATCGATCTAAAAACGAAAAACAAGTACCTACCTTAGATCTATTATCAAGATCTTGTAACTTTGTTTGTTTCGTCGTGGAGTTTGAGTTATATCTGGCGTTCGGGTATTGTTATAAGATTAAAAGGGGACAAATTTGTGATTTGTGTTTGCATTTGGTTGGTGCCTATTTTTATATTGGGAGAAAAGTTTGTGGGTGATTGCGTTTGAGTAAGAGTGTATTAGGGTAAGTGATCTAAATATCAGGGGCTTTTATAACTAGGTGAATTAGTGTAAGGGTTAATATTTGTTTTGGGTTGGTGTTAGACTTCTTTGACTATCCAAAATTTGAGCTCAAATTCCTATAATCCGAATTCATTTTGGCAAAATTATTAATCTGTAGCTTGTTAAAACAATTGGTTGTGAAAGCAAATATTTTAGTACAAAACTTTTTTGTGGTTATTGACTTATTTTGTTAGGATATTGCTGATATTTATTTTTTAAAGAATAAGTTCTTTTATAATTTATGGTCCCCGCTGAGAAACCGATATATCGCCGCCAAGAACGATTTATCGCTGAAGGTGGTCGACTGCCGACATACCGCCGACCGAATTTTACAACCTTGATTTTGCAAACTCCTTGCTTTCTAGCTACTTGTTACCTCCTTGTTAGAAAGCAGTTTTATATAATGTTTAATGTATGAAGCATTATTCTACCATACTAGTATATGTTTCACCCACTGATCTGTTGTAATTAAGGTTTAAATTTATAGTATACCGAATCCTTTAGACAATCACCAACAATTACAAGCAGTGTACTCGTCCGGTGTAATATAGTTAGTCGGTAAGACCGTGTCGTTAGCAGGCATCGAAGAGATCCTAAATGTCTAGTAGTTTTTAGGTTGTCAAGTACGTTTTAAATTCGCCGATTATGTTTCTAATCGTACTTAATCTAATAAACTAAAAATAAAATAAAATAAAAGATAATAATTTCTAGTGAATAGAAGATCAAGAAATAAAGGCATGCTTACCTTCCTGATCCTCTAATTTCATTAATGACATAGTTCTAACTGCAATGTTCATCTAGTGTGCTTTGGTGAATCAAAGATATATGAAGTCACTTGGTTATCGATTTCCCCCCTAACTTCTTCCTAACAGCCGAGCACGCCTTTCGGTCCTGTTACCCTAACTGCTGATCCGAGCATTAAGTTCATTTAGCTGATTTATGTAACTTACTTTTTTTTGGGGTGCCAAATCACTTAGTTTTCTTGACAAATGGTAAAAATCCTTGGTTATCAGTCAGTCGCCAATGTCGCTACTAAATCTTAAACCCTATTGTCTACCCCTTTTAACCTGGTGTACACCCTTGGTTATCGATGTATAACGCCCGCCATTATCCTACTTGCCAAGGTAGGTTAATGATTCATATACGTGTCTTTCACTTGGTTATCGTTTACTAAACAACTATAATCAACAGGTAGCCATGGTCTACGCAATGGCGTAAGTCTATAACAACAAATAAATCATCCAAAACACACGTAGTATAAACTAAAGAACTTTAATCATTAAATAAAATAGGTTCATAACAAGGAAAGTTTAAAAGGCTTAGCCTTCCATAACAAATGATAAGCAAACATTATTCAGAGTAAACAAGATAATCGAAATCATAATGAAAAATTGATAATCTAATGTTTATGATGTGTAAAACCTTCACTCTTGGTGTCTTCCTTCTTCTTGTAGCCTCCCTAAACGAATTAGGTTTCCTCCAAACTCTAAGGCTTCAAAACTTCAGGACTCTATCAATAATATAGAATAGGGTTGTATTTATAGGCAAAATTGGGCTTGGGCCCGTCCATGGATACGACATATGCACCTGGATGGTGATACGCCGTATGCATCTATAATCAGCATATTCGAATCTTCTAGAATCACTCCATACGGTGTATCATTGGATAGGACATACAACGTATGGTCTTCAACACTTGGGAAATAAATTCATGACGATAGCTCATACGTCGTATGCATGAGGATAGCTTAGGTCATATGCATCTTCAACTTGGATATTTTATTTGACGAGATGACATATGCCGTATGTATAGAGATGGCATACGGCGTATGATACTGGCTAAAAAATGAACTCGATCATACATGACAATTTGGCTCAATTTTTGGTGTTTTCCGCGAGAATTCTCCTTTTGCTCCAGATAATTACTAAAACACATATTTAGAGTAATTAAGTACAATATTCAATAAAAAAAAATGAGTAATTGTCATGGGAATTTGATAGCTAAAACATGTGTAATTATCAGGAGCTATCAAATATCCCCCCACTTTACTTCTATTTGAGCTATCAAAACATATCTCCCCCTAAATACTCATCATTTTATCTGATATAAATGCAAAATTCTATTTGAGCTATCAAATACCCCCAAGTTTGAAAAATGTCATAAATGGTCTTTACTTCTATTTGTCCTCAAGTAGACTCTTGAATTAAACTTAGAAAAATATCTCCTAGCATAACAAATATCAATTTAAATTTAACATACTTCTAGTCTATTGCAAGACCGAGCACCTCATGAAAAGGGAAAAGAAAATATCGCTCATCATTCATACTAATCTAGGTTCTGTATTTTCTGATCACTCAAGTTCCCAGTCATGGTGCAGAAACTATTATAATCTTGACCAAATTATAGATATTAATTATTCTAGAAGGCAAAAATATGGGTTGACACATAATGAAAGGCTTACGTTTTGAATCATACTTAGAGGGTAACCTCTACAAATAACAATACTCAAGCAAAGGCGACAAAACCACCTAAGTGATTGCTCAAATCCTTCACTAAAGCATGCTAGAGGTCAGAATGACTAAGGGTAGGATTTAGGCATGGAGAACATTTATGGTTTTAGACAATGACCTAAACAAAACAAATAGATCCCTAAGTCTACACTCTCTCCGCTTGCTAGTCTCACTTGATCCCATAAAGCAGAGTTCCAGAATCAATCAAGAGTTTTCAAATGATAAGTGTATCAATTTAATGCTATAAGATGTAATGTAGTGCCCTCTTAGTCCTTATATCTCGTAATACTTGGGCATAAAGATGCATTAACTCGCTCTTCGTCATAGATCATCGAGTTAGTGTATGTAGAATGTAGATTGATGCATCTTAATTTCATAAACTGGTAGTTTCATGGCATCTAAAGTACACTAACTCGACCTTCAATCCATCATATCCATAAGTGATAAGGATATTACAACATCATAACATCGCTTCAAAAATTCTTCAATCATAGTATGTAAGCGATTTTCTTCAAGAATTTACAAACTTTACAACAATAACATCGATTTATATCATGTATCGACTACACTAACACTTGGTGATTTATATAACGTATCAACTACAATAACAATGCATGTAGAATATTCTCTCTCTCTCTCTCTCTCTCTCACTCTCTCTCTCTCTTTCTCTCTCTATTATATTTTTTCATGACTACATAAACGAAAGATAAATCGAAATTATAGACTTTATAGATGTATCCCCCCACTTAAGTTCTGAAAATCATGAATTTTTGTCATTCTTCTTCAATATCATTCTCTTTTCATGACCCGTGAATTTCCACTCATAGGAACAAGATAAACTAGCAACTCCACGAGTACCAGACTTAAAAGATCTACATGGTTGGCTAGGCGAATAGGTGTAATGAAACATATAACATTTAACTGGTGTGTAGACCAAAAGAAGATATTGGCTCAGCAGGGTTATTCTATGGGTATCTTGCACTAAAAGCGAGTACAACAAAAAGGTTTTTCACAGGGTGATTAACTAATCGATGTGAAAAGTCAACATACTTAAACATTTATGACACGGTAATGATATTTAAGTAGTCTTTACTATATTTGACAAGAACAACAAAAACAACGCCCGTGCATAACCACTTACTTGAGCCAAACATATATAGTTTTTTTTTACCAAAATCACATTGGGCAACAAAACGCCATAAACATTTTAAAACCAGCTAAATATTTATAAGTACTAGTAGAGCCTTCAGAAGTGATTAAAATTTAGGGTTGTTGTTTGGAACTTCATGTTGAGGTATAACCGTATAAGCATAAATACCTAATACCTAAATATGTTTGTTGAACTTTAAGTTATTGAAAATGATTAAATGACCTTTATATTATAAAATTTATGTTTTGCGAAATTGTGGTTAAAAAAACACAATTTAATTACACAAAACTATGAGTGATTATGGTTGGATGATAATTATTACTACCTCCGTCCATAATAAGTGTCAACTTTGACTTTTTTGAGTATTTCTTATTTAACTTTGACCACAAATATTTTTATTTGTGTTATATAATACTTGATGAAAAATATATGAATTGATTGAGTTTTAAATGTATTTTCATCAACTATTATATAACGCAAATAAAAATATTTTTGGTCAAAGTTGAACATGAAAGACTTAAAAAAGTCAAAGTTGACACTCATTATGAGACGAAGGGAGTACAAAATTATAAAATGCACAATAATCCACAAAAGTATGGATAAGTAATTAATCAACAGTTATTGTTATAGGATGAAACTACTACAAAAAAAAGCATCAAGACTCCCATATGGAGACTGAATACTAAGAAACATGTTTCAAAACCCGAAATCCGCCTCTCCAAAAATAATCTGGACTAGTTCTTACTAAAAAAACCAGTCTTGATTCAGGAAACAGTAATAGACCGATTAATCTTATGAAAACCGATCTATAAAAAGCTAAATGAGTCCGATTTTAGGATTTAAAACACGTCTATTACATCTTTAATAGAGACCGGTTTCAGTTATTTTACAAAAAAAAAAGGTCTCAATAAACTTTTGAATTCTTATTGTTGAAAGAACAGACCTGATGCACGAATTTATTACCCAAGACGTGATTCAATTCCATCTTAAACACACAACTACCTACTCAACTTATTTCTAACTTCCAAATACAAATTTCAAAGGTATTAAATACATCTTATTCATCACCAAAGGTGTTAAATTCCTCTTAATTATTAAGTTTTTATTTTCTAATATAGATTGCTATTTTATTATCTTAGAGTCTTGAAGCTAATTCGTTTCTTAAAATCATCTTTCATATGTGTAGGGTCATTTTCATTTGTGGAAATCATGTATGTCGAACACAATATTTCTTGGATAGCTTGATTACGATTCGTACGTTGAAGTAAGGTATTATTTCCAATTATCTTTAAGCAAGCATATATTCTTTTCACATCAATATAGCAAACTAAGTAAAAAAACATAGATGATGTATAGTTTGACAACCGTCTGATTTTAAACTATTAGAGGTTAATCTTGGATTTTCCTCATTTGGGACTACTTTTATAACATATTGTTTCATTTAAGATGTGAATACTTAATATTGAATTGAGTATTATTTTTGAAAAACAAATCGATACCATTTCTCCCTTACTCCTACGATTATGCACTTATACGCTACTTAGGGAGTTAAGGGGAAATGTTGTCGATTTTTAAAAAAATATATCACTTAATCTATTAATAAGCATTCACATATGAGACAAGGTGTTCTAAAAGTGGGTTAGGATAAAAAAAAATAATAAAAAAAAAATAATAAATAAACGTACGTAATCATGAGATTACTTGACGAGTCCCAACCGTTGTAGTCTATTAAACCCATATTTGATTCAAGGAATTCAATGCCTTAGCAATTCTTCGGGTGTTAAAGATAACTTAACAAGAGCATTTAGTTTTATCTACAACATTTTTCTTGTGGCGTTTATAGAAAAGTATGTACGCTATTATGTAAACTGTTTAATTACTTATGTGCGTATATGGGTCAATAAATTTGTTTTAACTTTATTAGAGGGAACCATTGGGTGTTTTTTATTGTATGCCCTAAACAACGCATGTGCTACATCTTGGATTCATATCAGCAACAGAATAAGAAAAGGATCGAGCGAAGCTATTGGCTTACAAGCTGTTTGAATAAGTTCGTTGTAAATTACAAAGTTGTCGAGGTAAACTCTCTAACAATGATAATTAGATACATACAAACAAATTGTTGTGTTATACAACTTTTAACATGTACACATACTTGGTTTATTAAAACGTAGTGCTGAAAAATGGGAATGTGGATATCATTTACTCAAATGGATGCATGAATTTGTAACCATTCATCAAGATCATTTTCCTAATATAGTAAGTACTATCATAAATACTGATTTTAGATTATGTAAATGTAATTTCCATACTTATTGGATGCAACAGGTAAGCTTAATTTTGTTTTTTGTTACCGCTCTTAACGTATCTTGTATACTTTTTCTACATGTAGATCCCTTGGCATGACAATCGGCCGTTCTCCATGAATGACACGGTCGAAAATGGGCATCAGTTATCTCCAATGTGATTAATATTATTGATAGGAAGTGTTGGTTATGTCATTGTCTTTTGTTTTAGGAATTTGTACGTTCAAGTATTTAAGTTAAGATGATATGTACGAACTATTTGTTTGTAGAAGGATTTTTGGAACGTACATACATTTAGTGCTAGAACTCGTATCATCTAAGTTAAATTATGCAACATATGTATTGATTTTTATAGTATGCTACTTAAATTTCTGGAATGTATGATGTATTTGCTTGAAACTAAAACTGGAAACTGTCAATAATGTTCTAGAATGTGTGTTGCTAGAAATGGAATTTTTGTGTGCTGATGGTGGATCTTTTAATTTTATAAAATGTAACAGAGACCTATTTATTAATATAAAACCGGTCTATATATATAAAACAAGAACAGTGAAACACTCAAAAACAGGTCTCGATATTGATATCAGGACCGAGTATATAGCTAAAAACCTGTCTCGATAAGGATAAGCAAGACCGGTTTTTAAATCGGTCCCGATATGATTTTCACATAGAGAGACGCCCCCCTCCCCACACACACACCCCTTTGAGACCCCATGAAAAATTGGTCTCGATGGATTCTACAACAGCTCTCTGAAAGACTTATTATAGTAGTGTGACATGATCAGTAAAATAATTGTATACAAGATACAACATGATAATTAGTGCCCATAGGGCTTTCATTAGAAAATTGCATAAATACAATTTATTATAAACATGTACTTCTAACTTTTTTTTAAATTTTCTTATTTTTATCAATACTATTACATTCTCTATTTGCTTACTATTTTTAGCACATATTGTTATTTTAGTTTTTTTTAGCATTTTAGCATTTTCTTTTTACGTTTTCAAAAACTAGTAATAATATATATAATATTTATTACTATAATTCCTATGTAATGCTATTCTCTATACATGTTGTTAAAGTATTAAGAGATAATATTGCAGTTTTTAGTTTCGTACATGACTTGCATGAGAGTACGTGGATAACTATAATACAAAGTGTTTATGTAACTTACATATTGGAGGTAAGGGTAGCTAATCGTTTGGTTTCCCACATTGGATAAGGACCCAAGAATATGATCGGAGTCACGTATTGGGGTAACACTCATGGTGTAGCTAGTATGTGTGAATGTAAGAATTCACTATGTGTTGCTTGGTTCATTCCGTGGGAATGAACTTATTATTTATAGAGATGGAACTAGGGTTTTGTGCCTTTCTAGAAAGCTATCCATGGTTTGAGGATGGTCCACGCAGTGGACATCCAATGGAGGTGACAAGAATGACACGTGTCGTACCATCCTTGGCTTAGTCGGATGCATGGAAAGATCCATGCACATTTGCAGATCTACCTCTGAGCTAATGAGGTAGTGATACATATCTGCTTGTTGCAACGGTCCTAGGGGAACCACCCAATCCTGTCTTTACGTGTTTTTGTTTGCCAGACCATTGAGTCTGTCCTGGGAGTTTGTTTTCCCTGGCGTGTTATGACGAGTTGCAGTCATGATGGGCCTGTTTAGAGTGTATGGGCCTTTAGTTAGTTGGTTGAATGTCTTATATGCTATCAAGTCCCCCTAGTCCATTAGTGTGTTTAACTATTTAGGAAAATGCACTATTGGACTTATGTTATGATGACAAGTCATTATGATACTTTTGTCTCCTTTAAAGTGTGTTTTGATTTTTCTCAGGCTATGACTTGTTTGAAACATAGCATGTGGTTGTGCAGGCTTGATCTTGTGTAAGCATCGTTCAGGCGTCGGAGCTATTAAATGCATGATTTGATTGGACGGATGTTTTTTAGCCGTCATCCTTCTCTCTTTCCCTTTTTATCGTGCTAATTATTTCAAAGATTTTTTAAAGAAGGGCGCGTGTTTCTGTTCGCGACCACGCATCAATCTTTTTGTTTGCCTTAGCGGTTTTCCAAAGTGTTATGGGCCCACTTTATGTACATGTTCCTGTAAATGTTGGGAAACATTTTTGAGGGATTTGAGTATTTATAGGAAAGAATACCTCCCATTTTTTTGCTCAATTTTCCTTCTTATTTAAAGATTTTCATTATTCTTAGGAGATGAGTTGTGATAGTCCCTTATTTAACGCTGAAGATTCTCTGGATTACGAAAGGATCTTCTCAGAGTTTGTAGGTTTGTAAGTACTTTCTTCTATTTCATTTTGAGCACACCTGTTATGATTTTTTGATATTCTTGATATGTCCTCAAGTTTTGTCTTTTGAGTTTAATCGTAATGATCACCTTCTTCTATCAACTGTTTGCTCGAATTCCATGAAGGCGTAAAAAATATATCTTATTTTTTTCAAGCTATTTAGTTCTTTTTCCTTTTTGGATTTTCCACTTTCGGTTACTACCGTTAGGTTTTCTCCAACGATGATGGTCTATCCTTTTAACTATTTGTTTTTGTGTAGTCATTTTGGTGAGGGTTTTTTGGAGGTTGTATTGGGGTGGTACTAGTGTACCTCCACAAATTCGGTCCTTTACTGAGGTGTTTGATTTCTTTTGTTCTTGGAGCAATAGGTGTTGATGGGTATGATGGTTTTATAAGTGCTAGCAATGTATCATCACTTGATGATTTCACAATGCACAACCCTAACGAAGGTCCATCAGGCGATAATGCTCCACCTAGTTCCGGTATCTCTAACCCTAGATTGGTCAATGTCTTTGCTCAGCCTGCTCATTTGAGTGAATTTGTAGGAGGTTTTTCCCGATTCCACTGGTGTAGTTAAGGATAGCCATTTGTTCAGAGTAGAGATGGTGATGAGAATAGTTCTTTAGATTTTGATGCTTACTATACCCCTTTAAAATTTGTGTACCCTACTATCGTTCTTTTAGATGACAATGATAGTAACCCAGGAGGGAGTAGTCCTCACAAAGACTAAAATGGTGAAGAGGAGTGCCAAAGACCCTGGTAAGGACAAGTTTCCTGTCAGAGGTATACTCCTTCGTTGTTTCTTACCTACTTTTTTTTGCCTTTTAATTTTCCTTCTTTTGTGCGCACGTGGCACTGTTTTGAGGACGTCCCAAAGGTGTTTGCTTGACGTTTGAGACTGGTCTCAAATTTGATGATCCGTTAAAGGATCCTATATCTCGGAGGACCTGACTGTCGTTGTTTCTCTGGCTAGGATATTTGATTCTGAGGGTAGGTCCGTGTCATATATACGCCAACTATGGATCAATCCATAAATGACATTGTTTCTGATTACCACTTCTTGATGAAGCCTGCTGATAACATCAAATAGTCTGATTATATTAGTATCGATTTCCCCCAGTTATGCTCATTGTTATTGCATATTCATAAGAAAATATACTCTTATTACTTTATATTTTATTTCAGGGTATAAATGAGCATTGGAACAAAGAAACGCGGATTTGGAAAGAAGAATCACGAAGTTACACTTGAATTTGTTGGATAGGAGAAAGTTATGGCGCAAGTACGACATTCAACCTACGCCGCCTCAAGAAATCACATAAAGACTAAAGCAACACAAGACTACGGCGTAACACCATCGACTAGGTTACGCCGTAGAGATTCAAATACTTAGCCAAATTTAGTGATCATCAAGGTTGCGTCGTAACCATACAAATGGGTTTTGGCAAAGAAATATACTAAAATTTTTTACAAGAGTTTTGCGGCGTAACCCGGCAATTAAGGTTACACCGTAACTATTATCAAGACTTGAAGGCGCCTAGTTATAAGGAACCTACAACGTAACCTTTACTTAAGGTTACGCCGTAAGTCAGTCGAGCCTATAAATACAAGCTCTAATTATGCCTTTTACATCATTCTCTCTACACCAAATCATAAGGGACGAATTCGGGCTCATTCAAGGACGAAATTCTGCAGTTCTAGAAGACTTTTCAGGGGAGAGTTCATTCCATACCATTCATAGTTTTAGCATCACATAAGTATTTGTATCAAATCCGATGTTTACTGTTTATTTAATTATGAACATTGTATTTCCTACACTTATTAATATGAGAGGCTAAACACTTTATGTATTAGCCTAGTTATGAATTTATCTACTCCTTTATTTATATTCTCGTTTATTTATCGCTTTATTTAGATATCTTTCTAGCCTATTGTTGAATCCTCGCATTTTAATAGTATTGAAGCTAGGGTAGTACCTCATTTGCTTGTTACTGCATGACCATTAGAACACTAGCATATTAGATTGTTTGAGGTGTGACCATCACCCTTGTGTAGGATTTGACCATAGGACTACCTACACTAGAAGAAATATGTAATAAATGCGGGAAAAACCTATGTGGACCAAATAAGGGTTTAGTGTTAAAACTACTAGATAGGTCTAGAAGATAGTTGGTACTTAATGACTAAGAACTAGATACTTGGTCACCCATGACCATCGGGGTTGGGATCTAGAGATTATAGATTAGGGCACAACGACCACTTGTGACCAATGACTTAGAACCACTATATATGGCGAGAATAGACATTACATAGGAACTAGATCATTGTATGATAAAGTATTAACTAGGCGAGCATATTTTTCTCCCATTGATTATTTCCACATTTCATTTTCGTTTGTTAATTATTTAAACAAATCAAAAATCATTTTAGTGACATTTAAGAACTTAAATTAGTTTCCGCCTATAGCTCTTGGTATGAACTTCGTTTTACCAATTTCTAGACTACTCACGACCAGGCAATGATTGCCTGTTAGTGCACACGTAGATCATAGGTAAACAAGTTAATATAAATATTAAAACATGATCTAGAAAATAAGTATCACCTGCCGAGATGGATAATTCTTCCTCAACTCAAGCCTATTCGAATCAAGCTAAGCTTTATAGTCTCAAGATGAAATTACTTGAGTTGAGGCAAAAGTTGATAATGATGAATTGAATTTGGAGCGTGATAAGACAACATCAATGTGTGAAACGTCAGCTCTGGAGGGTGATAACGAGTTACTCATACGTAATGGGAAGTTGGCTCAGTCCCGGGAAGTTTCTAAGAAATCTAAAGCTCATTTATCAGATTTGTTGGAGGAAAAGATAGATTTGCTTAAGTATATCCCCAAAATTTCCTCTTTCATTTTTTTGTTGTTATTAATTTATGCGAGGTTTCCTGGTCCTCCAAAAACTCTCTATTGATTTGGGAGCCATCGGATTCTTTAAAGCCATGACAATTAAGTACCCTGGCCTTCCAGTTTCTAAGAATGATGTTCCTCGGCTAGGGATGAGTTCCAAGAATTTCGAGTTTTGCCTGAGTGGGGCTGCGAGAGATCTCAGCTAGACTGAGTGGTCTTATTTGAAACACACTTTGGATGATTTGAGGTCGATATTTCCCCCTTGATTTCTTCACCCTAAGTTTTCCATTTGTTCCTCTAGTCAGGCTCAGTCTTGATTAGATGTAGCTTGGACTTATGGGTTGTGTCTTTTATGAAGACCTTTTTGTAACTTCCTAATGTCTGTTTAGGACTTTTATTTGTATTTTTTTTGTGCCTTTATGGTTGTCGTTTGATTTTCATGTCATCGAGGATGCTGATCCTTTACCTTTATGAAATGTTGAATTCCATTCTGTTAGCCTGATATGTATTAGAGCCTTTTGTTAAGTCATTTAGTTGACTTTTGTCTCCTTGATGGTTTTTGGCTTGAAATTGGCAAGTATATGTAAGGAAATAGCTTCCTTTTGCTTCTATCAAATAGTATATGCCATATTTGTTTGTTGTTTTTCTCTTTTTATGTCGAGATTTGTGGCTCATATAATCATTATCCATATGGAGCTCATTAGTGTTAAATACGAATTAGTATATCTAGTGATCAGATATATATATATATATATGACTGACTGTTATTGTAGGCCTCTACATAATGAATCAATCACACATAAACAATGATCTAGTAGGCGTTTAAGGAAGAAAGCTTAGAGAGAGAAAGTTCTAGAGAGAGAGATAAGACCATGTAGAGAGAAAACCATACTATGTGTTATTACATAATGATCTCACCCACTCATCAAATGAATGCATTTGATGTGTCTTATACATATGAAACGCCACTTATGGGCTCATAATGGGCTTGGGTTTTTTGTTGGACTAGGGCTTGTATAATTATAAGACTGGTTTATTGATTTAGGAAAACCAATTATAAGAAGTGTGTAGTATTAGGCAACTCAAACGTATTAGATTTGAGTCCCGAGATCGTTCCAAACGAGGGTTGAATGGAATTTTCAACTCACGTCGCGTTTAATGTGATTTGAATGGGAAAAAGGGATAATAAGATGTTTTCTAAACTACAGGGCAAGGGAAATAAATGGAAAGAAATTACGGGAACTAAATCTATAATGCAAATGAAGAATTAAAACTAATAATGCAAATTTAAACTAATATGCAAATTACGACTTTAATAAAACGCGATTTAAATGCAAACTAATCCAATTTAATATCTAAAAGTGATCTAAAATTATTCTAAAATTGAAAATGCAATTTGAAAATTATCTAAGATTAAAAACTAATTTTTATGATTTTTCTTGATTTAATTTGAATTAAAAACTATTTTTGTGTTTTTAAAATGGATTTAAAATACTAAAATTATGAAAACTAGTGAGAAAATTATAAAACTACTTTTAAAAAATCTAAAATAACTAAAAAGAATTTTCAAAACTGATTTTGTATTTTTCTGAATTTGTTTCTAATTTCTATGAATTTAAAAGCTATTTAAAACTAATTTAATTACTAAAAATTACTATTTGAACTAGGAAAATTAGGGAAAAATAACTTTTTGGCTTTTTATATTTTTATTAATCTATGAAAAATGAAAAAATATTTTTTTGAACCTTTTCCGAATTATTTGTATTAAACCCTAATTAAAAAGTATTAAAATCTAATTTTAAATGGGAAAAATAGCAAACAGTAATGGAAAATTATGAAAATTTCAGGAAAATTCTAAAATATGATGAAGAAGCTAGGAAAATTGTTAAAATCTACTTGCGATTACTGAATGTACTAGTTGCAATGTAATTGATTCAAATAAGCTACTAGAAAATTAAGCTACAAGCTGCAGAAGTGAACCAGAAGCAAAAGCAAGCTTAATTAATGCTAAAGTGACTCAAAGTGATCTACTGCAACAATTTATGACCAAATAAGCTAAGCCTAGAAGCTAAAAAGCTATCTACTATAGAATCTAATCTCAAACCAAACAGCCTACTACCCTAACTTGCAGCTTATCCAACTGCTTAGAAATAAGCTCAAACACAAATCCAAAAGTAGGAACCTAATCACAACCTAGCAAACTACTGATAAACCAAAGTTTAGCTATTTTGGACAAGTATTGAGCAGTTCAGAAGCTTATCTAAAAGCTGTGATAAATTCAGTTTACACTGAATTCATACACAGGACAGATATAGTTCAAATGATCAAGTTCAAGCTCTGATTTGAATGATTTTAAAAATTCACAAAATTAAACCAAAAATACTCTGATGTAAAACACCAACCAAAGTTGCTAATTCCAGAATTTTATTGAATTTGATCCACAGATGAAGATTTTAAAATTCCACAAAGTTTGATGTTTAGAAAGATTTTTGACAAATTGACTTTTATCACAGATATGGAATTTTGACTAAAATGAATTTTGAATTACTACAACTGAATGATTTTGATGTTTTATGGTAAAATGAAACTAGATCAAGCTATTTTATCTACTTCTACACCTAAATGCAAACTATTAGCTTCTAACTCCTAATAATGCAACTGTTCTATTAAATGAAGTCTGATTTTGACTTTTAATGTACTAGGATGCCATTTAATTACTGAATTAGCTAAAATAAACCTAACTGAGACTAAATCAAGTAATCTTAACCCATACTCTAACCTCAATATAAGATGCACATGCTTATGCCAAACACTATTTATGAATCTGTTTTGCAAATTCAAATCAGTGAACTACTAATTCAACCTATTGTATGAATGAAGCTAAATCTAATATGATGAATTGGAACTAAATGCAAAATTATACACTATCAGAATCCTCAAATTCCAATTCTACTACTCTATGCAGATTATGACTTATAAAAATAAACTCAAATTAACACAAACTAATATGCAGAGATTAACTACAACTAAAATATACTACTAAAAGCTATATTAAGCAGGTTTAAACACAATTAATCAAACAGAGCACCAATTACACTACTGCAACAATTTTAGAGATAGAGATTGGACTTACAAAGGTCCTGCCACTATGGCATGCTAACAAGAGATCAAATACCACTATTCTAAACTGAGATCAACCCAAATCAGATACAAATTAACCCAAATTCATCATCACCTCAGCAATTCAGAAGCATTCTTCCTTTATAAGTGCAGTTTGACTTAGTTTGACTATTTTTATGAATTGAATGTAGGAACTGAGTAGTGAGAATTTTAGCAAATAATAAGCTAAAGTGAGCTTATAAAAGCTTATAAAAACAGAAGACTAAAACTGAATACAGATTTAAAAACAGATTTGAGATATTTTTTTTATTTTTCAAATAATTTTTCCAATTTTTTTGTGAATTTTGTTTTTGAGAATTGACAAACTGAAAATGATATGAATTTAACTAAACTAATCAGATAAAATATCAATAAGCTAAAATTAAACAATAAAACAGTACTTTGGATTTGATGAGAATTTAAGCTAAAACAATACTTTTATTAATAAAACTTGAATACAACTTGAAATTTGAAATACAGAATTAAACTAAAACGAAATTAAACTACTATTACTACTCAGAAACTACACACTATTACAATGAAAATGAAGAGGTATTTATATTTTATAGGAAAGGTCTTGAGCTTGGAAGGATCTGGAATTCCACATTTGTGCTTCTTTTGAGCCTCTAGCATCCGTCAGATCATTCCCCACCTCACCAAATCAATCTGAGCCCTTGATGTGACACTTACACGTCCCATCCACCAATCATGTGCAAGGAAAAGGCACGGATTGCCAACCTGGCATTCGTGTCAGTGTGTGTGTCAGTAGAAAGTACTATGTTTCCCTTTAATTGGTTTAATTTGGTCAATTGAAGGCGAGGGGTATTTTAGGGTTCATAGTGCCTGGGTTATATGGGGGAAAAGGGGGTAAAAATCATGGCGGGTAAATTTTTTTTATGTTATTTCATTTTTGTTTGACTCGTTGACCGGGTGTAAAGAGGAAACGGGTATTGGACTTGGGTATACCGGGTATAGGATTGGGCCTTGGATAGTATTTTGGGCTTTAGGAGTAGTAGTTTAGGATTTGGACTTAGTATGTGATCCATGTAATATTTAAGGGACTAAACATGTACAATCTGAAAATCAAAGGACCAAGTCTGTAAATTCTGAAAATATAATCCAAGGACCATTCTTGTAAATCCCAAATAAACCAATGGCTATTTTTGCCAATTCTAAAACTCGGGGTAATTTACGCCAATTAAGAATTGAGGACTGATTCTGCAGTTTCTTTAAAGTTGATCATATCTTTCATAAATCATCCTCTCAAAGATAAAATCTTCACAATGCTCCCTTCGACCTTCCAACAAACCAAAGCTCTTTTATCTCTCGTGCTCGGGTTTTTGTGCTTTTGGCTTTTATTTGCGTGTTTTATCATGCTCCGTCTGCATACGTATAAACTCAAAAACAACAAATATTATGAATAAACGGCTTTTTCTTGGTTATTTTGAGCCTGATTTGGTAAAGAAAAGATATGTGTTTTAGCACATATCATTTATCATAACTAATCATGTATTAGCTTATCCAAGTCCAATAAGCCCAATACTAATCTATACTATCTATTACAATATCTAAACAAGATAGAAGGTTCCTATAGATAGAATGACCATCACTTTTCTAATGCTAACAACTATTTAACATAATGAGGTATTATCCTTTAGAATAAGTGAAACTACAAACTGTTTGTTTGTTATCTGTTTGGCTATCCCAGACATCTCTAAGATGTTTGTTACTTGATTATGTTTGTTGACACTATCTTGTGAAAAACCTTTCACTTTATAGTTACTTGCCAAGTAAGCTAATTGTGAGGATACGAGAGACATGACATGTTTACCTAGTCAATCACCAATAAATGTAAACGTAATATGTTTAAAAACATTAGTATGAAGAAGTAAGGAAAAATTTTCATGAGCGCTTTTGATAAGTCTTACATATTTTCCATATTACTATCTCTTTGAGGGAAAAAAACAAGGATAAAGATAGATAGGAGCTTATAGCTCTATGAAGGAATGTTAATCTATTCTCAATACTTTTTAGGGGAATAGTTGACCCTGTTTGAAGTTGTTGTTTAGATAACATAGCTCTTTGAGGAAATGTTCCCTCAAGCTAAGTTGTTGGCAGGAGAATGATCAACCCTATTTTTTTTTGTTTCCAAGAAATGAACTCCAATATTTGTCCGGTCCATGCATTTCAGTACTGCAATGAACCTTTCTTTGTAGCATTGGACGGTTTCATTGACAGCTTGCTTCAACAGGTTTGATGCCTTAGTCGAGCGAATCTTGTCATGTTTGTGTTGTTGTCTGGTGATGTTTGAGTTCATGTACTCTTTGATGTTGTTGTTTCTCATGGGAACAGTGTTGTTGTGTCTCCATGGGTTATTCAAGCCTAAAAAGTTAGCACGAAATTTTTGTTGTCTTGGGAGCTAAAAATATCCGAGGGAAGGATGTCCCTCTCCTAAGACTGGACCTTGCATCCTAATTGGAGTTGTGGTTGACTTGAGTGTCATATGTTTACGATGGTGTTTCAATGATCACATTGAAATTTGTAGAAAAACTTGACTAAGTTGATGTTTTGCACTGGTGGGAGGTGCACCGCTTATGACAACGATCTGTTTGTCGAGATTTGTTGGTTGTGTATCCACTGCGCTTACGGTGATGTACTCTTGGCTTGCTTGCTGATGAGTTGATGTATAGTGCTATCGACTTTCTACTTTTCCCTAGAGGTTCCTCTTGATTGTCGATATGCCCGCCTTTGTTGGGAACTAGATTTGAGATCGGATTGTAAAGACTTTTGCATGTAATTATTGTACCTCCTCCCTTCCCAACAAGGTATTGTATAGTGTGTGTGATTTGACGACATGGAACTCCATGATCATTGTTCTTGTCAGTGGATGTTGTTAATACAAATAAGCCGTAAAAACGTTTATTTATATTTTACGATCTTCTAATGTTTTGTCGATAACAAATGTAAAATCATTTTAACGAAACAAATAAAATACGTAAATGGTTTGAACTAATAGTTTCTAACATATTCACATTTTCACATAAAACACTAAAACAAGTATAAGTGATTTTATGATTTAATATTACATATGTACAACAACTAGTGTTTACATATTTGGGTAAAATATACACATAACTAGTATGTAGTATATTGAGTAATATAAATGGGTAGAAACTTAAGTATCATAACCCATTGGGCAAATACATTGAATGTAGTTGGAGTGCAACCCAAAGCCCATGACCCATAACTCATTGCATGACATCATGCTTATATCATATATGGATAATATCCATAACCCATGGTATTGACCCATACCGATGTCTGAATACATTGAACCCTTGGTGAGCACTCGAGAATGTCTAGATCATTGAACCCTTGGTGATCACTCGAGATACATTGTATCTAGCTAAAGACCCATGGATCAACCCATGACCCATGACCCATAACCCAAAATACCCATGGGCGAAGAGGAGCGTTCCACGGATCCACGGCTTTGTGCTAGCGGATCCGCTTGTGGGAGGGATCCAGCGGGATCCGGAGAAAAGTAGAGAATTTTCTCTATAAATGAGAGCCATTTCTTCCTTTCTACTCGGCACTTTACACATACTTCCCCAGTATTATACCTCTCTAACCTCGGATCCAAGTGATCTATGTAGTTTGTCTTTGTTTTCGTGTGATTCTAGGTTCCTCTTAAAGGCGCGATCACCACTTCGAAGGCGAGCAAGCTCAAGTCCATGAGTTGCCAAGCTTTGTCATCATCAAGACAACTAAGGTTCTCTTGTTGATAGTTCTTTCTTCCTTCGTAGATGTTGGGTCGAGGGCATTAGTGAAGGATGCCGAAAGTGTCAAGGCAAAGCATTAGTGAAAGGTGCTTATCGTTCGTGTCAAAAGCATTAGTGAAGAATGCTAAAGGTGTCAAGACGAAGGCATTAGTGAATGGTGTCAGCGTTGTGTCAAAGGCATTAGAAGGATGCCTAAGAACCAAATCAAGTGGCATTTGGGAAGAGTGCCTGGGTCGTATAATCGATGAGGTGCATCGTTATACATATAAGTATTTGTTTATTTCAGGATGGTGATATCCTTTATGGTGTTGTAACAAGTTAGATCTCCTTGAGATTAGGTGTGTGTTGTGAAGGGTAGTAGTTCCTCCATAGTAATGGAACTAGGTGCTTAGCCTAGTACCTAATAAAGGGTGGCGACGTTGCGATAGGATTAGTTCTCCTTGGTGTGAAAGAACTGGTGATTAGCCTAGCACCGTATAAAGGGTAAGCGACGTTGTGTTAGGTGTGGTTCGCCTGGTGTGAAGGAACTCGGTATTTAGCTTTGTCTGGAAAAAGGTTAAGCGGCGTTGTGAAGGCTTCTCCGCCATAAGGAGTTGGTGTAGTGTTCTGAACTCTCGAGTAGGTGACTCGGGGGAGTGGAGTAGGCAAGGAAGGTGTCCTTGTAGCGAACCACTATAAATACTTGTGTCGTGGTGATGTGCTTCTACTCTTTATCTTTCATTACACGTTTATATATCTATCTATCAACATCCAACATAAACAACCAAATAGATTGACATAAGTCGATCTAAATATTTAAAGGAAGTTTTAAATTGGTAAAACTATTCAACCCCCTTCTAGTTTTCCACAATTGGTATCGAGCTTAGTTACCAAGTTTTTTTGTATATTGTACTTTGAAAACTTGATACGATCCGTGTATGTTTGAAAACTACAAAGAGAATTTCTTAAAACAAAATGTCATGTTTTTAGAAATCATCATATGTTGGATAGTGATAGATCATTCTAACATTTTCCTTTGAGAAGTATTCATACTAGGATTTGGGTATCTTAGAAGATCATGAAGTATTTCGCGTCTATGGTTTCTAAAACCATAAAAAGGGAATATAACAAAGGATTGGGGTATCTTAGATGATCATGAAGTATTTCGCGTCTATGGTTTCTAAAACCATAAAAAGGGATATAGCAAGGTATGTTTTCTTAGTTACATTTTTTTAAAAGCAGCTAAATTGCTTGTGGAAAAATGGTGATATATGCTTCTATCTTATAATAAGGATAACATGAAAAGTGTTTTAGTGATTTTTTTTCTTTGAAGTTTTGTTGTTAGATATCTTGTTAATCAAGCTTGAATAAAGGTAAAATGGGTAATATAACTTCACTAAAAAGTCTACAAAGACTAAACCTTTTCGTCGGGTCCAAACGTACATTTTATAATTACGTGTCGGATCCGCGGATCCCTCGGGTTACTTGGATGGATCCTCGAGCAAGGGATCCGTGGGATCCGTGGTACGAAGATTTTGTCTCAATTTCAAAAATTCATAACTTTTAACCGTAAGTCGTTAGAAGTCGTGCCACCTATCGTTTTAAAGGTATTTGAGTCTACTTTCATTTAAAAATGATTTCATAAACTGATTCAAAACAATAATTTACAGAATCATTGATTTATAATAGAAAGTCATTGTTCGGTCATAACTTTTGCACAAACTTTTGATCTAATTGGAGACGGATGTTTTCGCTTTTGAATAACAATGTGTCCTCTATTGAAATTAAGGTTTTGATCATATTTATAAATATAAAAAAAACTAATCAAGCTTGGTATACATGTTTATATTTAACACAAAGCGATGAAAAGAACTTTTGTATGCTATGCTAAATGATAAATTATCTTCTTTGCATTACTTGATTATTTGCTTATCTCAAATACCTTTTGTGCTTGTTTGATTGAATAGCATATGTGGTTTCCTTACCTTGCTATTCATTCTCTTGTTTGTCGATTTAGTAATATTCTACTAATCAATGTTCTATTTGAAGGAGTGTTTGGGATAACATCTAGTTGTGTCGAAAATGTTAGTTTAGATATTTAGATAAGTCATATAGGTTGAAAAATGTTTAAAACATATAACACACTAAATGGATTTTTGATTGAGTTTGTCATATGTGCTTATATGATTTCCTTTGTTCTTGTATCATTTTCTAAAAACAACAAGAATGTACATCGGATCATAACCTACACTTGTGTTGATGATGTACTCTCCCGTTTTCCTTTTCATGATCGCTCTCCAAGCTTCATAGTAGGATTGACAACTTGATTATTTCATCCGATATACTCAAGTAAATTATTTTGCAACGCAAATATAATTGTTCATATCCGAAAGTCCAAACTCAAGCTTTCCAACAACATATGTTGAACTAGCTCATCGACCATTTTTGTTGTTTACCATATGGACAACTTTTAAACTTATTTTAACATGGCGCCTTCGTCACCTTAGTTGTCTCAAGCATAATATTAAGCGAAGCAAAGTATCATCATTTTACTCTTGATAGGCCATTGTAGGAATATAAATTTTCCTAACTTGAGAGTGAATCTTGGAGAACTTATTGCACTAGAAACTCAATTTGACCTAACGGTTGAATTGCTTCCTTGATAGAAGTTGGGTATGTGGAATCACCCGTAAAATGGTCGTGTTTAGCCGTAATTGAGCACGGCTAATACTTGATTATCATATTCATTCTCTCACTTGGGAAATTTATACTCCCATGTTTTCCTAAAATAAGTTTACAATGGAAATACTTTGCATTGTCTTAGGATTACTAATCAAACAAGTTGTAAAATAAAATTTTCTTTTAGTTAATCACAACCACTTGCCTCATCAAGCGATTATCTTGCTTTTATCGAGAAGAGCTACATGACTTCATGGACAAAGTTCATTGTATGCTAATCACCATCCGTAATGACTATACATAGTTCATTGCTTCCGTTGGCCAAAACAACCCTATTGTCTTGAACACCATCATCTACTCTGCACGCCATTGTTAATACAAACGATTTACTAATCTAGACCGTAAATCTATTTTGAGCTTCTTGAATAACGGTTGTTAAGTTTGATAAACCTATGTGTTACTTGTGAGCTAGATCTCATTTAATTGCTTATGTGCTATTTCTACATGCTCTTAGTATGTTTTACTTGTATACATGTATACTTGCAGAGATCATTAGCTTCTAAGTTCGATACTTAGAACAAACGCTCATCATTAAGTAAAGCGTCCCGGATGCCGGATCCTAGTTTGTAACTATCCGGATCCTCAGTGAAGGATCCGTGGGATCGAGCAAATAGAAGTGGAATTTCAATCTTTACACCTCGAACCATGTTCCTAGACTACTTCACACTAGTTGAACTTAATACCTTAGGATCTCTTAAGTCCTTCTCAAGCTTAGTAAGCTTCGCACTCACTCATAGCTCATTAAGGATCACACTCAAAGTGCTTTTCGATCTATCGTTTCACTAAACTCATTACTCTTCCGCCTCTAGATCACTCATTATTTCTCACATGATCCTCATCTAGACCTAGAAATCTTTCGATTATGGCAAAATTGATCATAATCATCCTTACCTCAAAATTGGTGAAATGGATCAAATTCTAGTTCTTCCACCTTAAAACCTTTAGCATCTTCTCCAAGACATTATCCTAAGTCACTGCTCGATCACTAGGATCATCTAGCTCCATTGACAATCTCAAGATTTTAGTGTCATCTTTGTTCATTCATTGGTACTCATGAAAGTTCTAATTTCTTTCATATAAGGCAATCATTAGCTACATCACTCATTGCCGCTTGAACATTTAAGTACCCTTCCATTTAAAGACACTTAGGAGGCTGAAACATTCAAAAGGTATAGGCTTTAGACCTTTCAAACATCACTTATCCCTTCCTAGGCTGCTGAGAGCCGGATCCTAGGATTAGCTAGCGGATCCCCATTGGTGGGAACCGTAGGATCCGGGTGACAGTTTATGTCAACTCTTGCTCAAACAATCATTTCAAGCTCATCTTGCTAACTTGAACACTCCACTCATCCTAATAAATCTGAAGTTGACTCTTGTGCATGCTAATCATCACATTCCAAAGGATATTAGAGACTTAAGTCTTGAATGCACTTGCTAAATCCTTCCCTTTATAAGTCATCTTGCTAGAATCCTTAGTCATCAAACACAACATAATTCTCGACATTTAGAAACCTTTTCCTTAGTCATTTCATCATGAGGAAAGCTCTGGTGCTAACTCGTCCAACCAAGAACCACCAAGAAACTTGCTCGTGTTGTACAGAAATTTCCTCAACCGAATCATCTCCGGTTAAACCCGCAAATGGTGGGACTTCCATCCACGAATCATCATCCATAAGAGATAATAGTGCTAGAATCTCACCTCAACAAACCCAATCAACAATTGCCAAGGGAACCGCAATAATTAGCATTAAACCTCTTAGGTTAGAAAAGGGATCATCGAGCTCTAAACCAAACGTACCTAGTTCTAGCAAAATTTCTAAACCTTCATTCCTAGAGCATGGACTACACTCCTTTACCGAGCCTCTCTCTATTCATTAGAGCATTCACAACCGAGAACTTCCCATTCACCAACCTTCTCGTTAAAATAGGAACCACCTACATCACCAACTAGTCCATCGTTAGAAACAAGGAACCACCAAGGACTTGATCATATGGAGGAATTTCCATTACCACCACTCTCATTCCTAGTAGAACCTCATCCTAAATTACTCAATGTACCTCCACCATCATTTGTAGAACCTCCTCAAAACATCATGTTCCTAATCAAGACAATAATTGCTCTAATTGTCTAATCACCCAAGGACTTGTTCAAGAAATACGAAATGAGTTGCATTTCATGTTTAATCATCTTCTTGAAATATTAGACCAAATCAACAAGTCTACTCATCCTAGAATCAAGCACATTGTTGCTTCTTAAGCTTTAGTCACTTATTAGTATTAGTAGAATATGGCTAAATCATTCTCTTAGTTTTTAGAGATTTGTTGATCATCTCTTATGTTTTATTGAATGATAGTTTACTTGCCATATTGCATTGAGTATATGTTTGTTGGTTGAATACATATCTCATTTTGATGTTAACATTACTTGTTACATCACCATTCTTTGAATTAATCATCGGCTATACGGATCCTCAAAATTGCCTAGACGGATCCCTACTAGGAGGGAAAGTGGGATCGTGAGATGAGAAAACTATTTTCTACTAACTTGGATCACATATGCAGAAATTTTGCATTATACTTGTTTTCTAACCTTTGTTTTGTAGTTATTCAATCTACACTTGAAGCCTTTGACACCACAAAGCTAGGGGAGCTTTGTGTCAAAACAATACATTGCAAATTACTTGCAATATTAGGATTACATTTCTCGACATCCTTTGCAAAATTGCAATCATCAAGGGCACATTCGTCACTTAGGCGAAATCTTTTGCAAACTTAGTTGCAAACAAACTAGATTAGTATTACTTTCTTGGCGCCACTCACCTAGGGATGGACTCGTCAAGGGGAGTAAAACGAGATCCTTTCCATTACTTGCTCTCACCTCTTTTATTTCTTTCATGTTTTTCTTAAAAACAATGTGTTTCTTTCTTCAATGCTCTTTTGTTTGACAAAAGGGAGAAGAAAGTAAAACTACAAATTCAAACTTTTACAATTTTAGCTTTTCCTTAAAATAATTTTATGTTTTGTCATCAACAAAAGGGAGATTGTTAATACAAATAAGCAGTAAAAGCGTTTATTTATATTTCACGATCTTCTAATGTTTTGTCGATAACAAGCGTAAAATCATTTAACGAAACAAATAAAATACGTAAATGGTTTGAACTAATAGTTCTAACATATTCACATTTCACACAAAACACTAAAATAAGTATAAGTGATTTTATGATTTAATATTACATATGTACAACAACTAGTGTTTACATATTTGGGTAAAATATACACATAACTAGTATGCAGTATATTGGGTAATATAAATGGGTAGAAACTTAAGTATCATAACCCATTGGGCAAATACATTGAATGTAGTTGGGTACAACCTGTCACAATTCTCAATTTCCGTTCATTTCTCATACTCCATATTCATCATTTCATAACGGTTTGTGCATGGTTTTGCATTTTTCATTACGCGTTATTTTCTTATTAAATAAACGTTATCGCGTGAGTTATTATTTTGAGCATTTTATCCGTTACTTTCAAAAATGATCCCGACATATTTTAAAACTTACATTTAGTTTATAAAACTATATTTTGACTTTACCTAGTGTTTTAAATTTAATTGGTATATAAATCGTTAAAGTTATATTATTACGGCGTTTTCTTAAAAACTATCGATAATTTTATATCACTCAAATTTCACAAGGAATGTATTTTACAATTTTATAAAATCATTATACTCTATTTTGATCTATTAAAATTTACTTGTACCAAAAGTTACCATTTACCTTACAAGTTACCTTTTTACCTACACCTTTCACTTAAATCTTTTAACAAACAATACAAGTATTTATACAAGTATATAAAAAAAAATATATATCTTGGAGGAACATGATTCCCCAATAACCGCCCTAGGGGTATTTCATTTATTGTTTGGTAAATTTCTTACATAAACTAGACTTATACTCCACTTTCCTTCACTTACTTCATTCACACAAATAATTCAAGCTAGTCAAGAGTTTTCTCCTCCTTTTCCTTCTCTCTAGATCGGCCAAACTCAGAGAAGAAGAAAACATCAACAATTTACCAAGCTCAAGTTTTCACAATCTAGTTTACACTCTTGTTTGGGTTTTGAAATAAAAACCTAGGGTGTTTAGGTTTAATCCTTTGTTCTAATCACCTCATCATATCACTAGTAAGCATCTCATGTTTATTTTCATCTTACATATTCATTTCATACTCATCTCATCATTTTTGGAGCAAGCATGCAAGACTTGTGTTGTTTATACCATTTTTCCATTGATTTTTAGTGTTATATATATATAAGGTCATCCTATAATTATCCCCTTGGTATATGTTGGTCTTGATGATGTTTAGGAACCCATGACACCCTAAGAAGGTGTATGGTAGGATTAGTATAGCTTTGGAGTTGATTTGAAGGGATTAGAATAGGTTTAGTACGAGAAAAACTATTTTCGACTAGTATAAAATGTGTTCTGTCCTTGTTTTACTTTTACGGAAAATCCGACGGTAGGCACGAAATTTTGGCCTTGATATTTAGAAAATATACTTTAAAAGCGAACCCGTGGCCGCTTGAGCGGAATAAAACGGAGTTATAACGAAGAAGTTATGAGTTTTAAAGTTTGTGACGAAATATATTTTTACGAAATTTCAGCAACATGTTTTTGTTTTATTCGAGTCAAAAGCAGCCTTAAGCTTTACAAATTATTTCGACTTATCAAAATATATTAGTATACTTTGATACGAAGCTAAGGACATATAATGCGTGAAAGCGGTTTGAAGCGACAAAGATATACACGTTTTGTAAAATTGCCGTAACTATTATTTTACGAAAAACTATATTATTTTTACTGAGACAAGTATTACGGTAACTAAAGCGACCATGTTTGAGGCTGTTTTTAACAAGGATGTGGAACTTTTTGGAACGAAATGTCTTCTAATGAAATCAAGATCACCGAGCATATTTTTCAAAACAATCAACCGTTTGTATAGCGGAGTTTTAATAAATTAATTACGGTTGCTCAAACTTGGCCGAAACTCACTTTTTACACAACAATTAGACAAAACCACCATCTTTAACCCTTATTATCTTTATGTTCGAGACCTTTATGTCGAAAACTCCTGAACTGAAACTTTTAGATTTGATACAAACATTCCAAAACCGTCGAGTTCGTTCTCTAACGTTCGACGTACACCATTTTACGACTAGTTTTTCGAAGCCATTTTTGTCACTTTGATGAAATTTCCGACGACATTGTTTTACGATGAAAAGTAAAAATTTCACCATAAATCATTACAAAACCATTGTAGGATGACATTTTGACGTAAATACTTGTAAAGTAATTTAAGATTGGGCAAGAAGTCAAAAGAGTATTTTTCGACGATAAGTATTATTTTCAAAACTCACAAATGGTATAAATAACATACGAAATGCATGCATAACAACATATCATAACTCAAGTCATAACATTCATTTTAGGTCGCGGATAGTTTCCGAGCCTCATTTTCGATGCACATCATTTTGTTAGCATATTAATCACACCGGTGAGTTCATACCCGCTTTTACTCGTTTAAATTCTTATAAACTATTTGGGGCGAGATACATGCTTATTTATCAAAACATTTAAACTCTATTGCCAAACAACATTTCATATACTCTAGACTTGGTGCGTGTAGTGATTAAACTTAAACAAACATCCCAATATTTATATGTTGGAAGGCCATTAATTTGGATACTGACCAACGTGAGTCGTTGGAGGAACATCCGGCATTTATATGTTGGAAGGCCATTTTATGGATACATCCCAGCGTGGCGTTGGAGGAACATCAAACACGAGTTGTTGGAAGACCCTTGTGGTGACATTTATACTTTTAACTACTATGATATATGCATACATGATTGACATACTATATTTTGGCAATGGGTTGTGAACACACGAGTTCGCGAGTTTTGTATGGGCGGAACTTGGGCCGGTGGATTCACAATGCCTTTGCTGTGTGAACATTTCTCAAAGTATTCCAAATCATTTTGTTACAAACTTATGAACTCACCAACCATTGTGTTGACACTTTTTAGCATGTTTATCTCAGGTCTTAAGGTGATAGCACTTCATGGAGCTTTTGGGTCGCATGGCATACATTGGAGTCTTGTGCTTTTAACAATTACCATTCGACATGTTTTGTAAACTCCTTGTGTATTATCAAACTTTGTGAATTCTTGTGGTGTAAACTTTAACTTATTTATCGAATGGTAAACTTTTCAAAACGTCTCATTATAGAGGTCGTTTTCTGTATCCATACTTTGTGCTATGACGTTATACCCCAATGACACTATCGTTCACTGCGATATTTTGGGGTGTGACGATTGGTATCGAGCCTTGGTTATAGAGAACTAGGTTGCATTTTAGTTCCTAGACTATAACCGCCTCACGTCGATCCTTTCGTTTCCTATTGCCTTACTCACTTTTCATGCGCATATGTTTTCTTAAGTATTCCTTCTAGAAACACCTCATTAGATAACGTAGTTTCCTTGTACCAATAGGGAGTCCCAAAATCTAGTTGGGTCATCAAAGATATGGAGCTCGATGTGAGCACTTATCTAACTTGATCTCGTGGCGGTTCTTGTTTGATGAGATGCGAGATCGAGCTAAATAAGTGTTACTATAAAGTGGATAGATTTGATGATTTTGCCCGAGGATGGGAGTTCTCTTGAGGATACTTTGGGGCTGCGGCGACTAAACCTCATAGTGACTTTAGCACCTAACGAACTTCCTATACACCAAGTGCGACTCTTCCTAGATACCTACCTAAATTCCTCCTCCACCGTTTAGAATCGGATGATAGATTGGCTACCTATTTAAGTAACAACAATCGCCGAGACATGTGTGCTTGGTGGTATGTACATGTGTGAAATGAGGCAATTATAATTATGGTGGCCAACATAATTATAAATGCATCACAACTCACGTGGACATATCGACCACTTATCGTGAGATCGGTGTGGACACCTTAGGAACCAATTTGTGGCGTGGTATTATATTTGAGGGCGTTAAGTATAGACATTTGGAAATTCAACGGTTCTTTCCTTGCGAGATCATGGCACCAAAGAGAGTAACACGCATCTCTGGCCGAGGTGGTGCGGTACGAGGTGGAATGGCGGTGGACGTGGAGGTAGAGGAGGCGGTAGCGACATGGGTAATAATGACAACAACATCGGCGGAAACCACGATTTTGCGCCATCATCGCCAACAACTTCAAATCTTGCTTCCCACTATTGTCGCGCAAGTTGAAATCATATGAATAACTCGGGAAACCACGGGGCAGGGCAGTCTGGCGACACCAACAATGTGGTGGCGGTAACAACAACAACAACACCAACAACAACAACAACGAAATTGGATGCACATATAAGGAATTTTCGGCATGCAAACACGTGGAGTTTGATGGTATAGGAGGTGCTTTGGCTTATACTCGATGGGTAGAAAGGCAGTCGATGATCGACATCGACAATTGTGCCACACATCGAGGGTGAAGTATGTTGCTTGTTTGCTATCGGGAAGGCATTGACATGGTGGAATACACAGCTCTGGCTAGGGGCGGAGAAGCGACTATAGGCATGACATGGGACGAATTCAAGGAGTTATTGAAGAGGAGTCTTGCCTTGACAATGAAATGCGAAACTAGAGGATGAATTTTATCACCACTCTATGATAGGGGCTGGTCACGCACCTCCTACACCGACCGATTTCATGAGTTAGCTAGACTAGTTCCTCATCTAGTTACCCCGAGTCCAAGAGAATCTCGAGGTACATATATGGTCTTGTCCCGAAATCTGTGGGACCGTGAAAACAATCGAGCCATCTACAATACAAAGTGCGATCACGAGGGCAAGAACCACGGCGCATTTGAGATGGTTAGAAATGGTACTTTGAAGAGCAAAGATAAGAGGAAGGAAGCAAGTGGGTCGAATAAGCGATAGGCGTGGTAGCGGACAAACAAAAGGACAAGAGTTTTGTGGCAACTGCTGAACAAAGAGAGTATCTTGGTACACATCCCAAATGTGCTAAATGTGCTTATCATCACCAAGTCCAAGCCACCGCCGCTTATGTACAATATGCAATCGGTCGAATCATTTTCAAGCGATGTAGAGGCGTGCAAGACCAATAACAACGGTTAACACGGGCAACATGAGGAATAACCAAAAGACTTGCTTTGAATGTAATAGCCGAATCACTTAGGAATAATTGTCCTTAGTTGAATAAGCCACCGATGCAAGCTCCTCTAGGCGTGGCAATTGAAGGAAATAACCCGAACCATGACTCAATATCGGTCCCCAGGGTCGAGCATTCTATATAGGGACCGAGGAAGCCCGCAATGCGTGGCGCACGCGTTTTCATAGACCATTAAGTGATCCACCGTATTATTTAGATTGGTGAGTCTCCTTAGATAAGAAACCTAGACGCGTAAGTTTTGGCATAAACACTTTGACCATACACTTGATTTCGCAAAACCTTAGGGAAGAATCTTATGTATCATCGATTGAATCGCGAGGACGCGATTCCTCTATCAGGGGAAGAATGTCACAATTCTCAATTTCCGTTCATTTCTCATACTCCATATTCATCATTTCATAACGGTTTGTGCATGGTTTTGCATTTTTCATTACGCGTTATTTTCTTATTAAATAAACGTTATCGCGTGAGTTATTATTTTGAGCATTTTATCCGTTACTTTCAAAAATGATTCCGACATATTTTAAAACTTACATTTAGTTTATAAAAACTATATTTTGACTTTACCTAGTGTTTTAAATTTAATTGGTATATAAATCGTTAAAGTTATATTATTACGACGTTTTTCTTAAAAACTATACGATAATTTTTATATCACTCAAATTTCACAAGGAATGTATTTTTACAATTTTTATAAAATTATTATACTCTATTTTGATCTATTAAAAATTTACTTGTACCAAAAAGTTACCATTTACCTTACAAGTTACCTTTTTACCTACACCTTTCACTTAAATCTTTTAACAAACAATACAAGTATTTATACAAGTATATAAAAAAAAAAAAAATATATCTTGGAGGAACATGATTCCCCAATAACCGGCCCTATGGGGTATTTCATTTATTGTTTGGTAAATTTCTTACATAAACTAGACTTATACTCCACTTTCCTTCACTTACTTCATTCACACAAATAATTCAAGCTAGTCAAGAGTTTCTCTCCTCCCTTTTTCCTTCTCTCTAGATCGGCCAAACTCAAGAAAAGAAGAAAACATCAACAATTTACCAAGCTCAAGTTTTCACAATCTAGTTTACACTCTTGTTTAGGTTTTGAAATAAAAACCTAGGGTGTTTAGGTTTAATCCTTTGTTCTAATCACCTCATCATATCACTTGTAAGCATCTCATATTTATTTTTCATGTTACATATTCATTTCATACTCATCTCATCATTTTTGAGCAAAAACATGCAAGACTTGTGTTGTTTATACCATTTTTCCATTGATTTTTAGTGTTATATATATATAAGGTCATCCTATAATTATCCCCTTGGTATATGTTGGTCTTGATGATGTTTAGGAACCCATGACACCCTAAGAAGGTGTATGGTAGGATTAGTATAGCTTTGGAGTTGATTTGAAGGGATTAGAATAGGTTTAGTACGAGAAAACTATTTTCGACTAGTATAAAATGTGTTCTGTCCTTGTTTTACTTTTCTGGAAAATCCGACAGTGAGGCACGAAATTTTGGCCTTGATATTTAGAAAATATACTTTAAAAGCGAACCCGTGGCCGCTTGAGCGGAATAAAACGGAGTTATAACGAAGAAGTTATGAGTTTTAAAGTTTGACGACGAAATATATTTTTTCGAAATTTCAAGAACATGTTTTTGTTTTATTCGAGTCAAAAACGAGCCTTAAGCTTTACAAATTATTTCGACTTATCAAAATATATTAGTATACTTTGATACGAAGCTAAGGACATATAATACGTGAAAGCGGATTTGAAACGACAAAGATATACACGTTGTAAAATTGCCGTAACTATTATTTTCCGAAAACTATATTATTTTTACGAGACAAGTATTACGGTAACTAAAGCGACCATGTTTGAGGCTGTTTTAACAAGGATGTGGAACTTTTGGAACGAAATGTCTTCTAATGAAATCAAGATCACCGAGCATATTTTTCAAAACAATCAACCGTTTGTATAGCGGAGTTTTAATAAATTAATTACGGTTGCTCAAACTTGGCCGAAACTCACTTTTTACACAACAATTAGACAAAACCACCATCTTTAACCCTTATTATCTTTATGTTCGAGACCTTTATGTCGAAAACTCCTGAACTGAAACTTTTAGATTTGATACAAACATTCCAAAACCGTCGAGTTCGTTCTCTAACGTTCGACGTACACCATTTTACGACTAGTTTTTCGAAGCCATTTTTGTCACTTTGATGAAATTTCCGACGACATTGTTTTACGATGAAAAGTAAAAATTTCACCATAAATCATTACAAAACCATTGTAGGATGACATTTTGACGTAAATACTTGTAAAGTAATTTAAGATTGGGCAAGAAGTCAAAAGTATTTTTCGACGATAAGTATTATTTTCAAAACTCACAAATGGTATAAATAACATCTGAAATGCATGCATAACAACATATCATAACTCAAGTCATAACATTCATTTTAGGTCGCGGATAGTTTCGAGCCTCATTTTCGTGCACATCATTTTGTTAGCATATTAATCACACCGGTGAGTTCATACCCGCTTTTACTCGTTTAAATTCTTATAAACTATTTGGGGCGAGATACATGCTTATTTATCAAAACATTTAAACTCTATTGCCAAACAACATTTCATATACTCTAGACTTGGTGCGTGTAGTGATTAAACTTAAACAAACATCCCAATATTTATATGTTGGAAGGCCATTAATTTGGATACAAATTTAACGTGAGTCGTTGGAGGAACATCCCGGCATTTATATGTTGGAAGGCCATTTTATGGATACATCCCAACGTGAGCGTTGGAGGAACATCCCAACACGAGTTGTTGGAAGACCCTTGTGGTGACATTTATACTTTTAACTACTATGATATATGCATACATGATTGACATACTATATTTTGGCAATGGGTTGTGAACACAGGTTGCAAGTTTTGTATGGGCGAACTTGGGCCGAGTGGATTCACAATGCCTTTTGTGTGAACATTTCTCAAAGTATTCCAAATCATTTTGTTACAAACTTATGAACTCACCAACCATTGTGTTGACACTTTTAGCATGTTTATCTCGGTCTTAAGGTGATAGCACTTCATGGAGCTTTTGGGTGCATGGCATACATTGGAGTCTTGTGCTTTTAACAATTACCATTCGACATGTTTTGTAAACCCTTGTGTATTATCAAACTTTGTGAATTCTTGTGGTGTAAACTTTAACTTATTTATCGAATGGTAAACTTTTCAAAACGTCTCATTATAGAGGTCGTTTTACGTATCCATACTTTGTGCTATGACGTTATACCCCATGACACTATCGTTCATTGCGATATTTTGGGGTGTGATGATTGGTATCGAGCCTTGGTTATAGAGAACTAGGTTGCATTTTAGTTCCTAGACTATAACCGCCTCACGCCGATCCTTTCGCTTCCTATTGCCTTACTCACTTTTCATGCATATGTTTTCTTAAGTATTCCTTCTAGAAACACCTCATTAGATAACGTGTTTCCTTGTACCAATAGGGAGTCCCAAAATCTAGTTGGGTCATCAAAGATATGGAGCTCAAGAATGAGCACTTATCTAACTTGATCTCGTGGCGGTTCTTGTTTGATGAGATGCTAGATCGAGCTAAATAAGTGTTACTATAAAGCTGGATAGATTTGATGATTTTGCCCGAGGATGGGAGTTCTCTTGAGGATACTTTGGGAACTGCTGGCGACTAAACCTCATAGTGACTTTAGCACCTAACGGAACTTCCTATACACCAAGTGCGACTCTTCCTAGATACCTACCCTAAATTCCTCCTCCACCGTTTAGAATCGGATGATAGATTGGCTACCTATTTAAGTAACAACAATCGCCGAGACATGTGTGCTTGGTGGTATGTACATGTGTGAAATGAGGCAATTATAATTATGGTGGCCAACATAATTATAAATGCATCACAACTCACGTGGACATATGCGACCACGCATACGTAGATCGGTGTGGACACCTTAGGAACCAATTTGTGGCGTGGTATTATATTTGAGGACGTTAAGTATAGACATTTGGAAATTCAACGGTTCTTTCCTTGCAGAGATCATGGCACCAAAGAGAGTAACACGCAGTACCGGCCGAGGTGGTGCGGTACCAAGGGGTGGAATGACAGGTGGACGTGGAGGTGAAATGGCAAGTAACGGCGAACGTTAGAGAACGAACCATTGTCGAAACAAAACCATTGAAAGAAAGCAACACTTTGTTTTTAAGAAAAATGTGTGAAAAATAGAAAGGAAATAAGAAATAAAAAGCAAGTAACGGGAAAGGTTCTCGTCGTTACTCCCCCTTGACGAGTCCATCCCTAAGTAAGGGCGTCAAGAAAGTAATGCTAATCTAGTTCATTTGCAAATTTTGCAAAAGATTACGCCTATGTGGGTGTGCTCCCTAGATGATTGCAATTTTGCAACGGAAGTCATGAAATATAAATCTAAGATTGCAAGTAATTTTGCAATGTATTTGTTTTGACACCAAGCTCCCTTAGCTTTAGGGTGTCAAATTCTTCATGTGTTAATTGAATAACTACAAAACAAAGGTTAGAAAACAAGTATAATTCACAATTTCATGCAAATGTGGTCCAAGTTAGTAGGAAAATAGTTTCGTCTCACGGATCCGGTTCCCTCCTAGTAGGGATCCGTCTCAGGCAATCTGAGGATCCGTTTGGGTCGATAAATAAAATCAACAAAGGTGATATAACAAGTAATGTTATCACATAAATGAGATATGAATACAAAGTAATCATATGCTCAACAAAATAACAAGTAGCATGTAATTCCATTTAATAAAACAAGAGTTACGATATACATGACTCTAAAAATAAGAAAATAGACAATACATTACTAGGAATTTCTAGACCAACTAACACTTGATGCTAGGACACCACTAAAATTCTTCTAACTCAAGTTTTGTTTAGGTTTGATCTCGTCGAAACGTTCGAGGAGATGATAGAACATGAAACGTTGGTCTTCTCGTACTTCATGTATCAAACTTTCAACATGTTGACAATGATAGCAATCTTTGTCATGGCTAGGTAGTGGTGGTGGATGAAATGAAATGGCTTGATGCGAAGGATCAAGTGAAGCGGCTTGTGGAGCTTCAAACGATGAAGGGATTGGTGGAGGTGCATTTGAGAATGCCTCGACCAAGAATGATGGTGGTGGTAAAGAAGTGTCATTTTCCATATGGTCGGGTGGTTAACTTTGATGATTTCTCATAATCCAAATAGGATTATATGATGGAGATGGTGAAAAAGGAAGCCGGAGCAAGTGTTGACTCAACACCTTGATTTTGAACCATTATTCCTCCTAATGAGGAGAATGTTGTCGTGAAAGCGGATGAGACGGCCTAGAGGCAAGTCCTCTAAATTGTAGAGGTGTGGTGATGTTAGTGGTGAAGTAAATGAAATAGCTCTAGGAACCAATGGTGATGGTTTAGTGGAGATGATATTGTTTGGCCTAGGAGGTATGGTGGTGTTTGGCATAGGTAGTTTTGTGGGTACTATCCTTTTAGGAATTGGTTTGATTGGATGATGAAGGATTCTATCATTTGTTGGCTTGACCGAGATGATTCGGTTGAAGAGATTTCGTGTACAACACGAACCTTTTCATGGGTGGTTCTTTGGTGGATAAGTTACTACTTGGGGTTTTCCTCATGATGAGATGATTTCAAGAGGTTGCAAGAGCTTAAAGTTAGGATGAGAGTGATGACTATGGAGGTCCTAACAAGGTGGTTTATAAAGCAAGAGATTTGGCAAGTGCATTCAAGCCTTAAGCCACTAGGATTCATTGGAATGTGATGATTAACATGCACAAGAGTCAACTTTAGAGTTTACACTGATCTAGGAACTCATTTAAGATGAGATGGAGTGTTTGAGTTAGGAAGATGAGTTGAAGTGATTGTTTTAGCAAGATTTGACCTAAACTGTCATCCGGATCCCACGGTTCCCTCCTCAGAGGGATCCGTCTAGGCTAATCCTAGGGATCCGGATCTCAGCAGCTATGAAAGAGTGGAAATGAAGTTTTCTAAGATCTAAGACCTATAACATCTTGAGTGTTTTAGTCTTCCTAAGTGTCTTAAATGAAGGGGTGCTTAAGTACTTGAAGGTGGTGAGTGATGTAGCTAATGATTGTCTTTTATGGAAGGATTTGGAACTTTCATGAGTACCAATGGATGAGTAAGGATGACACTAAAGATTTAGAGTGTCAATTGAAGCTAAATGATCCTAGAGATCAGGTTGTGTCTTAGGATAGTGTTTTGGAAAATATCCTAGAAGCTTTGAGATGGGAAAACTAGATTTTTATCAACTTTGATCAATTTTGAGGTGAGGATGATTTATGATCAATTTTGCCATAATCGAAAGATTTCTTAAGACTAGATGTGAGGGATCAAGTAGAAAATGAAGTGTGAGTTTGAGAGCGGAAGAGTAATGGATTAAAAATGAAGCGGTAGATCTACAAGCGTTTTAGAGTGTGACCTAGGTGAGTTATGTATGAATAGGAAAGATTAACCTATCTTGATAAGGACTTAATTTACCTTAAGATACTATGTTTAGCTTAGTGTGAGGTGTTCTAAGAATGTGTTTGAAATACAATGCTTGCAATTGCATTTTCTGTTCGCCGGATCCCACAGTTCCCTAAGAGTAGGGATCCGTTTAGTACAACATTTGGGATCCGTCCATCTGCTAGGCAGAACCTTTACTAAAGGTATACAATGATCTTGACAATGCATTATATTCCAAGATTAGTTAAAGGAGTTCTAACACTAAGATATCAAATGTAAGATGTTTTATTTCATGAAAGAAATTGGATTACATTGATAAAGCACGAATAGAAAAGGATTGATCCTATTTGAGAGACTACTAAGTTCCTTGAGTGTTTTCGCTAGATGGATCATCAAATGGTTGATGAGTGTTGGCGGATTCAGGAATGAAGAACGTCTTCATGTGAGAAATGTTCAGCGGTTCCATCATCTTGTTCACAAGTACGCATAAACGGACTTTGAAATTGAGGATGAAAATGCATGACATTATGATAGAGGCGCGTCAAGAACATTCCATAAGGAATGAGTTTGTTCTTGGAGCCTTGAAGATTTACAATTCGCCTTGCAAAGAAGTAGGCGAGATTGTATGGTTGTTGTGTTAGCACACAATACATTATGTGAGCACAACAGGCGGGAAGGATTTCTCGATTTCCCTTAAGACTCCATACATTTTCACGTAGGATGAGTGCAAGGGGTTTGTACTCTTCAAGAATATCCAGTGTGTGGATGATGTTTGGATGGGAGTGATGGGGTTTGCATAATATGTGAATTAAGTCTTGTGGGGAAGGAATGTGAGAACAATACGGACTATTTTCTTCACGAAAATTGAAGAGAGAATCAAGAGACCAATCTTCAGTGAAGGCACATTGTCCATAATTTGGAATTCGGAGGATTTGAGCAAATTGCCCAAGAGTCAAAACAAACTTTTGGTTTTTGATCCAAAACCAAAGAGATAAAGAACGATCCTCGTTACGAACGAGTTCGACTTGACGGAAGAATTCCAATACAAACCTTGGACATATTTTCTCGTTTATTTCGAGAAGACATTCTAGTCCAATGGCTCGGAAGGAGGTATTGATACCTTCTTCGAATTGTAGAGAGGTGTCTACAATACGTCCTTCATGGAAGTGACGAGTTTCGAGATTGTTGAACCCACGAGACATGATTGCCAGGTGTGTTGGGTTCAAGAGAGATGTTAGAGTGTAGACGCTAGAGAGTGAAGAGTCAAACTCATATACATGCGACATAGTGACACCTATAGGAAGAGATGAGTTAATAGAAAGTGATGTTTGTGATCAACCTATGATTATCTAACGTTTTATTAGATTTTTATTAACAATGGTTTTAACAATAATGACACTTAACTCAAGGTTTTGACTTTCTAGTGGATTATTATTTTTAGAAAGATAGTGGTTTTAATCTTGCATGAAAACTGCTTTCCATGGGACGGATCCCACGGTTCCTTTACAAAGGGATCCGGCTAGTATATCTTCCGGGATCCGTGGATCTGTAGTAGCGTAAATGATTTGATAAAAACAAAGGTTTTACGCTTTTATACCACGAAATATGTTTTATCCTACATTTTCTTTTAGCATGCATACATGACTTCTAATGTATCACGAAAGAATATAAAACATATAAATCAAAAGAAATGACAAACACATTATGATAATAACCTAGATAAACTAGATCATTAATAATATTGCATTTCAATACTAAGGATGATACAAAGGATTGGGTATATAACCCCAATATAGATTAACAACACAAAGTAAATGTCTCCGTATGTGAACTTCATCATAGGGAACACAAGTGCGATGAGTGTTAGGCGATGAGCACGAGTGCGATGTAAACCATGTTGATGATGGATCTTCTTGGTTTCGATTGAGATGGAATGAGGAGGAAGATGAAGTTTTTGAATGAGAGGAAATTTTGAAATTGGAAGATTTGAAAAGTGAGGGTTTGATAGAATGGTCGACGGTGGGGTTATTTATAGGAAGGAGGAATTTTGAAATTCGTGTTTTGTTTTATTATTGGATTAAAAGAAACAAAACATAAGTTTTATATATCACGACTTTAGACGAGAAATAAAACACGATGTGAGAAAAATGCTTCCTAATGAAGCTTCATGTAAAACATGTAATTGCACAAAAGATAATCATATAAATACCTAAATAGGTATACTTAATTATCAAGCAAAGTAAGAAGAAAAACATACCTCTAGCGCACTTAGGAATGTCTTTACAAATGACACAACAAATGTCACTTAGACGATTCCCGCTCCTTTGCGTTTAAGATACCTTCTTAAGGAAGGTATTCTTGTTACCAAGCGACTCCTAAAGCTTGGTGGGTATGAGCTTTGACTAATCATCATGACAAAGAAGATTAGTGCAATTAAATGAAAAAGTAAATAAGAAAAATGTTGTTATCAAATCAACATCCAAAACTATAGTTTTAAAAGACATGGTGTTTGTTTTATGAAAAAAAAAACCTTCTTTGTAGTTTTCAATTCACCATGGATCGTATCAAGTTTTTTAAAGTACAATATACTTCAAGAAACTTGGTAACGAAGCTCTGATGCCAATTGTGGAAAACTAGAAGGGGGTTGAATAGTTTTGCCAATTAAAACTTCCTTTTAATCTATTTAGATCGACTTATGTCAATCTATTTGGATGTGTGTGTTGGATGTTGATAAACAAGCATATAAAGATAAGTAATGAAAAGATAAGAGTAAGAAGCACAAAACCACAACACGAGTATTTATAGTGGTTCGGCTACAAGGACACCTTCCTTGCCCTACTCCACTCCCCGAGTCACCTACTCGAGAGTTCGTAAACACTACACCAATCTCCTTATGGCGGAGAAGCCTTCACAACGTCGCCAACCTTTTTCCGGTACAAAGCTAAATACCGAGTTCTTTCACACCAAGGCGAACCACACCTAACACAACGTCGCCTACCCTTTATACGGTGCTAGGCTAACCACCGAGTTCTTTCACACCAAGGAGAACTAATCCTATCACAACGTCGCCTACCCTTTATTAGGTACTAGGCTAAGCACCTAGTTCCATTGCAATGGAGGAACTACTACCACACTACACCAACGACTAATCCCAAAGGAGATCTACTCCTTTACAACATCATCAAGGATATCAATATCCTTGGATCTAATACTAGTCTATCTTGTACATCGAAACACACCATATCGAATGTACATCTAAGGCACCTTTCACTAATGCCTTTGACTAGATCTACAAGACACCTTTCACTAATGTCTTGTGTCTTCACTTCTAAGCACCTTTCACTAATGCTTCTTTGTCTTGACTTCTAAGCACCTTTCACTAATGCTTCTTGTCTTGACTTCTAAGCACCTACCACAAGTGCTTATCCTATAGACGATAGATACCCTTCACTAATATCTTCGCCTTGACACTTGAGACATCTTTCACTAATGTCTTCAACACTACACTTCTTTGAAGAAAGAAAGAGATCATCAACAAGAGGACTTCAATAGCCTTGATGATGAGGAAGCATGGCAACTCATGGACTTGAGCTTGCTCGACTTCAAAGGTGGTGATCTTGCCTTTAAGAGGAACCTAGAAGATCACACAAAACAAAACTACAAACATAGATCTCTTGGATCTAAGGTTAGTGAGATTTAACTCGGGGAGAAAGTGTGTTAGAAAGGAATTGAAAGGGTGAGAAACAATGAAGAAATGACTCACTATTTATAGAGGAAAACCTCTCTCGCTCCTCGGATCCAACGGATCCCTACCACAAGGATCCGCTAGCACAAAGCTAGGGATCCGTGGTACACTCCTCTTTGCCCATGGGTATTTTTGGTTATGGGTCATGGGTCATGGGTTATGGGTTGATCCATGGTTTTCTTTCTAGATACAATGTATCTTAAGGATACAATGAACTTGGTTAAGTGGTATATATAAAACCATGGGTTATGGGTCAAAACCATTTGCTAGTTTTTACCTATTTAGTATATACTTGTTTTACCCATTTTAGTATATACTTGTTTTTACCCATTTTAGTGTATACTTAGTTAAGTATATGTTATCCCAATATGTAAACACTAGTTGTTATACATATGTATATCTAAAGCATAAAATCACTTGTACTTGTTTTAGTGTTTTATGTGAAAGCGTAAGTGTGTTAGAAAACTATTAGTTCAAACCATTTACGTATTTTATTTGTTTCGTTAAAATGATCTTACTTTTGTTATAGACAAAACATTAGAAGATCGTAAATATATAAATAAACGTTTTTACGGCTTATTTGTATTAATAAATTTCCTCTATAAATAGAGAGCCATTTCTTCCTTTCTCGTGCAAAGACTTTACACATACTTCCCCAAGTATTATACCTCTAACCTCATATCCAAGTGATCTATGTAGTTTATCTTTTGTTTTCGTGTGATTCTCTAGGTTCCTCTTTAAGGCGAGATCACCACTTCTTGAAGACGAGCAAGCTCAAGTCCATGAGTTGTTGTTTACGTCATCATCAAGACAACTAAGGTTCTCTTGTTGATAGTTCTTTCTTCCTTCAGATGTTGGGTCGAGGCATTAGTGAAGGATGCCGAAAGTGTCAAGGCGAAGCATTAGTGAAAGGTGCTTATCGCTCGTGTCAAAAGCATTAGTGAAGAATGCTAAAGGTGTCAAGACGAAGGCATTAGTGAAGGGTGCCAAGCGTTGTGTCAAAGGCATTAGAGAAGGATGCCTAAGAACCAAATCAAGTGGCATTTGGGAAGAGTGCCTAGGTCGTATAATCGATGAGGTGCATCGTTATACATATAAGTATTTGTTTATTTCCAAGGATGGTGATATCCTTTATGGTGTTGTAACAAGGAGTAGATCTCCTTGAGATTAGGTGTTGTGTTGTGAAGGGTAGTAGTTCCTCTATAGTAATAGAACTAGGTGCTTAGCCTAGTACCTAATAAAGGGTAGGCGACGTTGTGATAGGATTAGTTCTCCTTGGTATGAAAGAACTCGGTGGTTAGCCTAGCACCGTATAAAGGGTAGGCGACGTTGTGTTAGGTGTGGTTCGCCTTGGTGTGAAGGAACTCGGTATTTAGCTTTATACCGAAAAAAGGTTAAGCGACGTTGTGAAGGCTTCTCCGCCATAAGGAGTTGGTGTAGTGTTTACAAACTCTCAAGTAGGTGACTCGGGGAGTGGAGTAGGCAAGGAAGGTGTCCTTGTAGCGAACCACTATAAATACTTGTGTCGTGGTGATGTGCTTTCTTACTCTTTATCTTTCATTACACGTTTATATATCTATCTATCAACGTCCAACATAAACAACCAAATAGATTGACATAAGTCGATCTAAATATTTAAAAGGAAGTTTTAAATTGGTAAAAGTATTCAACCCCCTTCTAGTTTTCCACAGATGTGTTCATATGATTCTTTCAAGCTAGATTACTCCCTCAGGCATGTACCCTTCAGATAAGAAATTGAGGAGTATGCATACATGATGTTTACTGAGCTCCCACATCCAAGTAGATCCCGCTTACCAAGTGTGAAGCAATTACTACGGTGATGATGCCCGTGTTAGCTGAGGGTGTGAACTCTTCATTCTAAAGTGTTTTCCAGACATTTATCATGTGGATGTGAGGTAGCTAAGCATCCTTGTTATCCATTTTCCTTCTGGCTGCATGGCATAGATGCTCAAGTTCTCCAGCCTGGATTGCCTTTTGATTTCATTTTTAAGCTCTTTGCATTGATTTGCATCATGTCCCTGATTGACATAAAACTTACATAATTGCTTTATGTTCTTTTTTCTTTCAACCCTCAATGGTGGAGGATGTTGCCGCTTGGCTGTGATTTCCCTCTCTAAAGCTAAGATTTTAGCGGGGGGTTTTGTTAAGGTTTTTAGAAGATTTCTTGTGCCTTGATCCTGGGATTAGGACGGCGTTCCTCCCATTGCTGATTTGCTTGCCTGGCATCCCGATTAGACTGAAAGATTGCCACAGGTTGTTTACCGTTGTTGTTACTGCTTTTGTATTCAATTCTTGACACGTTTCTTTTAGTTGTTTTCGTGAACTCCTTGTAATAATCCAATACTTCTTGCTATGATTTTGGGGTTTTGTGAGTAAGTTTATTATAAAATGGTCCCTTGCTTATGTTACCAATGAATGCTGAGATCTTTTGATCGTCCCTGATTCCTGGGATATTTCTTGCTTCAGCATTGAACCTTTCAGTGAAGTCAATAAGGTGTTCATTCTAAGCCTGCTTAATGAATTGCAGGTTGACATAGTCGCCTGTGTACTCCCTTATTGGTTGGAAGTTCTTGACTAACTTTTCCTTGAGATCTTTCCATCCTGTTATGCTGTTTTTTTTATGCCCAGGAACCAAACGGCTGCTCGTCCCGTTAAGGTACAAAGTATGGAAGGAATTGGCCATAGTACAGTAGTCTTGGTAATATTATAAGCTTGTTAGTATCTAAAGGGCTGGGAGAATTGACCAACTGACCTCAGTCTAATAGGTTGCAAAGTATGGAAGGAATTGGCCATAGTACAACCACTCTTCGTGTGCGAACTGACCAAATGATCACCTATCAAGTGAAGGTATTTAAGAGGCTAGGGGAAACCTAAGTTCCTAACGACCGGGTTTCCATAGACTAGATCGAGTAGATTTGGCCCTTAATGACTGCTATTAGGTTACCGAATGATCCCGGATGACCTGTTCATCTTGGTGAGGAATCTAAGAACCATAGGCCATGACGAATTAACCAAAGGAGTCTGGCGATAATTAACCACTATATTGAACCCTTATATCGAGAATCAGTTCTTATTTGTATTCTTTATTAAGCTTTGCTTTTCTATCTCTTTATCCTAAATTCTTGTGTTTGTGTGATTAGAATAATCATATCATATCAATATATCTTATCAATATCAATATCAATATCATTTCTAATTATCTTAGTTCTTTCAAGGTCACAGCTCTCTTGGGACGACACTCGGATTTACCTAAGACTTTACTTCTTCTGATCGGGTTCTCTGCCCGTTAGTATGTGTTTATCCTAAGTTTGTCTAAGTTTTATAAATATTAAAAGCAGGATGAAATAGCACATCAATATTTTACTTTAAAAACTTGATACGATACATGTATGTTTGAAAACTACAAAGAAGGAAAATTCTTAAAAACAAAAACTATGTTTCAAGAATATATTTTTTTCTTTCTTCTTTTGTTGGATATTGTTAGACATTGTCATCTATTTTATGTTACATTATATTTTGGTTCTATATTACAAAGTGCACTAATCTTGGTTATCATTTCATTTAATAGATTCCGAAATAAGCAGGTCATCAAGATTCTTCGGTAATAAGATAACTTTTCCAAAAAGTTGTCAAGACTTATTACCTAGTAGATCTCGAAGAACCTCGAGTTGTCCATTAATTGTTCTCTTCAAAAGGACACTCAAAATTGCAATAGAGGTATGACTTTTATAAGACTTATCTCTAAAGTGATATTAGTAATCATCTGTATGCTTGATCTATACATGTCACTACTTGCAAATTATTTGTTTATTTTTCTTCTCATATCAGTGTCTAAATATATTTATATGATATGCGTGGCATATACGTGGTGTTCCTAGAGAACTTTGGGCTTACGTGTCGTCGTCCGTCTAAACCTAGGTATGTCAATATGTGTTTTCTAAACCTAATCTCTAAAAATTTAATCTTTCTAATCACAAATAAAACAAAACAAAATTTTCAAAAACTCATCCTTCCCCATAAAATCTCGAACGTCAAACCCTCTCTCCAACAAATCACCTTTTTCAAATCTTCCACTTTCAAATTTCTCACACACTCACATCTTCATCCCCTTCATCATCTCATTTCGAGAAATCCAAACTAAGGAAAAACTTCGTCATCATGGTCTACATCGCTCTCGTGATCATTGTCATCTCGCTCATCGCCCTCGTTTACCCCATGATCACATTCTCGCATGGAGACATGTTTGTTACTTTGTTAATCTACATCTGTATCATCTATCCGATCCTTTGTATTGCTTTAAGCATTGAAATGAAATATAAATGATGTCTTAGTATTCTTATTTCATTTCCGCGTAATATGCTTTCTTTTTCCTCTCACATAGCACTCAAAATCTCGATGTTTTCTTAAATTCATTAGTGATAGTTTAAGATATCACATTTACTAAAACACACTTAGTTTAAAACATAAAACTATGAATTTCATGAATAGAACGTGCATCAAAAACCAAAACAAGAACCTGTCACCTCTGCAGGTCTCCCGGTTCCTTGGTCCATAACAGGCCGGATCCCTTCTCAAATGGAACCGACGGAACCGGAAGAACAGATGACAAAATTCTTGTGCATTCTTCTTCTTTGCCTACACAACACCTTAATATCACTCTAAAAATCATTTTATGAAAACTTGCTATAATAATTAGTTTCACTAAGTGTTAAAAAGAGTGAGTTAGAAATGTAGGGTTATCATTGTTAATAAAATAAAATAAGATAATAAAAACGTTAGGAGATCCTATCATGTCACTATAATCCAAAATTGTGATTAAGAATGCTTAAAAGTGTCACCAATCAAAATATTCGTATTAGTTTTACTATGTATTAACATACTTATGTAAACATTCATCCCGTATCTATGGGTCTCAACATGTCTTATGAGTATGACTTCGATCATCGACTCACTCATGTCTACACTCCAAACATCTCTCTCGAACCAAACACCCCTGGTAATCATGTTCGTGGGTTCAATATTCTTGAAACGTTTCTTTCATGAAGGACGTGTTGTTGACTCGCCTATAATCTTCTAAGAAGATATCAGTACTTAATTCCGCACCATAGGATTTGAGTGTCGTCTCACCATCAACGAAAAAATTTGTCCGCGGTTCGTTTTGGAATTCTTCCGTCAAGTTGAGCTCGTTCGTAATGAGGACCGTTCTCTATCACTATGGTTTTGGATCAAAAACCAAAAGTTTGTTTTAACTTGTCACACCCCCAAAATATCGCAGCGGAACGATAGTGTCATTGGGGTATGACGTCATAGCACAAAGTATGGATAAAGAAAACGACCTCTATAATGAGACGTTTTGAAAAGTTTACCATTCGATAAATAAGTTACAGTTTACAACACATGAGGTTCCAAAGTTTGATAATACACAAGGGTTTACAAAACATGTCGAATGGTAATAGATAAAACACTAGACTCCAATGTATGCCATGAGACCCAAAAGCTCCATGAAATGCTATCGCCTTACAACCTGAGATAAATATGCTAAAAAGTGTCAACACAAAGGTTGGTGAGTTCATAAGTTTGTGTTAAAATGATTTGAAATACTTAGAAAATGTTCACACAAAGAAAGGCATTGTAAATCCACTCGGCCCAAGTTCCGCCCATACAAAACTTGCAACTTTGTGTGTTCACAACCCATTGCCTAAAATAGAATGACAATCATGAATATGCTAATAAGGTAGTTAAAAGTATAAATGTCACCACAAGAGTCTTCCAACATATAAATATTGGGATGTTTGTAAATTAATAGCCTTCCAACAACTTAATTTGGAGCCACTAATTCTTGTATGTTTGTAAATTAATAGCCTTCCAACAACTTAATTTGGAGCCACTAATTCTTGTATGTTTGTAAATTAATAGCCTTCCAACAACTTAATTTGGAGCCACTAATTCTTGTATGTTTGTTCCAAATATGCATATGAAATCAAGTATAACCCAATCAAGTATATAACGCAATCAAGTCTAAAGTATAAGTAGTGTTGTTTGGCAAAAGAGTTTAAATGTTTGGATAAATAAGCATAAATCTCGCCCCAAATAGTTTATAGGAATTTAAATGAGTAAAAGCGGGGAATGAACTCACCTGGTATGATTGATATGCTAATCAAAATGAAGTGCACTAAAATGAGGCTCGGAAACTATCCGCGACCTAAAGGAATGTTATGACTTGAGTCATGATATGTTGTTGTGAATGCGTGATACAATGTTGGGCATGCAACTCCATATGATATCCATACCACTTGTACGTTTTGGAAATAATGTTTATCGTCAAAATATGTTTATGACATCCCGTCATATTATAAAATACTTTACAAGTATTTATGTTGAAATGATATCCCGCGATAGTCATTTAATGATTTATTGTGAAAGTATAACTTTTCGTCGTAAAATAATGTCGTTAAAATTTTCATAAAAGTGACTAAAATGGCCTTGAAAAGTTAGTCGTAAAATGGTGTACGTCGAGCGTTAGGAAACAAACTCAACGGTTTTGGGAAGCTTGTATCAATATCTCAAAGTTTCAGTGTTTAAGTTTCCATCCTAGAGGTCTCGATCACCAAGAAAAATATGGGTTAAGTATTGCACTTTAGGCCAAAAATAGAGTTAAAGGATGGTTTTCGGCAAAGTTTGAGTGACTATATGTTATTCGTTACAACTCCGCTCAACAAACGGTTGGACATTTTGGAAAAATGCTAGGCGAACTTACTTTTACTAGAAGACATCACGTTATAAAAAGTTCTACATCATTGTTAAAAACGTCCGCCAACATGGTCATTTAGTTGCCGTAGTATGTTTGTAATAAAGGATATATTAATTTTGCTAATAGAATATAGTTACGGCAACTTGGTTTATCGCGTGTAATTTAATCGTTACAAGTCCGTTTTCTACGTTTTCTACATCCTTAGATTCGTGTCAAAGTATACTAATATATTTTTGATAAGTCGACACAATTTATAAAACTTAAGACTCATTTTTGACTCGTAAGGTGTAACATTTTCAATGCTGAAATTTCTGAAATTAATAGTTTTCCTCGTCAAACTTGTAAAATTCATAACTTCTTCGTTATAGCTCCGTTTTAACCCGTTCAAGCGGCCACGTTTTCGTTTTAAAGTGTATTTTCTAAATATCTAGCCCAAAAATATCTACCTACTGTCGGATTTTCCCAGAATTTAAAATAAGGACAGACCCTATTTTATACGTGTCGAAATGAGTTTTTCTCGTACTAAACCTATTCCAATCCCTTCAAAACAACTCCAAAGCTATTCTAATCCTACCATACACCTTCTTAGGGTGTCATGGGTTCCTAAACATCATCAAGACTAATATCTAACAAGGGATAAATATAGGATGGATTATATATATTAACTCTTGAAAATCATTGAAAAGTGGTACAACATCATATGACTTGCATGTTTTGGCTCAAATATGATAAAATGAATATGAAATGAATATGTAAGATGAAAAATAAACATGAGATGCTTACTAGTGATATGATGAGGTGATTAGAATAAGGATTAACCTAAACACCCTAGGTTTTTATTTCAAAACCTTTAATAAGAGTGTAATCTAGATTGTTAACTTGATCTTGGAAAATTTTGTGAATTCTACTTAACTCCCATATATGGCCGGTTGAAGGAGAGGAAGAACAAAAGGAAGAAAAACTTTACTCTTGAATTATTTGCTTGTGTGTGAAATGAGTGAAAGAAGTAACATGGAGTATAGATCTATATATGTAATAGAATTTTTTTCACCCACTTTGACTATCCTCCCCCCCTTGGCCGGATATTAGGGGGGATGTTTCACAATTTTTTTTTTTTTCTTTTATTTTATATATATGTAAGTAATTGTTAAAAGGTTAAGTAAAATGTATAGTTAAGTAGAAATTGTTGTAACTTGTACATAGTTGTGAAATTAGAGTGGTTTGGACTACAAATAAGTTTTAATAGGTCAAAGTAAAATATATTGTAGTTATAAAAATTGTAAAAATATGTTTCTTGCAAAATTTGAGTGAAATAATAATTATCGTGTAGTTTTTAAGAAAAGCGTCGTAATAATATAAATTTAACGATTTATATACAAAATAAATTTAAAACACTAGGTAAACTCAAAATATCATTTTTATAAACTAAATGTAAGTATAAAAATATATCAGGATCATTTTTGGAAGTATCGGATTAAATGTTCAAAATAATAACTTACGCGATAACGTTTATTTAATATGAAATTTACGCGTTTGATGTGAAATGCAAACCCATGCATGACTAGTATAATGAATGTAGAGTGTGAGAAATGACCAAAAATTGAGAATTGTGACATTCTTCCCATGTCAGAGGAATCACGTCCTCGTGATTCAATCGATGATACATAAAGTTCTACCCTAAGGTTTCGCGAAATCAAGTGTATGGTCAAAGTGTTTATGTCAAACTTATGCGTCTAGGGAAAAGCGTACCGATTATGCATTGCGGGCTGCCTCGGTCCCTACATAGAATGCTCGAGGTCGAGGTGGACGATATCGGTCTGTGGTTCGGGTTGTTTCCTTCAATTGCTAAAGCTAGGTGTTGGTTACCTTGTGGTTGCCTCTGCGTTCCATTCAACTTAGGACAATTATTCCGAAGTGGTTCGGTGTTACATTCAAAGCAAGTCCTTTGGTTATTCCTCATGTTGCCAATCATGTTTTACATCGCTCCTTAAGATGGCCGTATCGATTACAATTTGTACACAAGCGGTGGGTTTGGTCTTCGGATGATGATAAGCACATTTAGCACACTTGGGATGTGTACCGCGATACTCTCTTTGTTCAATGCAGGTTGCCACAAAACTCTTGCCCTTTTCTTGCTCGCTACCACGTCCATTTGCTTATTCGACCCACTCGCTTCCTTCCTCTTGTCACTGCTCTTCAAAGCACCATTTCTAACCATCTCATCCGTCGTGGTTCCCGCCTCGGTATTGCACTTTGTATTGTAGACGGCTCGGTTGTTTTCACGGTTCCACGGATTTGGGGACAAGACCATATATGTACCTCGAGATTCTCTTGGACTCGGGGTAACTAGATGAGGAACTAGTCCGCTAACTCATGAAATCGATGCATGTAGGTGCGTGACCACCCTATCATAGAGTGGTGATAGAATTCATCTTCCAATTCGCATTTCATTGTCCGGCAAGACTCTCTTTCAATAACGCCTTAAATTCGTCCCATGTCATACCTATAGCGCCTCTGCCTTTAGCCTTAGGTAGGCATGTGTTCCATCATGTCAATGCCTTTCACGATAGCAAGCAAAGATACTTCACCCTCGATGTGTGGCACAATTGTCGATGTCGATCATCGACTGTCTTCTCTACCCATCGAGTATACGCCAAGCACCTCCTATACCATCAAACTCCACGGGTTTGCATGCCGAAAATTCCTTATATGTACATCCAATTCATTGTTGTTGTTGTTGGTGTTGTTGTTGTTATTCTTGCCACCTACATTGTTGGTGTCGCCATTCCGTTCCGTTCCCCGTGGTTTCCCGAGTTATTCATATGATTTCCAACTTGTGTGACAATAGTGGGAAGCAAGATTTGAAGTTGTTGAGCGATGATGGCGGCAAAATCGGGGTTTCCTTGTGTTGTTGTCATTGTTACCCATGTCGCTACCACTTCCTCTACCTCCACGCCCACCGTCATTCCACCCTTGGTGCCGCACCACCGGGCCATTCTGCGTGTTACTCTCTTTGGTGCCATTATCTCTGCAAGGAAAGAACCGTTGAATTCCCAATGTCTATACTTAACGTCCTCAAACATAATACCACGCCACAATTGGTTCCTAAGGTGTACCCATCGATCTACGTATCGTGGTCGCATATGTCCACGTGGGTTGTGACGCATTTATAATTATGTTGGCCACCATAATTATAATTGCTTCATTTCACACGTGTACATACCTCCAAGCATACATGTCTCGGCGATTGTTGTTCTTGAAATAGATAGCCATTTTATCATCCGATTCTAAATAGTGGGGAGGAATTTAGGTAGGTATCTAGGAGAGTCGCACTTGGTGTGTAGGAAATTCCGTTAGGTGCTAAAGTCACTACGAGGTTTGGTCGCCGGCGGTTCCCAAAGTATCCTCAAGAGAACTCCCATCCTCGGGCAAAATCATCAAATCTATCCACTTTATAGTAACACTTATTTAGCTCGATCTCGCATCTCATCAAACAAGAACATCACGAGATCAAGTTAGATAAGTGCTCATTCTTGAGCTCCATATCTTTGATGACCCAACTAGATTTTGGAACTCCCTATTGGTACAAGGAAACTCGTTATCCAATGAGGTGGTTCTAGAAGGAATACTTAAGAAAACATATGCATGCGAAAAGTGAGTAAGGCGATAGGAAAAGAAAGGATCGGCGTGAAAGCGGTTATAGTCTAGGAACTAAAATGCAACCTAGTTCTCTATAACCAAGGCTCGATACCAATCATCACACCCCAAAATATCGCAATGAACGATAGTGTCATTGGGGTATGACGTCATAGCACAAAGTATGGATAAAGAAACGACTCTATAATGAGACGTTTTGAAAAGTTTACCATTCGATAAATAAGTTAAAGTTTACAACACATGAGGTTCCAAAGTTTGATAATACACAAGGGTTTACAAAACATGTCGAATGGTAATAGATAAAACACTAGACTCCAATGTATGCCATGAGACCCAAAAGCTCCATGAAATGCTATCGCCTTACAACCCGAGATAAATATGCTAAAAGTGTCAACACAAAGGTTGGTGAGTTCATAAGTTTGTGTTAAAATGATTTGAAATACTTAGAAAATGTTCACAAAACAAAGGCATTGTAAATCCACTCGGTTCCAAGTTCCGCCCATACAAAACTTGCAACTTTGTGTGTTCACAACCCATTGCCTAAAATAGAATGACAATCATGAATATGCTAATAAGGTAGTTAAAAGTATAAATGTCACCACAAGAGTCTTCCAACATATAAATATTGGGATGTTTGTAAATTAATAGCCTTCCAACAACTTAATTTGGAGCCACTAATTCTTGTATGTTTGTAAATTAATAGCCTTCCAACAACTTAATTTGGAGCCACTAATTCTTGTATGTTTGTAAATTAATAGCCTTCCAACAACTTAATTTGGAGCCACTAATTCTTGTATGTTTGTTCCAAATATGCATATGAAATCAAGTATAACCCAATCAAGTATATAACATAATCAAGTCTAAAGTATAAGTAGTGTTGTTTGGCAAAAGAGTTTAAATGTTTGGATAAATAAGCATAAATCTACTTCAAATAGTTTATAGGAATTTAAATGAGTAAAAGCGGGGAATGAACTCACCGGTATGATTGATATGCTAATCAAAATGAAGTGCACTAAAATGAGGCTCGGAAACTATCCGCGACCTAAAGGAATGTTATGACTTGAGTCATGATATGTTGTTGTGAATCGTGATACAATGTTGGGCATGCAACTCCATATGATATCCATACCACTTGTACGTTTTGGAAATAATGTTTATCGTCAAAATATGTTTATGACATCCGTCATATTATAAAATACTTTACAAGTATTTATGTTGAAATGATATCCCACGATAGTCATTTAATGATTTATTGTGAAAGTATAACTTTTAAATCAGAAAATAATGTCGTTAAAATTTTCATAAAAGTGACTAAAATGGCCTTGAAAAGTTAGTCGTAAAATGGTGTACGTCGAGCGTTAGGAAACAAACTCAACGGTTTTGGGAAGCTTGTATCAATATCTCAAAGTTTCGGTGTTTAAGTTTCCATCCTAGAGGTCTCGATCACCAAGAAAAATATGGGTTAAGTATTGCACTTTAGGCCAAAATAGAGTTAAAGGATGGTTTTCGGCAAAGTTTGAGTGACTATATGTTATTCGTTACAACTCCGCTCAACAAACGGTTGGACATTTGGAAAAATGCTAGGCGAACTTACTTTTACTAGAAGACATCACGTTATAAAAGTTCTACATCATTGTTAAAAGCGTCCGCCAACATGGTCCTTTAGTTGCCGTAGTATGTTTGTAATAAAGGATATATTAATTTTGCTAATAGAATATAGTTACGCAACTTGGTTTATCGCGTGTAATTTAATCGTTACAAGTCCGTTTTCTCGTTTTCTACATCCTTAGATTCGTGTCAAAGTATACTAATATATTTTGATAAGTCGACACAATTTATAAAACTTAAGACTCATTTTTGACTCGTAAGGTGTAACATTTTCGATCTTGAAATTTCAAATTAATAGTTTTCCTCGTCAAACTTGTAAAATTCATAACTTCTTCGTTATAGCTCCGTTTTAACCCGTTCAAGCGTACGTTTCGCTTTTAAAGTGTATTTTCTAAATATCTAGCCCAAAATATCTACCTACTGTCGGATTTTCCCAGAATTTAAAATAAGGACAGACCCTATTTTATACGTGTCGAAATGAGTTTTTCTCGTACTAAACCTATTCCAATCCCTTCAAAACAACTCCAAAGCTATTCTAATCCTACCATACACCTTCTTAGGGTGTCATGGGTTCCTAAACATCATCAAGACTAATATCTAACAAGGGATAAATATAGGATGGATTATATATATATAACTCTTGAAAATCATTGAAAAAGTGGTACAACATCATATGACTTGCATGTTTTTGGCTCAAATATGATAAAATGAATATGAAATGAATATGTAAGATGAAAAAATAAACATGAGATGCTTACTAGTGATATGATGAGGTGATTAGAATAAGGATTAACCTAAACACCCTAGGTTTTTATTTCAAAACCTTTAATAAGAGTGTAATCTAGATTGTTAACTTGATCTTGGAAAAATTTTGTGAATTCCTACTTAACTCCCATATATGGCCGGTTGAAGGAGAGGAAGAACAAAAGGAAGAAAAACTTTACTCTTGAATTATTTGCTTGTGTGTGAAATGAGTGAAAGAAGTAACATGGAGTATAGATCTATATATGTAATAGAATTTTTTCACCACTTTGACTATCCTCCCCATGGCCGGATATTAGGGGATGTTTCCAATTTTTTTTTTTTCTTTTGTATATATATGTAAGTAATTGTTAAAGGTTAAGTAAAATGTATAGTTAAGTAGAAATTGTTGTAACTTGTACATAGTTGTGAAATTAGAGTGGTTTGGACTACAAATAAGTTTTAATAGGTCAAAGTAAAATATATTGTAGTTATAAAATTGTAAAAATATGTTTCTTGCAAAATTTGAGTGAAATAATAATTATCGTGTAGTTTTTAAGAAAAGCGTCGTAATAATATAAATTTAACGATTTATATACAAAATAAATTTAAAACACTAGGTAAACTCAAAATATCATTTTTTATAAACTAAATGTAAGTATAAAATATATCGGGATCATTTTGGAAGTATCGGATTAAATGTTCAAAATAATAACTTACGCGATAACGTTTATTTAATATGAAATTTACGCGTTTGATGTGAAATGCAAACCCATGCATGACTAGTATGATGAATGTAGAGTGTGAGAAATGACCAAAAATTGAGAATTGTGACATAACTCTTGAGAAATTTGCTCACATTCTCGGAATTCCAAATTATGGACAATGTGCTTTCACTGAAGATTGGTCCCTTGATTCTCTCTTTAACTATCGTGAAGAAAATAGTCCATATTATTCCTACATACCCTCTCCACAGGAAATCACTCGTCTTTTGCGTGTTCCTCGAGGTTTCAACTATCCAAATCCAAACATAATTCACACACGTGAACTCTGAGATGAACTGAAACCTCTTGCAGTCATTCTACGTGAGAATGTTTGGAGTCTTACAGGAAATCGTGAGATACTTCTCGCATGTTGTGCTCATATGATCTACTGTCTCCTAACCCAACAACCATACAATCTTGCCTACTTCTTCGCTAGGCGAATTGTACACCTCCAAGACAACAAAAACAAACTAATACCTTATGGGATGTTCCTAACACGCCTCTATCATCACTTCATGTTCTATCATCCATAATTTCAAAGTCCTCAATATTCACTTGTAAATAAAGTGATGGAACCTTTGAATGCATCTCACATTGCCTCCTTCTTTGTTCATGAGTCATCCTCAGCCTACGTGCCTTTTGATGATCCATCAAACGAAAATGACAAGTGAAACAAATCTAGTTTTAATCTAGAATAAAATACCTTTTATCCTCTCTAACAATTGTACCTTAAGTTTTCTTTGGTTGTCCATCAAAACAAACTTGTTATGACATTTTGGATGCTTTGTGATTGTTAAAACAGCTTGTGACCATGAATTGCTCTATTTTGTGTAAAACATATTTGGTTGATCTTATATCAAAATTTTGGTCAATACCTTGATTGCTTGCTCTTATGTTATCTCTACATGCTATCATTACTATGTTTTGCTTGTTTACATGTATACTTTCTGTAGAGAACATTGGTTTCAAAATTTGATATGTAGAAGTGCGTTTTGCGAACATTCTATTAAGGAATCTGTCTCAAAAGCCGGATCCCTTGTCTATAACTAGCCAGATCCCTCGAGAGAAGGATCTGGGAAGACAGAAGCTTGTTTTATACCTTTTAGCATCACTCCAACCTTCCAGACCTTATTGGACTAGTTGAACATGCTACATTATGATCACTTAGGTTTTCCTTAGGCTCAGTTGATCCCACGTTCACTCATGGATGACTTAGGATCACATTTAAGGTGTTTTTGATTTTTTATTACTTCAAAACTCACCATCTTTCCGCTCCAATGTTTACACACTGTTTCTATCATTTCAAAACACCTATTTTGATATTTCTTTCATTTTTGACAATTTTGTTCATTTTAACCCTAAAATGTTCTAAAATCTTGTTTTCATTTCTCATGATTTTTAAGGATTTTTCTAAATTTTTCCTTAATCACCATCTGGTTTCTACAAATTTTTTCCATCCTGAAAACTCTTAGTGTCATCCATGATCACCCATTGGTGTTTCTAAAACTCATTAAACTCGACCATCTAAGTCTTCTACGACACCTTAGTGGACCAAATCACTTAGGATATGTAGGTACTAGACCTTGATAAAACCCAATCATTCCTTTTTCCTACCTTCTGATAGTCGGATTCCTAGCTTAAAGCTAGCCGGATCCCTCAAGTGAAGGAACCGCTGGAACCGGATGCACATAACATGATTTATCACTTGAGATAATCATTTCAAACTCTCTTAGTTAACCTACACACTCTACATTATCTTAAATGACTCGCTAAGACAGAGCAACATTATAGTTGACTCTTGTGCATGCAAATCATTGCAACTTGAAGAATTTTAGTGGTTTAGGCTTTAATTCACTTGTCTAATTTCTCCCTTTATAAACTACTTGTGTTTGTGCTTCCAAACCACCATCCAAACACTCATTCTCAGTAGCAAAACTTCTTCTTTCAACTTTTACCTTTTACCATTTCACCATGAGAAAAGTACCTAGTGCAAATTCATCAACCAAAAGCCCTCCAAAGAAAATTTCTCGTGTTGTCCACGAAATTTCATCAATCGACTCATCACCTAACAAAACTCCAAACACTAGAGTTCCTCTCCAAAAAACTCTACCAATTAAACCAACTCCTCAAAGTCTTGTTTCCACCCAACAACCTTTGCCAAACACCACTGATGCGCGCACGGAGCGCGTTCGGGGTCAAAGGAAACTTTTCGTCGAGCAAGTTTTTCAACCTCCTAGGTAGTGAACCTAATCGTTGTAGTGTAGTATTGGGTAAGCCTCGGGGATTGATATCATTCTCTAGGGGAATAAGAATGCTAGTAAGAAATGTATGACGAGAAGATGGGGGTTGAGGGTAATTCTTTTTTTTTAATCTTTTATGGTTTTTTAGAAAGCTAAAGGTAAATATCTCGGGGCAATTGGTTGGGGGGGTGGTACTTCTACCGATTACTTCTACTTATCTAATTATCTAATTGTCTAATTACTACGGGTAGCTATGTCTATTTGATGTGTGCTCGTATGATGATTAAAAATGTGTTTACCTAGATGCTATTATTCCCTAGTTATCTTTTATTGGTCGGTTGAATTGTCACACCTTATCTTAACGCCTTGTATTCCTGAGGTCATAGGGTATGCGTGCCCCCTAGTTCTTTGAGGTTATCTCTCGTTTATGACATACGAAGTCAGCAAGCCTAAGCTATTTCGTTCATAAGCCACACATTCATAAAGCATACCCCAAGCATTAAATACAACGAATGATGCCTAGTTGCACTCCTAAGCCAATTTACAATTAAGATAAGAAACAACCTAACAATAATCAATAACTAGGTTTCATAGATCTAAGCAAACACACAAGAAATTTAGCTAGACATGGTAAACAAGCAAGCATACACACAATCAATCGAATTCGGGATAGTCATAATGTTACTTTGGATTAAAAGACTTATCTCGATGTGTAAAATAGGGTATGGGACCCTAAGATACTGTCCAATTCAGACTACAAACGATTTAGGGTTTTTTTTCTCCAAAAGTCTACCTCTCTAGATGCAGAAAAATCGAATTCTACATATAGATTTACAAATGTGAGGGCGTCACCCTTTGCATGGGACGCCGTCAGCTCGCCGTCATTAGGGTTTCGTCTGGGCCAAGTCATCGATGGGACGGCGTCACCTTAGAGTTGTAACGCCATCAGTCTTCAGTTGGGATGTAACGCCCCGACCCGATAAGGGTAAAGGAATCACAAATAATGGTGTCATATCAAAGCAAACATAAATATCCAAAAGAAGTCTTAACATAAATGCTGAAATAATTCAAGTCAACATGACTTCAATACATAGGTCCCAATGGAAAATAAACTCCAATAGAAATAATCTGAAATAGTAAAGTCTTAAATGGCATCATAAGATCAAAGCTAAATATCTCTAAGGTAAGTCCACTCATGCACTCATCCCAAAGCAAAACCCAGCTCAATGCTTAGATACCTACCGCGGAAGAAAAGAAATGCGGTGAGCTTCAAAAGCTCGGTGAGCGAGATATAAAAGCAAAGCAAATACGAAACGAAATCGAATACGGACTATAGTGAACGAAAGATAGCAAAATCATAATCATTTTGAGTATAAATCGAATTATCGAATAAGGTTTATAGTTAACTACCACGAGCCCGAAACATATATCGATCATAATCATATTCACATAAGGCAACATTTGTAGGGAGACCTACGAGTTATGAAGGACGTGCATGCACGCAAAGATCAATCATCGATAACATATAACAGATAACATATAATGATCTAGGATGCATCCATACGCCCACGATGGATATTGGCCATAACATATAATTGAGCTCATAACAGATAACGAGATAAGGGGCGTGGCGAACATCACTCATCGCCCTAGAGTCATGTCGAGGTGCATCAACGACACGGACATGGAACCCCATGACTAGTGAAATATTTGGCTCGGTGTCAAACTATCTTAGGTCAAATCGAATGTCAAACCGACACAAATCATACTTTATCATAAGGTTAATCATATTTCCAAAATCGAGTTTTCATATTATATAGATCAAAATCGGATGTTTCATAATTCGTAAATCGAGTTCGGATAAGCAACACTCAAACAAATGAATGGGGTTCATAGCAAAGGCTTAGGAAACCTTAATATCAAAGCTAACGAAAAGAAAACGTTATAAGGAACCTTCTCAAAAGGTCGAATATCATACCTTATTCCAAAGCAAATGACCAAAAAGCGTAAATACGGAAAGCAAAGGATTACTCCTTCTTCACAGAACCTATACACATTAACGGTCGTACATGTTATTTATGATTCCATAATCGTCGAAATGATCTTTTAATATTTGGTGTTCATACTTAGTATATTTAATGATCTTAATACTTTAGGGTTTTACAGTTAAATGAGACTTAAGTGTTTTACAACCAATATTGTAGATTAAGGTTCATTATGTCATTTATTAGAGTTTAGGGTTAAGTGTGAAAATAGTTTAAAAGTCATAACTCACACATGAAATAACGAATTAATATGCTTAGCTTCAAACCCTAATCGACTCTCATTTATTTTCTAGGTTTTTCCCATTCTTTTAATATAATATTAATGCGCATTTACTTTACATGTTAGTCATTTAATGACTCATTACTTTGACCTAGAATGTATGAAAACAAACGGAATATGACTCAAACTCATGCATGCAATTATACCAATAACTCACACATGACAACTCATTTACCCAACGTTAACCAAGCAAACCTTTCTTTCCTTGCTTCACCATGCACGCACACACACATGCAAATCTCAACTTAATCACACGTTGTTTCCCGACTTACAAAACAAATCGACACAAACCAAACTACAACATAAAGTTAACGTGACTCTTACATACGCAACACATTCATGACCTAAACCATACGTTAATTATACACATATAATACGTCAAGTTTATGATTTTATGTGACAATATACAAATTACTTGTTATCCGATTTATACACATGATCGATACATATTTATATAGGTTTCGGAAACATGAATACGTAACACATTTACACGACAACGCTCACATGTTTCATTAATACGGTTCGACTCACTCATGTATGTTTACGTTAATCATACCTCACGGTTTACACAAGTTTTAACGTTTCATTCATGTGGTTCGGTTATACATGTTGCTCGATTCACAGCTTTAAGGGTTTTACGTTTGCATGTTTTACAAATACTTAACGCATGACTCACGTTTCATTCGCATGCTTACTTTTTGATCCGTACGGTTTGTTAGCCTAACTCACAGGTTTCATGTTTTAAACGTTTACATGTAAATATAAGTGAGACGAATGGAGGATGTTATACCTTAGCTTGCCCGGATCAAACACACGCGAACCCAAGGATGTAGCAGCTATCGATCGAAAAAAAAGAAAAGGAATGCAAAAACTTTTATGTGTGCCGTGACTTGTATAACTAGGGTTTCAAATTCTGAGTTTTGTGTTTGTATTTATACCATGTATACCGATCGGGTCATGGTGGGCTTTGTGTGTGTGTTTCTCGGCTCAAACCCAACCCATTCGATCCATGGGTCTAAGCTAGTCGGATCACCAAAAGGAATAAGGCCCGAGTGGCTTAAGTTGCTCGGCTTACCAAAAGAAAACGAGGCTCAAACATTTACACGCGTGACTTATATTTTTTGTCGTACAAAAGTCGGTTATTTAATATACTCGTTAGGTTTTAAACATTCATAAGTTAGATCTTTTAATTTCATTAAATGAACGTTAATATATTTTACGTATTTTATAAATTTTGATTTTAAAGGGTAAATTAGTCTTTAGTATTTGTTTTAAATTTTCAGGTTTTACAACTCTTCCCCTCTAAAAGAAGAATTTTCGTCCTCGAAAATTGAAATGAAAACAAAAACAAAATGAGAACGTACCAAACTATTCAAAGAAATGAGGATAACTAGCTCGCATCGACTCTTCGGTTTCCCAAGTAGCCTCACGCTCCGGGTGATTTTTCCAAAGAATCTTAACGAACGGAATGACTTTATTTCTCATGACTCTTTCTTGCCTATCTAAAATAGCTTCCGGTTCTTCAGATAAAGACATATCGGACTGAATTTGATCAAACGGATAAGAAGCAACGTGTAACGGATGATAGTTGTATCCCCTTAGGAGAGATACATGGAAAACATCGTGAACATGCGATAACTGAGGCGGAAGTGCTAACCGATACGAAACTTCTCCTATACGCTCCAAAATTTCAAACGGACCGATGAATCGAGGACTGAGCTTGCCCTTGATTCCAAAACGTTTTACACCTCTAAACGGCGAAACTTTCAGAAATACACGATCTCCAACCCGAAATTCTAAATCACGACGATGCTTGTCAGCATAACTTTTCTGACGAGACCTAGCCTCCTTCAACTTTTCTCTAGCAATGCCTACTTTCTCATTCTCGATCTCAATCATTTCGGACCTTCAATTAAGCGTGCTCACCTACTTCATCCCAACAAGTAGGTGCTCTACATTTCTCCCATAAAGAAGTTCAAACGGTGTCGCTTTAATGCTAGCATGCCAACTGTTGTTGTATGCAAACTCTACTAGACACAAATATTCATCCCACCGCCGTCCATTCCAAAGCACAAGCCCTTAGCATGTCCTCTAAAGTCTGAATAGTCCTTTCGACCGACCATCCGTTGAGGATGAAATGTCAGATCTTGAAATTAAGTCGAGTACCCCAAGCTTTTTGCAAACCCTTCCGAAACGGAAGTAAACGCGGATCTCTGTCGGACACAATAGATGCCGGAGTACCATGAAGCCTAACGATCTCTTGTCGAAAAATTTCCGCCAATCTACCAATACCATAATCCTTTCGATTGGTAAGAATGAGCGATTTGGTTAGTCGATCAACAACTACCCAAATCGCATCATGCTTCTTCCGAGTAGAGGTAGCCCACCACAAAATCCATAGATATCTTATCCCACTTCCATGTTGGAATATCCAATGGTCGTAACAATCCACTAGCCCTTTGATGTTCAATCTTAACTCCGACAAATCATACACTTCGACACAAACGTCGCCACATCTTGCTTCATGCCATTCCACCGGAAATACTGCTTCAAATCCCTATACATCTTGGTAGAACCAGGATGGATAGTGAAAGGAGAACTATGAGCTTCAGTCATAACTTTCTCGCGAAGCACCGGATCATTGGGAACACAAAGCCTATCTTCATACCATACAATTCCATCATTATCCACCTTAAACTCCGTCTGCTTACCTTCTTCAACATTTTGCGCCACGGCCCACAGCTCACCATCATCTTTCTGAGCTTCTTTAATTTGCAGTATAAGGTTCGACTCCACCTTCATACTAGCCCATTATCCATCAAAACCTCGACGCACAACTCAACATCCAAACGCCTAAGTCACGAAGAATCCTAGGTTCAATTTCAATACTTGCAAGAATGCTCGATTTCCAACTAAGTGCGTCAAGAACTACATTAGCCTTACCGGATGGTATCGAATGTTGGTGTCATAATCCTTAAGTTCTAACCATCTTCTTTGTCTCATGTTAAGTTCTTTACGGTGAAAATATACTTGAGACTCTTATGCTCAGTGAATATATCATACGTCTCTCCATACAAGTAATGTCTCCAGATCTTCAACGCGAACACCACTGCAGCTAACTCAAGGTCATGAGTTGGATAATTCTCCTCATAAGGTTTTAGCTGCCTTGAAGCATAAGATATTACCTTTCCATGCTGCATCAAAACACAACGCAATCCTTTCTTAGAAGCATCACTGTAAATTTGGAATCCTCCAGAACCAGATGGAAGAGTCAAAATAGGAGCGGACACCAATCTCCGTTTCAACTCTTCAAAACTCTCTTCTCGTTCATCCGTCCATATAAACTTTTCACCTTTTCTCATCGGTTGGGTTAGGGGTAGAGCTAAGCGAGAGAAACCTTCAACAAAACGCGTCGGTAGTAACCAAAGAAGTCCTAGAAAACTCCTAACCTCGATCCATCGTCGTAGGTCTTGGCCATTTAGTGATAGCCTCAACCTTAGACGGATCCATGGTGATACCATCGGCAGATACAATATGACCAAGGAACGCGACTTGTTTTAACCGAACTCACACTTTGAAATTTGGCGTACAACTTCTTCTTCCTCGTAATCTCCAAAACTATCCGGAGATGTTGTTCATGCTCTTCTTCGACTTTGAGTAAACCAAAATGTCGTCGATGAAAACGATAACGAACTTATCGAGGAACTCATGGAAAACACGATTCATTAGGTCCATAAACACCGCAGCGCATTTGTCAAACCAAAAGGCATAACGAGGAATTCGTAGTGGCCGTGTCGTACGAAACGCGGTCTTAGGAACATCTTGCTCCTCACACGTGGTGGTGATAACCGGATCTCGGATCAATCTTCGAAAAGAACTTAGCTCCTTGCAGTTGATCAAACAAATCATCAATATGCGGAAGAGGATAACGTTACGAATAATGTCGGTTGAGTTCACGGTAGTCGATACATAGACGCATGCTTCCATCCTTCTTTTCACAAACAAAACAGTGCACCCATGGAGAAACACCGGGTCGAATGAATCCATTCTCTATCATCTCTTGCACCGCTCCTTTAACTCTTTCAGTTCTACGGTGCCATACGATCACGGAGCCTTGAAATTGGTTCAAGACTGTGAATTAACTCAATGCTAAACTCAACTTCTAGGCGGGGAAGACCGGAAGTTCATCGAAAAACGTCGGTGAATTCATTAAACAATGAAAGGTTTTCAATGTTAGGACTCTCCAAAGATGTGTCCTTAACAGACGCCAGAAAACCTTGGCACCCATGAGCAATCATGGTCCGTGCCTTCATAGCAGAAATAAATTTAACAAATTTGAGGGGTTGAGAACCATAATAAACGAATTCAGGATGTTTTACGTCTCCAAAGATCACCGTTCTAGCATAGCAGTCGATGGAAGCTCTATGATAAGCCAACCAATCCATGCCTAGAATGATATCAAAGTCGACCATATCGAGAGGATACAGATTTGCATAGCGAATACGATCATCAAAACGAAGAGGCACTTAACGTATTTATGATCAATGATCATATGGTTTTTCATAGGCGTAGAAATTGATAAATGGTGTGTTAGTGGTTTGGGGGTCATATTAAGTTTCTTAGCAAATGTTACAGATATAATGGAGTGTGTGGCACCGGTATCAAATAAAGCGAAGACAAGAAAATCATCAATGTAAAGAGTGCCCGTAATGGTACACGAAGTGCGCTCCGCTGATTCCGAGTAGTAGCATAAACACGTCCAGTAGTAGGTGGCGGCTTGATGTAGTTTCCAGGAATCGCCGGGTTCCTCTTAGGGCAATCCTTGATCTTGTAAGTAGTTGAACCACAAGAGAAACATCCACCAATGGCCTTAAAACACTGCCCCGGATGAGCCTTTCCACAAGTAGTACAGAGAGGTGGGGGAGGCAAAACCTCAGATGTCCTTTGCGCCACCGCCCCGACCCGATAAGGGTAAATGAATCACAAATAATGGTGTCATATCAAAGCAAACATAAATATCCAAAAGAAGTCTTAACATAAATGCTGAAATAATTCAAGTCAACATGACTTCAATACATAGGTCCCAATGGAAAATAAACTCCAATAGAAATAATCTGAAATAGTAAAGTCTTAAATGGCATCATAAGATCAAAGCTAAATATCTCTAAGGTAAGTCCACTCATGCACTCATCCCAAAGCAAAACCAGCTCAATGCTTAGATACACGCGGAAGAAAAGAAATGCGGTGAGCTTCAAAAGCTCGGTGAATGAGATATAAAAGCAAAGCAAATACGAAACGAAATCGAATACGGACTATAGTGAGCGAAAGATAGCAAAATCATAATCATTTTCGTAGTATAAATCGAATTATCGAATAAGGTTTATAGTTAACTACCACGAGCCCGAAACATATATCGATCATAATCATATTCACATAAGGCAACATTTGTAGGGTGACCTACGAGTTATGAAGGGCGTGCATGCACGCATCAATCATCGAGATAACATATAACGAGATAACAGATAATGATCTAGGATGCATCCATCGCCCACGACGGATATTGGCCATAACATATAATTGAGCTCATAATGAGATAACGAGATAAGGGACGTGGCGAGAACATCACTCTATCGCCTAGAGTCATGTCGAGAGTGCATCATGACACGGACATGGAACCCCATGACTAGTGAAATATTTGGCTCGGGTGTCAAACTATCTTAGGTCAAATCGAATGTCAAACCCATACGGATCATACTTTATCATAAGGTTAATCATATTTCCAAAATCGAGTTTTCATATTATATAGATCAAAATCGGATGTTTCATAATTCGAAATCGGAGTTCGGATAAGCAAAGTACTCAAACAAGCAGAATGGGGTTCATAGCAAAGGCTTAGGAAACCTTAATATCAAAGCTAACGAAAAGAAAACGTTATAAGGAACTCTTTCGAAAAGGTCGAATATCTGTACCTTATTCCAAAGCAAATGACCAAAAAGCGTAAATACGGAAAGCAAAGGATTACTCCTTCTTCACGTAACCTATACACATTAACGGTCGTACATGTTATTTATGATTCCATAATCGCCCGTATGTTTTTTCTTCATTTTTTCATTTTTTCTTTTTTTTAGACATACATTTTTACTCTACCATCCTCTACGATAACATCAAAATATAAGGGATTTATAGGAGCATCCCTACACTTGAGTTTTATTTCTCTAACACTAATTGACCCGATTTGAAAAGACCAAAACACTTGGAGTATTTAATTATATAGACAAAGGGAATTTGAATTTATCGTTCTTTCTCGTTACTCCATAAAATATTACTTTTACCCATGAGTCCCAATCATCCCAAAACTGTGTACAAAAGATATGACTCGACTTAGAAACCATGCAAGTAACTATATATTTGAACTAAGGGTTTAGTAATGATAACAATAATACACTAAAGGTGAGTGCATACAAGGTAGGCTCAGGCGATTTGGGTGTACATTTGGGGGTGGATTGTAAACAATGCTCTTCATTGATGTTTCGGAAAACCGAAACATCACGATAGCCGTGAAAAGGATAGGCTCTGAGGGGTTAACTAGGGGTATCGTGTACTAAAGATGAGTACATCGCAAGGGTATGGGGTAATTACTCAACCTATGTGGAAGAAGTAATTATAATACAGGTTTCAAACAAGGGTTATCCTAATGCCTCTTTTCATTTAGTTATTCCTAACTACACAAGTGTAGTCTCACTAGCGATCTCGGAATGCATCACAAAACAAGTTCTAGAATCTATTATACTATCGATACACTCTCTAAGCATTAAAGGTGAATGCTTTTATTCCTACAGATCTAGGGGTGAACCTCACATTTTTGGGGTGGAATTTGAATGGTAAACGGTTTTTGTGCTAGTCATGTAATTCCTATCCATGAGACGTTTTATTAAGACTAAAGTTTAGCTCGTACATGTCATAAAAAATTTTAAATTTGGTGCTAAAATTGCCCTAACGAATATTTCTCATAGTTTATTACACAAATTACCAAGGACAACACAAATAATCAAGTGAGTGAATAGTTTCTAAGTTCCCGTTTATTCTCCCTCCCTACACATAAACTGAACATTGTCCCCAATGTTCCCCGAAAGTATCAAAGTTATGATAAAGGAAGGTAAGTAAGGAAAAGAAACTAGTACTCCCCTGATTAGCTCGGTAGGATCCGTGTGAAGTTGCGGTTAAATTCTTTTTCAAGAAGAATGCATAAGTGATAAGCTCCATCCAATTAGTGTTTCTTCTTCTTGCCAAACATAACCTGCACAATTATAAGAAAACAACGAAACCTTCGCGTAAAATCGGCGGTAAAACTATATATGACACAACTACACTAGAAAGCAAGATATAATGCTTGTAGAATGGATGTTTGCGCTTTTACGTAAAAATTAAGACTTGAAATTTCCAAAATTTATAAGTAGTACGAAAATGAAAAATGATAAAGCTGTTGCTTAACTTTGACGTCGTCGCTTTAATCCCGATGCCGTCAGTTGTCCTGACAGAACCGGTCTGCTGCGTTTTGGAAAAATTGCGGAAAAATTACATCTTTAAAACCTGGAAAAATTCCTGCAAAACATCCATTATGACTCGATACAAGCATTTGACTCTAACAAACACACATATATATATATCAATTTCACTAATTGTAATTCTCATGTTCATGTTCTTCAAAAACGTATGTGATCTTTCCTACACTTATCTTTTTGTAAAATACCTTTATATGTAATTAAGACGAGGTTAAAGACAAAATAAAGCATTTTCACAAAATCAAACATGAGAATAAACAACAATGAAAAAGATATACGACACACAACAAGCAAACAATTAAGCATCGGTTGCCTCCCATGAAGCGCTTTTCTTTATTTATGAGTCTTGTAGCTAGACTCGAAGTCGTGCTGCTACGTTGTCTCATGCACGCTCACGTGCCCATACCTAAGCCACTCTAGTGTTTTCTCATCTTTTTTTTAATCATCTCCTAATTCTAGGCATTTTTTATAGTACCTTTCATTCTTTTCATAAGTATGTTTAAGTCCTCGTTGTTTTTCCCTTTCACTAAGTATCGGAATGGGAGCCATCCGATTACATGCCTCTATATCTTTGTGTTTAAACCTAGGGTGTGTACGGGGCATTTGATAGACAAAATCCTCAACTTCATTAGAGAATGTGACTAAACCATCAACCATCCGTTCATTCAACTTAGTCATTCTCTTAAAGGATGTTCCAAATATCACTTGAGTGAGGCTTCCATCAATGTTTTCTCCAAAATTTTCTAAAACCATGAATTCAACCAAATAGGCAAAACTTCTAACAAACACGTGTAAGTGAGTGACCGCATCAACAACATTGTCCCCTTGATAGGCTAACTCATTCACCTTAATTTTATTATATAAATTCTTTGAGATTAAGTTTAAAGGTAAGAATGAATGCAAGTAAGCATCAAAACTTTCAAATCCTATTTTACAAGGGAATTGCATGTTGAAGGGGCCATCAACCTCAATTTTACACCTAGGGTCAAAACATTGGGAGGGGTCTTATTCTATCTCAAGCCTAACTTCATCAATGACCTCCCCGTTGTCGATTGCCTCTCCGTCATCAAATTCCTCATCGGAATCAAAATCGTAAAAAGGACTATTATGTTGCCAGTTTATTTCATTATGCCTTAGGTGATATCCAAAGTGGTGAACAGGTGAAAGGTTTTGTGGGATTGAGTTTTCCATTGCGAGATTAGGATCGGGTAGTGCAAAGTTTCTCCGGCGAAAGATGCGAATCATCGTGAGTGATGAGATTTACGAACAAAAACACGAAGAAGGGGGATAGACTACAAGGAAGCTAATGAAAATGAGAAAAAATCTTACTTGATAGGAATCAAGCAAGGGAACCTAAACGAGATAGATATCTAACTAGCTATTCTATTCCCGCAGCGCTGAAAAACTTGATGCGCGTGCACGGCGCGTTCAGATCAAAGGAAACTTCCTTTCGTCGAGCAAGTTTTCAACCTCCTAGGCAATGAACCTAATCGTTGTAGTGTAGTATTGGGTAAGCCTCGTGGTTGATATCATTCTATGGGGAATAGGACCGCTAGTAAGAAATGTATGACGAGAAGGTGGGGTTGAGGGTGATTTTTTTTTTTTTTTTTTTTTTTTTTTAATCTTTTTATGGTTTTTTAGAAAGCTAAAGGTAAATATCTCGGGGCAATTGGTTGGGGGTGGTACTTCTACCGATTACTTCTACTTATCTAATTATCTAATTGTCTAATTACTACGGGTAGCTATGTCTATTTGATGTGTGCTCGTATGATGATTAAAAATGTGTTTACCTAGATGCTATTACTCCCTAGTTATCTTTTATTGGTCGGTTGAATTGTCACACCTTATCTTAACGCGTTGTATTCCTGAGGTTGTAGGGTATGCGTGCCCCCTAGTTCTTTAAGGTTATCTCTCATTTATGACATACGAAGTCGACAAGCCTAAGCTATTTCATTCATAAGCCACACATTCATAAAGCATACTCAAGCATTAAATACAACGAATGATGCCTAGTTGCACTCCTAAGTCAATTTACAATTAAGATAAGAAACAACCTAACAATAATCAATAACTAGGTTTCATAGATCTAAGCAAACACACAAGAAATTTAGCTAGACATGGTAAACAAGCAAGCATACACACAATCAATCGAATTCGGGATAGAGATAATTTTACTTTGGATTAAAAGACTTATCTCGATGTGTAAAATAAGGTATGGGACCCTAAGATATTGTCCCATTCGGACTACAAACGATTTAGGGTTTTTTCTCTAAAAGTCTACCTCCCTAAATGAAAAAAAAAATCAAATTATATATATAGATTTACAAATGCGACGGCGTCACCTATTGCATGGGACTCCGTCCACCGTCGATAGGGTTTCGTCCGCCAAGTCATCCATGGACGGCGTCACTTTAGAGTTGTGACGCCGTCGGTCTTCGCTTGGGACGCCGTCTTGATTCTAGATCCGGGCCGTCGAGTTGAAAACCGTGAGTGACGCCTTCTTTAAGGCGTGACACCGTCAGGTTATGTGACCAAAATTTCCACTGAGCCGTCGCATGCATGTTTTGATCAAGTCATCATAAAGGGACGACGCCGCTTTAATTGGGATGCTTGTCAGTCATCGTTGATCGCCTTTAAGTGGCTTCGATCTTGAATTTGCCATTTTCTTCATGTATTTGCTCCTTTTTGTCCAAATATGCTTCATTCCAGTATTTTTCTTCCAAAGGACCTAAAAAGTGAAAAGGAACGGAATTAAGCAGTAACGGATATAAAGGTGGTCGATTTAGGGCTTAAATGACCCCCTAAAAGCGTACGTTTTAAATCACTATCAACCACCATACCTTCGAAACCAAACACTCTCATCTCTACTAAAACAACCAAACCTTCACCTCTAGAACCTAGAGTTCTCTCCTTCACCGCACCTCACTCATCACCAAACCTATAATCTCTAGAAGATTTGCCACCTAGGCCTCCACATTCTCATCAGTTGAGAAAATGGTACCGCAACAACCTTCTTACCAAAACCTCGATGTTGGAACTTCACTAGCACCCGTGTGTTTCTCTCATCCACCATCAAATAGTCCATTTTGGATTATGAGACACTTCCAACCTCAACAACTGGATCACATGGATATTGATACTTCTTTATTTTCACCACCAAGACATATGCCACCACCTTCATCCTTTGTGGAACCATCACCTTCTTCATCAAACTTAGCTTCACAAACTTCTCCATTCTTACCACCACCATTTCCAAGCCACGACAATGATTTCTATCATTGTCGACATGTCCAAGGGTTAGTCCATGAACTATGTGATGAAGTACGTTTCATGTTCTATCACCTTCTTAAGCGTCTTGATGAAGTCAACAAACCTAACCGTCCCTAAACCTTGGAATGCAAGCACAAGTGGTGTTCTTTATAGTCTAGGCGCAATTTGGTCATTATGATTTTTCTTATTCTGTTACATGTTTGTATCATTTTCTTATTTTTAGAGAATTGAAATATGTGTATCATTTCTCTCATTTTATTAAATGAAACTACATGTTTGTATGTTATTTGGTTATGTGAACATGTTTGGTGCAGCAATACATGACTTACTTGGACTATTATGTCAATATTTGTGTCTGTATTGCTGCTACTAAGCTGCAGGTACCCGGATCCATCAAGTTTGTCTTGGCGGATCCCTTTGATGAAGGATCCGCCAGAACCGGGTGGACAGAAACATTTTTAAGCTAACTTTAAAGCTCATTTGCAGGAAACAACGCATCATATACTTGTTTTCTAACATTTGTTTTGTAGATTTTCAAAATACACATGGAAACTTTGATGCCCTCAACAAGGGGGAGCTTTTCGTAAAATCAAAACGTTGCAAAATACTTGCAATACACTCGTTTAGTCTTCCTAATTACTTAACGCCCTCATCAAGGGGGAGAATCCGTCAAGGGAGAGCTAAGACGGGATTCCTTTCTTACCTTACTACTTCTTCTCTCTACACTTCTTTCTCTAAATCTTTCTCTTCTAAATTCTTTCTAAAATCTTTTCTTAAAACTCTTTCTAAATTTTTCTCTTCTACTTCTATTCTTTCTACTATGTGTTAGTTTCTTTTCGACACTCTTTTTGTTTCGACAAAAAGGGGGAGAAGAGAGCAAAAACTCCAATTCAAAATTTTACGAATTTTATTTTTTACTTAAAATAATTTTATGTTTTGTCATCAACAAAAAGAGGGCGATTGTTAATACAAATAAACCGTATAAACGTTTATTTATATTTTACGATCTTTTAATGTTTTGTCGATAACAATCGTAAAATCATTTTAACGAAATAAATAAAATACGTAAAAGCTTTGAGCCAATAGTTTACTAACACACTTTTACTAAACATATAAAATCATCAAAACATGTTTAGTTGAATAAGTTATATAAAACCAAAACCATTTTTATAAAACACTTACAAGTAACTTTGTTTACTTATATTTTATAAAAATGTACATGTGCTTAATATAACTTGTAATGGGAATATGTTGGGTAAAAACCAAAGTTCATGACCCATACACATGGAGCATGATCCACGACCCATGATCCAGTGCAAGATATCATGCATGAAATCATGTTGGATATTATCCATGATCCATGACCCAAAGTCCATGACCCATGACCCAAGACCCATGACCCATTAACTAGGTACAATGTATCTTGTTGGGTATACATGATCCAAAGTCCATAACCCATAACCCATAACCAGTTTGCAACCCAAAATTCGGACTAGCGACCCAGCCTCGGATCCTTGATTACCTTGGCGGATCCTCGTGTAAGGATCCACGGATCCAGTTAACTATTAGGCGGTTGCCTATAAATAGTGAGTCATTTCTCTCTTGCTCCAACCCCTTTTTTAGACATATCTTCTCTCTATATTCTAACCTCTCTAACCTCAGATCCAAAGGATCATTCTATGTAGTTTTCTTTTTTGTGTGATTCTCTAGGTTCCTCTTAAAGGCGAGATCACAACCTCTTGAAGACGTGCAAGCTCAAGGTCATGAGTTGCTAAGCTTCCTCATCATCAAGACCACTAAAGTGCATCTTGTTGATAGTTCTTCTCTCCCTCCATTAGTGTGTCAAGTTGAAGGTATTGGTGTATAGTGCCGAAGGTGTACATTCGATATGGGGCGTCGATGTATATTTGTGTAGTTTGGGTAAAAGGGTATTGATATCCTTTGAAGTGTTGTAAAAAGAAGTTTGTCTCCTTTGGGTTGTAGTTTTGGGTAGTAGTTCCTCCTTTGTAATGGAACTCGGTGTCTAACCTAGTACCGGATAAAGTGTAGGCGACGTTGTGACAGGTTTGGTTCTACCTCGTGGAAGAACTCGGTTTCTAGCCTTGTACCGGATAAAGTGTAGGCGACGTTGTGAAGGCTTCTCCGCCATATTAAGCAGCTTGTGTTGTGTAGTGCTTAGAAACTCTTGAGTTGGGTACTCGGGGAGTGGAGTAGGGCAAAGAAACGAGTCCTTGTAGCCGAACCACTATAAATACTTGTGTCATGGTTTTGTGTTTCTTTACTCTTTATCTCTTTGCATTAATTATTTATATGTCTATCTATCAATATCCAACACACCATCTAAATGGATTGACATAAGTCGATCTAAATACTTAAAAACAAAGTTTTAATCGGCAAAACTATGCATCCCCCTTCTAGTTTTCTACATGATTGTTTTATGTTAGAGTTGCCCATCCTTCGTTCGTATGAGTGATATCCTCAAGACCAGTTACGTCGTACGAGGGTGGAGGTGGTGGAATTTGATGATTTTGTTGTTCCTACATTTTATGAAATGCAATTTCCTGGTTTGAGAACCATGTTTTCGTCGTCTAGGTGAGATGAGATAGTTTTCGTGTCTTGAAAAGAAAATAAGTTTTAGATTTGGTGTTTTTCGGTGACGGAGTATATGAGTTTTTTTAAGGAAACTTTGTAAATATTTTGATCGAGAAATAATGTGAGTTTTCTATAAAATGAGGTTTTCTGGTGAATAAAAAGGTATTTCATTGAATCAAAAAAGTTTTTCAGTGAACGAAAAGTGATGTTTGTGGCTATTTTGTTGCGTATAGCACAAATGGCGTCATGTTTACATAAGGTACATATTGGAGGTGGGAGGATATACCGTTTGGTTTCCCATGATCGGTAAAGACCCCAGAATGTGGCCGGAGTCACAAGTTAGGATAACACTCAGGGTGTAGCTAGTGTCTGTGAATGTAAGAATTCACTATGTATTGCTTGCTTCATTTAGTGGGAATGACCTTGGTATATAGATCTAGGGCTTTGTGCCTTTCTAGAACGCCATCCATGGTTTGAGGATGGTCCACATGGTGGACATCCAGTAGAGGAAACAAGAATGCCACGTGTCGTGCCATCATTGGCTTAGCCGGATGCATGGAAAGATCCATGCATAATTGCAGCACTACCTCTGAGCTAATGAGGTAGTGGCACGTATCTTCTTGTTGCAATGGTCCTGGGGGAAGCACCCAATCCTGTCGTTGCTTTGTTTTTCCGTGCCTTGAGCCCCGACCGAGTTTGCTTTCTTTGTTATGAGAGTCGGTTGAAGAGTATGCGCTTTTAGTCAGTTGGGCTGAAGGTCCAATACGTTATCACGAAGTTTACTTAATAAACTAAGGGTGCGTTTGTTTTGTTGTAGAATTGAAATGGGTTAGAATTTGGTGTAGGATTGAAAGAAAAATATGAAAGAGAATATGTATGATAGGAAAAAAAAAAGTTTATTGGTTTGTAAGATGAAAATTTATATAGAATTGAATGTTAAATATTATATGTGAGTTGATATAGTGGATTAACATGGGATCCACTTTAACTAACAAATAAAATATAGTAAATAATGCAATTGTGAGAGGTGTTGTTTGTAGTAACATTGGAATATGTTGGCTAAAGTATTGTTTAGACTTGAAAGGTTTGAAAATAAAATCTTAAACCTATATATGAGTCCATAACGAACACGCTTTTTCAGTCGCATCTCATCCCAAAGCTATGATCCCTTCAAAACAAACGCACCCTTATATTTACAATACTGGCTAGATTTAAATTTTTATAAAAATTACACAAAAGATACATTCGCGTTTAAATTTTAAGTAAGTGATTGAACAAAAAAAATATTGGCGTAATCTAAAATGTAAGGAGAATTTCATATATATCACTCTCTGGATAAATAATTACATATATTTCATTTGTAACATTTTGATGCATAAAGTATAATAGTTTTAATGCTTCAAAAAGATAAATATGTAATTTTTAAAATAAGTAAGGAAATATATGTAAAAGCCCAAAAAAATATAGTTTAACAAGATCATTTCATAAAAAGAAATGATTTACATATTTTCACTTTTGATTTGCACACATGAACATATGCTATAAGTAATTTTATATTTATTATATATTGTTTTTCTGGATTGTACATTAAAGTATGCAAACAAAAAATAAAAGTATACCACCAATTCACAAAGAGAATTGATCCGCACACTTCATTGATCTAACACTTCATAGTATAAATAGATAATACACAATTTAAATTTTGTACAATTTATTGATGTATGAAAACAATGCCCTGATAAATTTAATTAGTGTGCAAATCACTTGCCCATTCGCAAAACACCTGTAGAAAAACATTTCAGTCAATCAAGTGCACAAAGTGATCCAAACACATAATTTCATCCTTTAGATGATGTCTCTTGAGAAGGGTGCCAATATTGGCATCATGCAAATATGTTACCATCCGTCACAAAAACACACTTAACACGTGTTCATCCATGCATGAAACTTTAAACTTACCACCACTCTTGAATTCGTCCTTACTCGCCGCTTTAACTTATTTCTCATCATCTATTCATCCAAAAAAAGAAAACACACAATACAATCTCTCTGTCTATCTAGCTATCTTTGTAATTAGCTAATAAAAATGGTGATGATGGATATGATAAATTCAGTGCTTAATTGGGTTGTGCCACCTGCAAGTTTGGTCATGTTGGCATTTTCATGGCCAACACTTACTTTTATCAACACATGTGAATGGCTTTATTATTCTTTCTACGCTGAAAATATGCTTAATAAAGTTGTTGTCATCACCGGTGCTTCCTCTGGAATTGGTGAGGTATGTTACCTTACTCTTAGACGTGTGATGGGCCTAGCTTGCTAGAGTTTAGCTTCTTATATATGTCGTACTCTTTGTGTACCGAAATAAATCTCCACTATAGATATGACATTTACTTTTAGGCATGTGCGAAATAAACTGTTTATTAGGTAGAATACAGTAACAATAAGCTATTAGTAATCCACAAGTAATTTATTTGGCTTACAGTTGGTCGGGTGTTAGTTGTTTTACTCTTTTATGTAACTAGTTAAAAGATAGTTGTGTCTTGTTTTGGTTATTATGTAATCCGTATTATTGACATTTTTCTGTGCAAAGAGAAGTAGCTGGAATGACTACAACTAGGCATAGAAAGTATGTTGATATTTTATGCATATAACCCTTTGTTAGATGGGCAATATGATTAATAGTTTTGAGAGTGTTCTTAATGTGTGCATTATGGTTCTCCCAGAGTTAGTTTGTCACCTCCAACTTGTGACTAAGAAGATGTCAAACCAATTAGTAAATTATCGAATTAGCCAAACCACCAGTCACAATCCATCAATTTATCATAATTAGTTAATAGTGGAACTTTCACTTTTCTACGACTGGATTTGGAATTACATTGAGAAATTTAGTTTAAGTAGTGGTGTTAAGAATTTTAATCAATCGATAAATATGTTTTTTATGCTGTCAGCAAATTGCATATGAGTATGCAAAGAAGAGAGCAAATCTTGTATTAGTTGCACGAAGAGATCACAGGCTACATGGGATCAGTGAGAATGCTAGACGGCTGGGTGCACCAAATGTGTTAATCATGGCTGCAGATGTTGTCAAAGAAGACGAATGTAGAAGATTCGTCAAAGAGGCCATCGGTTTTTATGGGCGAAGTAATCTAATCCTTCATTGTTTACACCTTTTTGGTGGAGGAGATATTTTAACCCATTGCAATATTGTATATATTTATAATATAACTTTTGTAATATTTCTAAAAATATAAGTATTTGTATAGTTCAGAAAAACCACAAGAAGTTCTGTTGTGTTACAAGGCCCTTTTTTGACACCTACATTTTGGTAATAAACTCCACAAAACATGGTGAATTTTATGAAATGAAGGAAGCTTAGTGTTGCAGGTGGCACGTTATCATTGTAAACATTTGTTTCATTTTTAATTGTTCCATTCTGTGCAGTCGATCATCTGGTGAACACAGCAAGCTTAGGTCATACCTTCTATTTTGAGGAAGCAAATGATCCATCAGTGTTCCCTATTTTGATGGTACAACTCAAACTTAAAAGGGCTTTATGGATATTTCATTAAACACCCATAAGCTCTAGCTTGACGAATTATGTACATTTTTGTATTGCATTTCAGGATATCAATTTCTGGGGGAACGTATATCCGACGTATGTGGCCCTTCCTTACCTAAAACAGAGTCGTGGCGGATTGTAGTTAATGCATGATCGAGAACTGGTTACCTCTCCTAGGATGAGCATATATTCTGTGAGTATGATCGAACTTTTGAATCAACAAATTGTTTCACTTTTTAAGAGGTGGCAACTTCAATACATAAAATCTTCTATAAAGTAGAGCCAAAAGTGAAACAGATCAAAAAGCAAATAGATGAACCTAGTTTTGGCTTTGGGTCAAACCAACGTAACACTACAGGCAATAATATCGTTTATTTAATGTTTGCTTGACCAGGCGGCCAAAGCTGCACTAGTGAACTTCTACGAGACATTAAGGTTAGAGGTGAATGATGAAGTCGGAGTTACAATTGCTACTCATGGTTGGATTGGCCCAGAAATGACCCGAGGAAAGTTCATGCTAGAAGAAGGCGCCGAGATGCAGTGGAAGGAAGAAAGAGAAGTAAGTTCCTCGCAGTTTGTTTATTCATAACACCTACGATTAATAATATTAATGACACCTTTAAAAAACGGTTCCAGTTGATTCAGGTTGAATTTACCAATCATCATTATTTTCATATAAATTGATGTATTATTAAGATGTTAGATATGATCAAAAGAGGAAATTTACCAAGAAATTTAGCACGCAATGTGCATTCATTACTTTCTCGCTATACAAAAAAATATGAAATCCTACCTAACACAGTTTTGGTAGTTTGGGGTAAACTAATTAACTTCTTCGGAATACAACTATATAGGAGACGCTGTAAGCATTCTTAGCGTTTTGAGCTGCAATTAGTCCAATACTTCTAATGCAGTACTCCACAGCTTTTAACACTGCATTTGGTGTACTGATTATTTTGAGATATAAAGGAAAAGGTTGATTCTGAAATTCGCCGTTTGTGTCACTTTGGCTTCTTTTTTTTTGGATATTCATATGGGTTTGTTTAGGGTGAACGGCTAACAAAAGCAGCCGATATGTAATTACACCAAGATTTTAAAACAAAAATAAAAAAGAAGAAAACATTAGCGTCAAGACAACTCAGACCCGTTTTTAGTGGCCTATTTCCTTATTATTATACAATCTGAACCAACCATCCCGTTTTTCACCTCCGGTGGACAGTCACGTGTGTTTTTTCTATGATCTGAAGGTACAAGCTGAGGGTAGTCCTGTTGAAGAGTTTGCAAAGATGATTGTATCAGCGGCTGTTCGAGGTGATGCCCATGTGAAATACCCGAGTTGGTATGATGTCTTTCTTTTGTATAGGGTGTATGCACCCAACATCTTGACATGGACATTCCGCTTCCTTATGTTACAACAAGGTATGAGGACAACTTCTTTTATTGGTACGGGAAGATCTCGATTAGAAGCTCCATCCACACCAAAACGAGTTATCGTCAGGGCCCCACAGACGTTACAACCATCTCCTCGTATTCAGCTTATTGAATGAAAAGAGGAAGTTTTTATATAAGCGTATATTTTAAATTTGTGTATGTTAATTATGTTTGTTTACGTTGTTTGAATAATCGATAACTTGAATTGCTTGTATTGATTTAGAATAAAATGTTTGTTTGTTTGAAAACAGTGTTATGTTAAGTGCGCAGATGGTGTGTTCAGTTGTAAAGTGTTGAGCTGATATGTGTTATGATAAGACAATTTTAAGTTATGTTGGGAGCATTTGTGTTGGATAAGAACTTGAACATGTTTTAATATCCTGCTTACATCGACTGTATTTATAGGCCTTCGTGAGCCGTTAACGATGACAAAATGATGAAGTTTTGATCAAGACCATTGAACAAAAGTGCAAGTGAGGCCATATGACCTTTAGATAGGTATTGTTCAACTCTAAACCTAGTCTCTGGTTATAGTATGAAATTACAATTACAACAAGTCGACAATATTACATACTCGATCAACGCTTACTATTATGTGAGATTTCCCCTACTTATTATCCCATTAAATATATCAACCAAATGATTCTGTAGTTGTTTATCAGTTTATCTTACGATTACGTGTGTCCGTTTCTTGATTTTCTTTACATTGATTCATCCAGTCAACTCATTGGATACTCGACATTGTTAACCGAACGTACCACTAAATATCTATTTATGCATAGATAAAGCACATTAAAGATCATTGTAATTTAAAACACATATATAGCATATACATTCTACAATCATCTGTTTAACTTGATATATAAAAACCAACATAACTCGCTCAAAACTTCTTAAACTGTGGGAGAGGAAAGACAACGAAATGCAACATTAAGCAAAGAATGTGTATCTTACCAGTTTTCCTGTCAGAGTGTTTTCACATTGATCCAAAAAAAAGAATATAATGATGCTTAGTTAAATGCATTGGTAGCAGCATACAGAAAATCCAGGAAGCCTGTCCCCTTGAGGATCCCTGTACCGGTCAAAAGCTCAAAATCTAACAGCAAAAGGAACCCGATTATGGCCGCCTTTCCGTTTATCAATTCGTTTTTCTTTGTGAAACCAAATCCTCCTGACCCTTCATCAACAACCATTCTTACCTGAAAAGGAAACAAATATGGTGAAAAAAATAATAGGGGAGACAAGTGGTAGCAATTTAGTCCCATTTATCTATTAAATGAGTCGATTCAATACAGTTTTATCTCTAAGAGGACAAACAAGTAAGCTTGGATAAAACTAGCTTCAGTTATTTTCCTAACCATATTCGACACACCAATCACTTGTCGCGACCGTACAAAATATTACCTGTTTTGACCCGAACCCCGTGGTACCTAACAGATTTGCAAGTGTCCTTGCTTTTGACATTGAGATGTTTATTTGAGAGGGTTAGATGCAAAAAACTGCAATGTATTTTTAGTCTTTTGACATTGAGATGTTTATTTGCAAGTGTCCTTGCTTTTGACGTTGCAGTGTACTATAGGTCAATCCCATTTTAAGAAATGTACTTTTATAGTCAATGAACGGAAACATGTTTGAGTTTTCTTCTATATCTAGTTTTGTCATTTAATGAAAATACCAAACTGTGCTAAATTTCTTAATACATTCTCTAGATCTAACGGTGTATTGTATCAAAAAATGAGGGTAATGGTTATGACTTAGCACATGTTGACGAAAATTTGGTCCCAAAATGGACGAACTAATGTAGAGTGTTATTTTGCGTGGGCAAATCACCTAAACTGAAATTGGCCTAAAGTAATGTTGCCATAGTGTGTCATTAATCTTGTAGTAGATGTCACAATTTCGCCCATTAGGAAATAAAACACCAATTCTGGTTAAACTTTGCATGTAAGAGATCAAATGGTTAAGGATTTAACAATTAGCTGAAGTGGAAACAAGTTGAGCATTCGAGCAGGTCAAAGTGTCAAACAGATCAAAAGTCGGCCAAAGTGTATTCAATATATCCTCAATGTTTTGTAAATACCCAGTTTGATCTGCTACCTATCCCACCCGACCTACCCATTCCGCCACCTCTATCAACCTCCTTTTATATGAGCTTGGCCAATAGAGGACCATTTTACTATATTTTCCAAAATGAGACAAGAAATAAGCTGCTTATATTGCACAGGAAGAGAATACAAGGGGTGTTTGGGCATGCGTCTAAAGTGGTTATTGTAACATAAAGCCGCAATAATCATTTCGGATTGTTTGGGGAAACTATTTTCCGATTCTAATTTTCTGATCTTAATATCTTATAGCATCAAAACATTGAGATATAGAAATGCAGGTAAGAAGCTGCATGAAACCTGATTACTAAGATAAGCGTAAGGCTTACCTAACTAACCCGAACATTAATAAATCAAGTATCTTATTTTGAAACCTATAGGTGTGATAATAACTTAGAACATGCACATCAGAATACTCCTTTAATAAAAACCATTATTGACTACTGGTGACAGTCTAAATCTGTTTACTTGTGAATATTTTGATTTAGGCACTCTATTATCTTCAACGGGTCAAACAGGTAGCGGAAAGCAAGCTTAAAAGAAAACAGGTCAAAAGTAGCCTAACGTGTATATTACGACCTAAGTGCATAAAACCTCCTAAATAAATTGAGTTTAAATATCATATTTGACACTATAACTATCGAGAAAAAAAAAACAAAAAAAAAAAACAAACATTAATATTTTGGACAACATGTGTTCTGGGTCGGTCCAACCCCGCTTTGGACAAGCACAAAAAACTCATTTTGACCCGTTGTTTAACCTACCCAATTTGCAGCATCTACTAGTGATGACCCTAGTATGCAAAAGAAAAGTAAACAGTTAAATTAGTTACCTCATCCACGTTAACATCACTAGCGGTTATACCAGGTTGTGCCCTTCCACTAAAGACAATTTCAGCTGATACATCAGTTGGGGCAGCTGCTCCCATGCTTATGTATATATTTTCACCATCAATTTTCACGGGATAAACAAATAAGTCCCTCAATGCAGGAGTCAGAACTCTTAAAACAGGATTCTTTGGAAACCACTCCTTAATTGACCCATTTCGCAAATCGAATGTACTATCAGTTGAGGGACACATTATACACCCGTCCTGCACAAGATTCTTAAAGTCAGTCATAGTTATGCATATCTTTGTGGTTGGTTTTGGTTTTAAAACTTGTTTATTCATTTAAATTGTTATATATATGTGAATGTATCGGCATATAAATTTTGTTTTTGATTCCATGATATTGGAACTTAGCATGTAGTCATTATCAGACTACCTCATACTTGCTTTTATTCAGTAAATTTATCATAGTTGACTTTAGTCAATCCATTTTTACGGGTAAAATTGGTATCCAAATGTAATGTCCAAAAAACTAGGTAATATTACATTATTTTTTTTGGGTAACCATGGTCTCCGACCTTTTGGCCGGCTAATCCACGGGGTTTGAACCCACTGCCACACAGACTCAAACAGGGTAAAGCCCTCCCTTTTCAGGAGGTTGGCGTGGCCACTTCATCTCAAATCTAACAACCAGTTCTAAGGGGGTGTTTTATCAATGATTACTTTTCTTACAATCAGTTCGATGTGCATCCCAAATCTAAGGGAGTGTTTGGCATTGCACTTTAAATGTAATTAATTTACACTGAATAATCAGAATTATTCACAAATTCTGTTTCAGTAGATAGCGTTTCATGTGCTTCTTTTTAAAGTTGCAATAATCAGGTATGTAGATGGCCATACCCCTACCCAAGTGTAGAGAGATTACTTTCATACTAACACTAGTAACAAATTAAACCACCACTAAGGTGGCCTAGTGGTAGGCACCCTAATGTCCTCACAAGAGGGCTCGGGTTCAAAGTTCAAACCTCACTTGCTACATATCTCGGGGTTGGCCAAAGAAAGGGCCAAAAATTAATTGTCACTGGATACCCAGTTAAGCCGCGCACATCCCATTCAAAAACTCTCACTCCGAGAGTCCCAGGTAACCTAAACACCTAAACAGGGAAAAATCTCATATGTTTTACCTATTTAACACTAGTAAGTACATGCCTATGAAAACCGCAATAATCAAATAATGACATTGTACTACTCATAAACTAAACATCCTACATTCATAACTTAACCCCCTAAAATAATAAGGGTTTTTCTAACTTGTGCCCTAAGCACAAGTTAAGCACACCAAAATTAGATCGGGACCTACCAAAAAGTACACAGGGATCTACATAAAAGTACATACGGATGTACCGTATGTACTTTTATGTGGGTCCTAGTGTACTTTCGTTGTATTTTTTATGTGTTTAACTTGTGCCTTAGGTGTACTTTTTGTGGACCCTTTGTATTTATGGCGTGCTTAACTTGGGCACAAGTTAGAAAAACCTTAATAACATTAAACTAGTAAAAATAAAAATAACATAACATAACAACTAGTACATATCAAATATATAAAAACCAAAATAAAAACCTGGGTAAGTTTAGCATTGATGAGTCCTTCACTATAAGCACCTTCAGCAGGAGACCTATTCTCAATAGCAAAAACTTGATCCTTATACCACAACAACAATATCTCCTCTCCATCTTGTATGATCACTCTCCTTTCACCTTTTGGCAACGCAGAAAGTGGCACCACTGGGACCCAGTTCCTTCCATCTTCTGCTGTCACCACTCCTGACGTCACCTCAGCCGCCTTACACACTAGGTCGATATGTTTCTTGACTGTTAGGGACAATGTTAGAGGTTTTGCATGGTGGCAGATAAGGTGGTGGGATGGTGGTTTATGTTGGTGGTGGTGTGGGAGGTAGGGGGCGGAGATGAGGTGGGTGGAGGTGGTGGTGGTGGCCGGAGTGGTGGCCATGAGTCAGGTTTTAAGATGAAGGTGAATGAGTGAATGTGAAAGTGGTGTTGTTGCATGTTATCTGAAAGGAAGATTGGTGGTGATGATGAAGGTTGAAATACGTATGGAGTTTGTAGCCACATGAAATGGATAATTGGCATTTCATTTCAATTTTATATGTCATGAAACTTTTTATTTTGAATTCACACATTTATTTTAATTAACTTATACGTTACTCAAATATACATTTCTTTTCGTTTATGTCAATCTCGTTCAAATTCTTGCAGCAAATTTGTACAAGTTCAAAAATAAATCTAAAAACCTATTGAAACAATAACATTGAAAATTGAAACGTAAAACATTAGTTATATTAATTTAAGTAAAGTATATCGATATAAATATACGATCCCGCGACTAAATTTATCTACGAACAAACGTTATTTTGTTTTGATAAAAATTCAACATTGATTTATCTTTTTGTAAGTTTAATTAGATTGTCATTTAATGTATTAAATAACAGATATTTTTATTATGAATAATGTGAATTAAATTTATGAATTAATTGATAGTAAGAATAAGATTTTTTGTTTTATTAAACTTATTCTTAGAATTATGTTTTTCACATGTATTTTGAACGAATGTAGTATTTAATAGTTATTAATTACTAATATGAGTAGTGTGTTTTAGTTTTATATGTGTTTCGTTGTAAATAATGCTTCAATATTGTATTTGTTTAAAATTATATATGAAAATCTTAAAATAATTAATACGAAAATTGAAATTCAAACATTATAAGTAGTATAGATAAATCACTTTCACTAAATGAGGTTGTAGTTAAATAATGGCTAAAACTTATATTTTACATATCAATAGTTATTTGTGTTGTTTAGATTTTCGTGAAAAAATTATTCGAAATTGGTATAAACAAAAGCAAACACATAAATGGGTGGCATGTAAGTTAGTTTTGATATATTGGTGGCCTAAAAGAAAAAAAGGTTAAGAGTTAGATGGCCTCCGGGTATATAATCTCATTTTCTTTCATATCGAAAATGATAGTAGAGTGCTTCAATTATTATGTCACCAAATCTCAAGAACCCGACTCTGGTGAACTTGGTTCTATCCATTTCCCTATCACTACTAACCCTCCCAAGGTAAAAACCAAATCCAAATAATGTGATGAAACCTCAAGTACATTGGACTTAGATGGTCTCGTGGATGTTTCTGGTACACTCATGGAGGTTGATCGTAATCAACACTTTTCAAGGGTTGTGGTGGCTGGCCCAAATCAGCCACACACCAAATGTTAGTCCTATCTTGGGCCGTTGGGGTGGGCGATCCTCGATAGTTTCAAACTTACGAGAACTCAATACGCTTCATCATCCTGGATGTGGCTTTTATGGAAACCAATAATAAAGGAGTAAAGCGAGAAGACATACACTATTACGATAAATAAATGAAAGCAGTAAAGGTCGGTTAAGGCATGAGGCTCGTGTGTAACATGATTCCCTTAAAACAAATTCTTCGTCTGTTTCCCATGGTACAACGGGCAAAGCTGATGTACAGCTAGCCGTGACAAACTTGCCTAAAAGATCACGGAAAGTTGTCTTTTTTTATCGAAGGAGTTGCTAGAAAACGTCAATAGAAGTTCGGTTTTTCTGTGTCCAAAACTGAATGAGTAGCAGTTTATTTTATAGCCTAAACCTGTCTTGGTCACCAAGACAAAATATCAGCTAAAAAATAAACAATTTGCAAATCTGTTAAAACAATAAACATGATTTGATATCTTTTATTCACATAAAATATTGTGTAAAACTTAATCAATAAGTTTAAATCTATTCATAAAATAGATTTATAGAAAATCTGGAAAAGGAAACTCGAATCTTGAGGCAAATAGATTCGCACGTTGGCAAAGTTTCAGAGATGCATTCGTGTTCGCAGGTCGCGCGGACTCGCATGAGTTCAGAAGCTTCGAACCCATTTTGGCCCAAAAATCTCGAAATCTACAACCGCCCCTTTTGCGCGCGCACGTAAGTGTTCGAGTAAAACCAACAAATCATTCTGAAGGTCATGACCAAGATTTTTATATAAACAAGGTTTCACTTCTGTTTTTGGGCGATATGTGATACTCTCACTTTTTTCATTTTTGGTGTTTCAAGTGCCTCACTTTGAGACACGATATCTCAATCATATCGACTCCATTTTTGACACATTTTAGCTCGTTGCGAAACTCTCATCAAAGAGAACGCAAAGCTACCAAGAAATATAAATATATAGAACATATATGTATATTAAATAGTGTCAAAATTTTTCAAAAAAGCATTTTACAATAACCATTTTCCAACACTATGTGCATCCTTTTAACAAAGCATTAAACGAAATCCTAGGAACAATGATCGAATGCACATGAAATATCAAGAATGTCATGCAACATACTATATATGTGATATAACAACTTGCTCGTGTATAAAAATCACCGAGCGTATCTATGTTTCAATCTTGGTTAGGTTATGCTTCACGTCCGTTTTGTTTCCCAAATTATAGCATTCGCTTCAGTAAAAAGAGACGAGTCCATGTACTTCATGCAAAATGCGCCTAAAATATAACTTTACCTTCCAATCGCTTGTACTACCTTAGTCCCGCAGTTTGCAGCCATGATGCATCCGGATTAAGCAGGTGGACCGACGGGGTTTCGGTGAACCACATGGATTTGTTTCTGTACTATAATATTTGGTCAAAAGAATCCAAATTTTGGGAAATAGGCATTGTACAAAAGTTTGTGTTAGAGGTGTTTTTTAGTTTCACTTAAACAAACTTTATGACTTTGTGTTATGGACTTCTAGGTCCACCACTACGGTTAATTAGTTTAAGAACGTGTGAAAACGTAGAGGGGTGAATACGTTTCCGTTTCAAACTTAAAACTTTTGTAGCAAATATAGTATAAACCATTGCATTGCTAATCTCGACGCGAGGATGCATTTAACGCATTACGGCATGTAAGGCCAACCCCTTAATATCACATAAGATTCGGCAAGATTAATGGTTCATTATAAATCAAGTTTCACCGTTATTAGTCTGGTTGCTTTTTCTTGATCAAGCGTGTCATAATATGTAAAGTGTTAAATATAGTTTATGACTATATGAAAGACCAAGTATGTATCACAAACATAGACATCAACCACATAGAAAATAAGCAGGTAAAGCGATAAGTAAAAGGATAGACAAACCAACACGAGGATTTATAGTGGTTCGCCACAAGGACACCTTCCTCGCCCTACTCCACTCCCCGAGTCACCTACTCGAGAGTTGCTTCACTAGATCAACAAACTCCATTCTCGTGGAGAAAACCTTACACAACGCCGCTTACACTTTTTCCTAAGATTAAGCTAAACACCAAGTTCTTCCACGAGGTAGAACCAAACCTATCACAACGTCGCTTACACTTTATCCGGTACAAGGCTAGATACCGGGTTCCATTACAAAGGAAGAACCATTTCCGACCAATACGAATCCTATCCCTAAGGATATACACTCCTTATGACAACATCAACAAGGATATCAATATCCTTTGACCCAATACTAATCTAACTTGTACATCGAACCACACCATATCGAATGTACACCTTAGGCACCTTTCACTAATGCCTTTGACTCGACTTCTAGGCACCCTTCACAAATGCCTTGTGACTTGACTTCTAGGCACCCTTCACTAATGCCTTTAGCCTTGACCCTTTAGACATCTTTCACTTATGTCTATGACACATCTATGACACCCGTTATGTTTTGTGGCCCAACATAACAAACCTTGTGTTTTATGGCACAAACACATAAACCATCTAGTCTAGTCATAGATATACGACACATCTATGACACCCGTTATGATTTGTGGCCCAACATAACAAACCTTGTGTTTTATGGAACAAACACATAAACCATCTAGTCTAGTCATAGATACAAGAATATGATACTAGACAATATCCAAGACAATGTGTCTAACGGATATGAAATCCTAAACTAAACATCAAGAACACAAAGCATGATGTAGTTAGTCTTCTATGAATGAAGATGACAAGTTTCCCGGCTTGTTGTAGAATATCTTCATGTGCTTGTATGCTTGTGATGGGTGATCACTCAAGAGTAAGGATGCAAGATCTCTAGGCTTGCTTGGAGGATCACTTCGGAGTATGCTTACAACAAATGAAAGTTCGAAGCATTATGATCATATGTGATGAGGGTGGATTACATGTTTCCTAATGATCTAAATATTCTAGAGATGGTGGAGAGAAACTATGTGTAAATGTTAGGATTTAGAAAATCCATGAGTTAAAGAGTCAGTCACCTCAAGTATATGTATTCGTTAGAAAGCTCGTAGTCGTAGTTTTGTTATGTTAATAAGTAGTCTATATGTAACACCGTGGAGGACGGAAGGGTCTTTACCCAATGTATGCCTGATCCATAGCCCGTAGGAGGCATATTTTGTAAGACACTATAAATACCCTCTACCTCCCAAGGTAGAGGATTGGAGCTTCAATACCATTTTTCTTTGTTTCACATAGTTCCCAACTCTCTTCTCTTTCTCTCTCTAAAACTTTCTCTCTCTAAACACTTTCATACGCCTCTTATGTGATTTGTGTTATGTGTTTATGAAATCCAATAGCTAACAATTGGTATCAAGAGCCATGGTTTGATCACTCATCTTTCATGTTCTTGGTTTTAGTGGATTTCATAAGGTTTTTGGGGTTAAAAGTGTTTAGAAGAGTTTGAATCATTTGGATCATTTCTAGTTTTAAAGTTTGGATTTTGAATCATCATATGTGCTTAGGTTTTGAATTGGAAGGCTTGAATCATCGTGGTTGGGTTGTTTTTGGATTGTAAAGTAGTTGTTTTTGAAAGTTGTACTAAGCGAGTTGAGTCTCGTATAACATTTCTTCGAAGCGAGTTGGGTGTTGTTTGAAGTGAGTTGCCTCTTCTACGAGTTGTTACTTAAGCGAGTTGTCGCCTAAGCTAGTTGCTTTGAAATCGAGTTGTCTGTTTCAGCGAGTTGTCTCTTGTGCGAGTTGTGCTCTAAGTGAGTTGGTTTTATGCGACTTGGCTATTAAGCGACACTTTATGCGACTTGTGTTCTATGCGACTTGTCTTTTAAGCGAGTTGACCTCAAATTGTGTTTTCCACAAAGCGAGTTGATCTCAAAGCGAGTTGGTTAGGGTGCGACTTGTCAAGTTCACTACTTGTCTATTGAGACTTGTCACTTCTTCGTGCTACATTTTACGGTTGTTCTTTTGATTTTGTAAAATCCCGTGAAAGAATCAATTTCCCGGTTTAATCAAAGAATAGTAAAATCCCGTAGAATTTGTAATCATGTCTAACAACGTACCTACTATCGCCTCTTCGTTGTCGATGACATTCAAGCCGCCGGATCCGACACTCGCTCTCCCATGCTTGATGTAACCGATCATGACTCATGGGCTCAACGAATTAGGTTGTACTTGTTTGGGAAAGGATAATGGGTTAACATTCTCAAATCAATTGATGAAGGACCTTATCGATTGAGACTACTAGAGACATACTTGAAACCGCCGCGGATGGTTCGGTTATCTTAGGTTTGGATGCACCAAAGACGTATGATGAGCTCAATGAAAAGGAGAAAAGGGATACGATGCTAATATCGTGGCTTCAAACATTATACTTGTGGTGTACCAAAAGACATCTACAAGTTAATCAATCACAACACCGAAGCCAAGGCGCTTTGGACAATGTTAAGATGCTTCTCTCGGTTCGAATTGACCAAAGAAGATGTGGAATCTCAATTGTATGATGATTTTGAGAACTTCAAGATGAACCACGGAGAAAGTGTCATCGAATACTATGTGAGGTTCCACAAACTTGTGAATGATATGAGGAATATCAAAATGACCATGCCAAATATTCAAATTCAATTCAAAGTTTGTGAACAACATGAATCCGAATGGCACAAATTTGTCACCCGCTTAAGCTAACCAAAGGATTAAGGCACACCAACTATGAGCAATTGTATGCCTTCCTACTTCGTGAATGAGAAGCATGCTATGTTTGAACGAATGATTCTTGAAAAGTTCAAAGCTAATAATGGAGATGCAAGCTCATCAAATGACTCAACATCATTCTACACAAATGTAGGAATTACCACCAAAGCTTCTCAAGTCATACCAACGGGTAACGTTAACCACAAGCTCATTCCGGATCCATCATATAAGCCTCCGCACTCCAAACACAATCATGGAACATTTCATCAATCAACGGCTCTTATGGTTAAGCAAAATCAACCTCACCCACACACTAACAATGATATCGAATCGCATCCAATCTACACAATCATGCTATTGTCGAGATGGTAAGATCATGGTGCAACCAAGGAAGGAAGACAAGATGAACAAGGAAAGGGTGGAGTAGTGGAGGCTATGTGGCTAATCGTAACCGTGGAAGGAATGCAAATCAAGGACAAGGAAAGCCAATCAAGTGCTACAACCGTGGTGGTGAAGGACATATTTCAAGGAACTGCACATCTCCAAAATGCCCTCAAAATGCAGTAGTATTTCGTGGACAAGATGTCAGGTGCAAGCTCAGACAGTGGAGCGGTTTTGGATGAAGAAGACTTGTCAAGCTTTGTCGAGGAAATGCCAAAACCTATGATGCTAATGTAGATGAGCACCAATTCAGAAATAGGTCACAATCATCAAAATGCCTTTCAAGTTGCCGATTGTGATACATTTGACTGATGTCGTTGATGAACCTACCGCCTGCACAATCTTCATGGCTAGAATTTCACCAATGGTCTCTCCAAAGGTCTCATCACCACAACATGTCGGTCCATCCAAAGATTCAATCATTTCGCAGGTATTAAAACTATACGATGAAGTTGATGAGCAAGAGATGATAACAAAGTACAATCACATGAAACTAATGAATCGATATAGATAATGTGGTAATAGTAATATTGTCCCATATGATCAATATGTGATACAAAGTGAAAGTGAGATCGTACCAAGTGATGCATCTTCTCGCATCAATGATGACTATGTTTTTATGAATACACCGCATGTACCCCGATGATTCTTTATCTCCGAACCGAATGCCTATAAAGAACAAGTTGCCATTTATGAACAACGTGCTAAGTTTGATTAACTACCCGTGAGCAGGAAATGGATGACCAAATGCATAAAATTATTAGAAAAAGTAATTTTATGGAAGAAATATTAAAACAAGAGCTAGATTCCTTAAAAGACAAACTAAGCAAAACCATATAGCAAAAGCAAGAACTTCAAGAAAATGTTAAAGTGCTTAAACAGAATTTAATGCTAAGGAATCAAAACTTTTAACCGATTTTTCCAACCTAAAACTTTGAAAACAAGCTTGAAAACAAGTTGTACGTACAAGGGAATACCATTCGATCGCTCACATGATCACTAAGCACAAAGTCTTAAGCGATAAGCATTGTTTTCCCTAGTAGAGGAGCCAAACCCGAGTATCGTAAAAGGTTAAAGCTTTCCATACGATTGTATATGATGGTAATGAGATCCTCAAGCCTAGGCAAACACCATCATGTATTGGAAGCACGGAAGAGGATAGAAAATTAGAAGATGCCTCTAGGGAGAAAACGGATAAGAAGCTAAACGATCCTCAGTGTAAAAAGCAAAACATAACGATCAAACCCCATGATTACACTAAAGAAAACCGGATTTCCCGAACATGTTTAAGCCTCAAACTCAATTAACCCCGTAACAAGTTTTTGGAAAAAGGACATAGATATGCAAAAGCTAATGTACTTGTTGAAACAAACAGTCCCCTTAGGAAAATGCCTCCGACCATCGTGTATCCTTCGAATACACCAATGCATTTAGTTCCTAGAACTATTCCCACTAAGAGCAAGACCTTAATCACCAGATGTTGTTTATCAACTATTCGTTGATTTTGAGAAGACATGTAAGAAAAGAATCACACCTACTGTGGATAATCAAGGGAGAGGGTTTTGAGCAAACTAAAGAATGCTATTTAACTCAAGTCATGCCTTTCTTTAAACAATTAAAAATCAATTTGAGAGTCGCCAAAAGGAATAGACTCGAGATTAAAGAAATGGAAAAAGAATTTGATGCAATGATAGTTGAAGTCAATAACTATGAACGGGAACTCAAATATAATGAAATTGAAAGAAAGAATCTGCATATCTTAAATGAGAACTTGATTTCGAGTTGTGTGGCTACTAAGCATTCTATTACTGCTTCTCAATTTCATGAATCATATGTTGCTTTGAAAGTTTCCCATGATCATGTCATTGAGCTTGAAAACAAAAACTCAAAACTAAATGAGAAAATTGACCAGGATGATCACGATAATTTGGTAAAACACTTTTCTAAGTTGGAAGTTGAACCTTTTGATTTGGAACTAAAATATCAACATCTCAAAGAAAATGTTAAAACCTCAAACATCAAGATATCCTCGGATGTTCCAGAGTTTGATGCAGCTTTTGAAATAAACAAACGTGACGAATAGATTCGAGCTCACTGTAACACGATCAGAAAGTTGAAAACCCAAATTTCACAATTAAATGGTGAAAAGAACAATGTGATCGATCCCAAATGCCTCCTCCTTTAGAATCTCAATTTTCTCAAAATTTTCATCTTCAAAACATCATTAACGACATAACAAGAAAATGAGAGTTTTCTAGAAGAAAATGAAAACGCCAAACGACACTTCAAAGAGTTATACGATTCAATGAAAGTCACTCGTGACAAGAACAATGACAAAATAACTTCACATAAAAGGAAATTGAGAATCAAGAGTCGTGTAAAAGGAAAATGCCACTTGTCTTTAATGAGAATGTTGCATCAAAGGCATCTGCAGATTCTAAATATACTGTGACTATTAAATACATTCCTCCTCATCTTAGAAACAATGAGCTTGTGTTCATGATTACTTTTATCATCTTAAGGATAGTCTAGAATGCCTTCGTGAGATTGTAGAAGAAGATCGCATAAATAAACCACTTGATAGTGAAGTTAGGTATGCTTGCTTATATGCCAAACGATCTCGTGGAGCTTTTAGAATGTTTAAGAGCAACATGCCCAAGATCTTTTGTAAGAATGATAAAGTTATTATGCCTTGCTCTATGCCCAAGTGTTAAGAAAGTGAACTTTAATGTGCCTTCAAGTAGTTCGGATCCCATCACTTCTAAACCCGAAATGCAAAAGTAGCAAAACCAACTAATGTTCCCATTCCTCTACAGAGTAAAAAGTGACACCAATGCGAAGCAGTCAAAGCCTCAAGGCATCACAAAGAATGATAAGACCTTGCAAGCTAGGAATGTTCAGTGGAAGAGAGTAGAAGATCACCTTAGGAAGAATGAAACTATGTTGAATAAAACGAATCGTGTTGATTCTAGTGTTAGCTCTAAGCGTGTCGTAATTAATGCTAATTCGCTACTTTTGGCAAAACATGTAATGATGATTGCTTGGTTTCATATAAATCATGTATGTGGTGTGAATGATTTGATTAATGTCATTAAATACCCAGCTTAAAATCGTTAATGCCAACAATCAAGTTAAGAAGGCTAGAAGGCAATGGTGGAAGAAGGTTAGAAAACATTGAAACCCACGGAAGAAAATTTAATAATGTAGGTTATCGGTGGATACCCACCGCCGCAAATTTAATCTTAATGAGTTGTGCCCTAAATTATCTAAGTCAATGCCCATTAGGAAATGGATGCCTCACCGGTAGAACTATTCCTTTAAGAAGTGAACATACTTTAAATAGGTCTAATGCGACACTAGCATTGCATCTATCCCTAATGATTCCATTGATTCTCGCTCGATGCGGGTGTTCCAATCATCACATTAACCAAATGGAACCCATTCTTGCATGGGGATCCCAATTATCCGCTTATCCATTCTTTTTGTGTTGAACTGCAGTCGCTCAAATCGCTCGTGGTACTTGGACTCAGTCGTTCCAAGCATATGATCGGAGACCGGTCACGGCTCGTAAACTTCGTGAGTAAATTCATCGGGACTGTTAGATTCGGAAATGATCACTTTGGAGCTATTTTGGGTTATGGAGATTATGTTGTTGGAAGTAGTGTGATCTCCAGGGTATACTATGTTGAAGGTCTTGGTCATAATTTGTTTTCTGTTGGTCAATTCTGTGATTCCGATCTTGAGGTGGCTTTTAGAAAACATACTTGCTTCATTAGAGAACTTGATGGTGTGGAACTTTTAAGAGGAACATGTGGTACAAACCTATACACCATCTCTATCGAAGATATGATGAAGTCCTCTCCAATTTGCTTACTCTCAAAGGCTTCTAAAACAAAGTCATGGTTATGGCATCGTCGTCTCAATCACTTGAACTTCGGCACCATAAATGATCTTTCCAGAAAGGACTTAGTAAGAGGATTACCCAGACTAAAGTATGAAAAGGATCATCTTTGTTCAGCATGCCAATTGGGAAAAAGCAAGAAGTATGCCCACAAATCCAAACCTACAAATTCAGTTATGGAAGTTCTTCATACTATTCACATGGATTTATGTGGACCCATGAGAGTGCAGACTATTAACGGGAAGAAATATGTGCTAGTCGTGGTGGATCACTACTCTCGATTCACTTGGGTTAAGTTCTTGAGGACAAAGGATGAAACTCCCGATGTCATCATTAAACTTATCAAACAACATGCAAGTTCGACTTAACAAGACCGTTAGAATCATCCGAATGCATAATGGAACCGAGTTTGTTAATAAAGAACTTAGTGAATTTTATGAGAGTGTCGGAATCACATCAAAGAAGTGTTCCACGAACTCCTCAATGTAACGGTGTAGTTGAAAGACGAAATCAAACTCTTGTGGAAGCCGCAAGAACTATGCTGATTTACTCAAAGGTTCCAACGTTTCTCTGGGCTGAAGCCATTGCCACTGCATGCTACACCTAAAATCGATCCCTAATTCACACAACTCATGGAAAAACTCCATATGAACTTGTCCATAATCGAAAACCTGACCTATCCTTCCTTCGTGTGTTTGGTGCTTTGTGTTATCCAACTAATGAGGGTCAAGATTTAGGTAAACTGAAAGCTAAAGCGACATTGGAGTGTTTGTAGGATATGCACCAAATGTAAAAGGATACCGAATCTACAACAAAAGAACCCGAAATATCATGGAAACAATTCACGTTACGCTCGATGAGCTAACCGGCAAATGGCTCCGTGACAATCCAGCCTGCACCCGCCTCTCAACTTTCATTAAGTAGTCCCATTAGTTCCTCTCTTGTATGTAATCCTCATCTACGCTCCATATGTACCACCTTCAAGAAGATGTGAAGAAATTGTTTAATCCAATGTTTGATGAATACTTTGACTCGTGACAACACCCACTCTACTACTTCAACAGAGGCAGCCCTAATCCGTCCAACACACCAATCCATCCATCTCTATGTCATTATCTCACGAAGCCCTCATCACGATCATTCTTCATCATCCTCAACTCTTCAATCTTCAAGCGCATATAATGGAAATGTTATCGATATACAAATGAAGAAAACCCTTTTGCCACTCTAGAGGATGCACCGCTTGAAATATATTTTCCCCTAATCCATCATCGTAACCATCTTCATCGTGGAAAACAACTCGCTACCTCGCCTCAACCACAACCACACGAGCATTTCGAAAATGGACACACGATCATCCGTTGGATAATATCATAGGAATCCTCTCATCCGGTATCCACCGTAAATGCCTTGCAACAGATGCCTTATGGTTCTTCTTCAATTCCATATCGTCAAAGTCGAACCAAAAGATGTCAAACCGCAATGTCGAGGACAATTGGTTCAATGCAATGCAGAATAAATTCATGAGTTTGACCGACTTGATGTTTGGGAATTAGTACCGACTCCGAGTGTGCTATGATCATTGCTCAAATGGATCTTCAAAGTGAAACTTGATGAGCATAGGATGTATTGAAGAACAAGGCAAGACTTGTTGCAAAGGATATCGTCAAGAGGAGGGTATTGACTTTGAGGAATCATTTGCTCCAGCTTGCACGTATTGAGGCAATCGTAATCTTCTTAGCTAATATCGCTAGTAAGAACATGGTGGTTTATCAAATGGATGTAAAGACCGCGCTTAATGGAGATTCGAAGAGATCGTGTACGCTACCAACCGTAAGGTTTTGTGGATCCCGAACGTCCTACTCATGTCTATCGCTAAAGAAGGCTCTCTATGGTCTCAAACAAGCTCCAAGGGCGTGGTATGATACTCTCAAAGTTCCTCTTATCTCTTCGGATTCAAGAAAGGAGCAAGTGGATCCCACATTGTTCACGTAAAGTCGCAAACATTTAATCCATGTTCAAATCTATGTAGATGATATTATTTTTGCCTCGACCGACCCTACTGAATGTGACCGTTTTTCAAATGAAATGGGCTCCAAATTTCAAATGTCTACGATAGGACAAATATCATTTTTTTGGGATTACAAATTTCACAAAGTCCCGGAGGCATTTTTATTAATCAATCTAAATATGCTAATGAAATTTTAAAGAAATTTGGATTTGACACGTTGACACTCCCATGGTGGAGCGTACCAAACTGGATGAGGACCACTCGTGGATCATGGTAGATCAAACGAAATATCGTAGTATGATTGGATCCTAATGTACCTCACACCAGAGACCGATATTCTATTCATTTGTATGCATGTGTGCTGATACCGTGCTAAGCCTACCAAAAGCACCTTGAAGCGGTTAAACGGGTCTTTCGGTATCTCCAAGGTACCATTAACATGGGACTTCGATCCAAGGACACCAACATGTCACTAACAAAGATATGCAGATGCGCACTATGCGGTGTCAAGATACACGTCCGAAGCACATCGGTGGTGCTCAATTCTTTGGAGAAAAACTTGTGTCGGGTCTTCTAAGAAACAAATGAGTACGCCGATATCCTCTACAGAGGTGAATACATCGCCATGTCATCTTGTTGTGCTCAAATCCTATGGATGAGATCCCAACTATCTGACTATGGCTTTGACTTCAACAAAATTCCTTTGTATTGTGATAATAAAAGTGCCATTGTTCTCTCCCGCAACAACGCTCAACATTCAAGAGCAAAGCACGCCGACATTCGACATCATTTCATTCGGGAACAAGTGGAAAAAGGTGTGGTAGAACTTTACTTTGTGAGAACCGAATATCGCCTAGCGTACATCTTCACTAAAGCACCCCGAGAACGTTGAGTTTATTCTTCCCGCCTTGACTCAAGTGTCTTCAACCCGAAACACTCAAACGCCTTCAAGAGGAAGAAGAGGAGTAAAGGCATCTATTCATTTATTCTTTGTACATATTTTCGTCAAAAACAAAATACAAAATTATAAAACTAAAATATATATATATATATATATATATATATATATATATATATATATATATATATATATATATATATATATATATATATATATATATATATATATATAGAGTGAGGATCAGTGCGAATTTTTTAATTCGCGCGATTGATCCGAACCGCCCATTTCAGATCCGATCTTGACTTTTGTAAAAGTCAAGATCTGCGCTTATCTTCACGGTAGCAATTAACCATGTAAACGATTTTTTAATTTTTTTCCTTTTCAAATGATCCTTACTATTGTTATCTTCTTTCATTTTTAATTTTTCGATTTTTCCGAGCAATTTTGTTTTTTTGATTATGAGTTCTACCGTGATATTAACGATATTATGAGTCCCATCGATATTAACAATTTTACTTAATATCACCGCCTTTTTATTACCATATTAAGAAAACTTACGGTGATATTAAAAAATTAACTTTGATATTAAGAAAACATGTAAAAGTAACTGTGATATTAACAATTTTACTTCAAAAGTTACTTTGATATTAGAAAAAACTTAATATCATCGCTAGTTTAGAAACCATCGCTAGCCTTAGTGAAACCATCGCTAGCCTTAGTTAGTAGTGATATTAAGAAAGCTTGATAATATCATTGTACCTTTAATCATGAAAATGATTTTTTTCCTAATTTTTTTCAACATTCTTAATAAATTGTTGTCCTCTTTCTTTTTTTTATTTTTTCGATTTTTTGAATTATTTTTTTTTGAATGTTACCGTGATATTATCCGCACCATCCCTACTTAAAATGTAATCCGCACTCCGATCCCTTCCCTATATATATATATATATATATATATATATATATATATATATATATATATATATATATATATATATATATATATATATATATATATATATATATATATATATATATAGTGTATCTTATTATAAGAACCCGTTAAGTGCGAGAACTGAGAACCCCTCTTAACCGTTAGATCATTTCATCAATGGATGAGATGACTTGTGCCATTAATGTAATTAATTAAAAGATTAGACCACTAGTTAAAATACTGCAAGGGCAATTTTGGTATTTGTATTATCCCTAAAAAAGTGTTACCTATCTCTCTACACCTAATTTACAACCGATCCACGATCCATGTTAAAAAATACTGATCATTCATCTCTCTCTCTTCAAAAACCTAGCCGACTTTTTCATGTCTGTGAAAAAAACCCGATCATTAATCTTTGTTTTCTGTGTGAGGTGCACGGATTTTTCATCTGATCTGGTTTAATGATCGGATTTTTCAACCGATCTGGTGTCTCCATCGTTGGTTACTTCAACCTAGTCATTAAAAGTTTTTGAATCGAGCGGATGGATCATATACCGTAATTATTGTTATAATTTCATTTTTGGCGCTAATAATGACAAAGTTGTATTATGATCATCTTGATACATACTGATTAGATGTTTATGAATAATGGTTTCGAACAAAACCTTTATTTTGTATCTTAAGAATATTGATTAACACAGATTTTTACCAGTGATTTATAAAAGTACAAAAGTGAAAAGCGTTATGTGAATAGTGATGTCTCGCAATGGGCAATCCAACAAACATTTTCCGCACGAATGCGGGTCCGTGGTCGTGGTCATGGAGAAAGAAGCACAAGGTAACATCTTATGTATTGGTTTAATTTTTTTTTGGGTTTCGATCTTGAAACGAAATATAGATGTCAAAATGAATTGGTTTTCGATCTGAATTCGTTTCCGATCTGAAATATAATATTTGGGTTTCGATCTTGAAACGAAATATAGATTTCGATATGAATGAACTAATGTGATTTGCGGCTAAAGATTATTTGGGTATATGACTGTTGGGTCAAAAGGGTTTTTATCGTAAAGGTTGTTGCTTGTTTTTATACTATTTGATAGGAGTGCCAAAAGGGTTTTTATGTGGGGGCGTGGATCCGAATATAGAAAAGGAGCAGAGTCACTTCGAGGAACACAACCACGAGTGATGATAGGAGTGCCATGCTATTGTTGCGGAAAGAAGAGTGCAAGAACAACATTTATGGGAAAAGGTAAGTTTTTAATGTTTTAATCTAAGTTTGAATGACCATTGGATTACTCGATGTGATATGGGTTAATTCATGCTCGTAATGAGCATGTATTGGTAAGTTAAATAATTTATGAAATATATCTTCGTAAACATGGATGTTGAAAGCAAACTCTTATAACAAACTATGTTCAACACAAGTATGAGAAAACTTGTTTAATTTTGAAGTTTATAAATATGAAACAAGTATGTAATGCAAAACATACATGTATTTGTGCAGAAAACATGCATGTTGACATCTAACTTGTTTAACAAAATATGTTCACTACAAACAAAGTGTGTAATGGAAACCAAACATAACATGAAACAAGTATGTAATGCAAAACATACATTTTAGCTATAATAATTATGTCCATGTCCAGCACTTGTAAAGTTGATTAGCTAGAATCTATCATTATGTCTAGCACTTGTAAAGTTGATTAGCTAGAAGCTATGGTAATGTCCAGCACTTGTAATATGTCCATGTCCAGCACTTGTAAAGTTGAACATGTATGTTTTGATAGTTGTTTATGATTAAATATGTTTGATATACACAAGATTGTTCTCAAAACATTTATGTTTGACAACAAATCTGTTCTCAAAACATACACGTTCTCATGAACATGTATGTTTTGATAGTTGTTTATGATTAAATATGTTTGATATACACAAGATTGTGTATATGCGTTATGATAGTTATGATTAATTTTTGTTTTTGTGCATGCTTGTTTCAGATTGATGAAGATATGATATCATTAAAGACTATGGAGTGGATTAATACAAATATACATGAAGATAATTTATACTTTTGAAGATATACGATTATTGCATATGTGTTTTTGTACTTGTAATTAAATGAAATGTAACATTTAAGTATATGAATCTTGTTTTTCTTTTATAATGGTTTATGTTTTTAATTTATGCTTCAAACTTCAAAAATAATAATAATGCTAGCAAAAACATACATGTACTTCACTAAAAACATACATACATGTACTTCACTAAAAACATACATGCACCTCATTTAAAAACACACATGCACGTCATTTAAAACAAACATGTATCTCATTAAAATTAAAAAAAAAAAAAAAAAAAAAAAATCCGAAAATTTAGGAATGCTTAAAATCGATTTAATAAAAAAATAAAAATAATATAAAAATTTGTATTTTACTATAATACCCTTTTGGATTAATAATAATTTTTAATATTTAAAAATCTCATTGGTTTAGAGGGTTCTCACAGCTTCTAGACTTAACAGGGTTCTCAAAATAAAGGTCCCTATATATATATATATATATATATATATATATATATATATATATATATATATATATATATATATATATATATATAAAACTTTCAAAAATCCATAAAAATTTAAAATCGAAAATTTTCAAAAAATATTGTCATTTTTGTCTTGATCTTTTTATTCGATTTCATCTACGATCTTTGTGTTGTCATTCAAAGAGTGACACGGGTCTTTAGATGAAGTTCGAATGTACATAAATTGTTTTTTCTTTAAAAAAAATGTGGAGAAAAATGGTGGCTTACTGTTATTTCAGACAGTTTCCTGTGTTTAAAAAGAAAGAACAGAGCCTGCCTTATCTAATTTTTAAAAATCTCATGCTCTGATTCTAAAAATCAAATGTTTGTCGGCAAATAGACAAATGTTTCCTTCACAAATATTTTTCCTTCTAAATATTCTTCTGAAAAATATTTATCATCTATTGAAAACAAATTGTTTTGAAAATAACTTGGACCATATTTTTGAAAATCACCTGGGCTTATTCTTTGACAAAATCTACAACACTCAATCAACAACTCATATCATTGATTGAGGGGGAGAATGATTTCATTAACACAAAAAGTTATTTTTCAATCAATTGGCACGTACTCATGCAGGGTCTAAGTTTGAACAATCAAAATGAACAATGTTCTTTATCAAATGGATCTAGACCTAGGCTAATGTCATGTTTTCAAAAGATACTTAAGCATGTTTAATCATTGGAGTTTAAAGTCTCAGATTTGATCCTTATCGGTTAAATGTTTTCATAAGCAAGTCACAACTCTCCTCAAAAGCTTTCAAAAACAATTTAAATCAATAGAGATCACAAATCTCAAATCACTTGAAAATTGTGATCGGGGGAGAATTTGTGATTTAAATTAGATTTAAACTGATAACTCAATAAATGGTTGTGAAAAGTGTTTAACAAGGTGTCCCTTCTACATATGTCAAACGATTTCAAATTTTCCATGCAAATGTTAAGGGGAGCATCTTTCTTATACCATAAAGGGTTAAAACGTGATGATTTATATCAAAGTGCAAGCTCCATCTAATATGTGCTAAACTCTTTTCGAATCTCAAAGCACATATTGAGGAGGAGCTTTTTAAAAAGAAAATAAACCTTCAAGGTACAAATATTCATATGTTTCAACATAATGTACCTTGATTGATTTTCTAATGGTTTTCGTATGGCTATATGATCGTGAAAAGTGCTTCTAAGAACTCTTTCCTCTTTGTGCAAAATAATTTCAGAATTATATGCACATTTTGAGGGGGAGCAATTCTTTTGAAAACCACATCCTTTCCCAAAACTATCTTTAACTAAGTATGAAAAATACTAATTTTGATCAGGAAAGTGATGTTGATATCTTTTAGAAATTGTTGATCAAAGAATCGAATTTTTCGTTCTTAAATATGAGATTTTCAAGTCCTCTTGCCTCCATGTGCTCAAACCAGTTCAAATAAATATGATGCACATGTTGAGGGGGAGCTTTTTCTAGAAATATCAAAAACAATTCAGGTACAAAATGTTTTGATAGTGTATCACAAGTACTTGGATTGATTTTCAAATGGTTTTCAATTGGTTCAAATGGAAGAAGAATAATACCAAAAGACTGACCAAATTTACTTTATGTATGGAGTTATAAGGATGGTTAGGTTAGGTATTCGTTCCCACGATCCCGCCAGAGCCGGAGGGATCTACCCAGGTACAATCCACTAGATAGTGTAGAAGTCCTTAGGACACTGTCAATGAAGACTCTCCGTTTCACACAATGTGGAAAGAGAGAATATATCTTAAGAGTCCTATGCATTATCCTTGTGGTATTACCAGAACATCTGAGTGATATGCAAACATATTCACAATGAAGATGGAAAGCCTTCTAGAGCCAACATCAGATAAGCTCTTGGTAGGTGGCATGTGAGATCTATCCAATAGATCAACCATGTGACAACTGAATAGAAACAATGGGGCGATTCAAAATTATGAATCAATCCTGGTTCAGGTAATGGATTGACGGATACGTTTGAAAAACCAGTCGGTGTGCGCAAAAATCATTTTTCTATGACACATCGACTGTGTATCACATTTTCAAATATCAAAAGGTGTTTATGATTGAAAATTGATTTTTCATATAAAACCTTCGTTGTATTGCGAAAATTCATTCTGATATGCAATACACGATTGTTGTTCAAATCATTTTTAATCAATCAGTAAATCTCAATTTGCTGGTTCACTCACTCCGTGTTGTCTTCTTTGAGACGTTCCGGTTTGAGAACGGCTAAAGCAAGCTATGCACCGTCAAGAAGATTCTTAGGAATACCACCGATCACAGGAAGTACTTGTATCGATAAACGGGAACCGTGGGCCGTGTACCTTAATTCAACGAAGTGATCAAAGACACTTTCATGCAATTTTATTGCTAACTCGCTTGTATGCAGAACACCCGACTAATGCAAACCGCTCACAATTGAGGTGTCAATCCATTGCCGCATGCTCACACAACACATTCATATGTAGAGAAATCATGATAAAAGCATCAACAACTCTGATATTTTCACTCCATGCTTCTGCTACACTGCTGCAAATATCATGATTCAATAAAAGCTTCAACAACTCTGATGAGAAGACATCATGATCCAGAATGTGAGCATGTTGGTCCAAATGTCACAACATCACATAATGGCAACAATGAAAATGAGGAGCCATAGATATATGGTGGTGGATGATCTCAAAGTTGGCTCAACAATTATCAACACGTGGATCAGATAAAGACCTCCACTTGAAGTTTCAAACATGCGGAACATGAAGAATCTAAGACTACGGACTACAGGGCGAAGAACATAATCAAGAAACCAAGAACAATCAAAATGTAATATCTGTTTGTATTCAATGTAATTGAGGTGACCTCCTTGGGGATATTGTTAGGATTTAGAAAATCCATGAGTTAAAGAGTCGATCACCTCAAGTATATGTATTCGTTAGAAAGCTGTGAGTCGTAGTTTTGTTATGTTAATAAGTTGTCTAATATGTAACACCGTGGAGGACTGACGGTCTTTACCCACCGTATGCCTCGATCCACACCCGTAGGAGGCGTATTTTGTAAGACACTATAAATACCCTCACTCCCAAGGTGAGGATCGAGCTCAATACCATTTTTCTTTGTTTTACATAGTTCCCAAATCTCTTCTCTCTCTCTCTAAACACTTTCATACGCCTCTTATGTGATTTGTGTTATGTGTTTATGAACCAATAGCTAACAAGAAGGTGTGTGAAACAATGAAGAAATGGCTCACTATTTATGTAAGAAAATAGCCATTGTTCCTCGAATCCCACGGATTCCTCCCTCGAGGATCCATCCAGCAGACATCGGGATCCGTGACGCCCCTTATACCCATGGGTTTTGGGTCATGGGTAATGGGTTATGGGTACCAAGTAGATTCAATGATCTACAAGACGCAATGCATCTAGTCCATGGTTTTAGTACCACCAAGGTACAACGTATCTGACATTGGGTATGGGTCATGGGTTATGGGTACCAAGTAGATTCAATGTATCTACAAGATGCAATGCATCTAGTCCATAGTTTAGAGTGCCCACCAAGGTACAATGTATCTAGACATTGGGGATGGGTCTTGGACTTTGGGTTTTACCCAACTACATTCAATGTATTTGGTCAACGGGTCAAATACTTAAGTTTCTACCCATTTATATTACCCATTATATGTAAACACTAGTTTTTATACATAAACTATTTAACTAAACATGTTTTAATGGTTTGTTGGGGGTTTGATCATAACGCAACATAACAAACATGTACGAACCTGTGTTGTAGCATACAAGGACTTGAGTCGTCGAGAGGTGTTGAGACAAAATATAATTATAAGTAACTTATACATTTTACGTTATGTGTTACAAGTTACATGTTTGTCATCAACAAAACAAATGAGAATATATAGATTAAATATCGTATTATTTGCACTAACAATCTCCCCCTTTTTGATGATGACAAAATATATGTAAACGTAATAGATAGGTAAAATGTCAAAGTTACTTGTATCCGCATTTCCTATACATTACCTTCTCCGCTTACCTCTTCTCCCCTTTGTCGAAACAAAAAGGGTGTGTCCTTGAAACTTAATTTCTCCCAAGAATGGCGAGTTTGCATCATCCCTAGTGAAGTTAAAATAAATACACCTTATTGCTCCAATTGGCACACCACGCCAATACCTTCAACACGAAACACTAATGACGAAGCTTAGCAACTCATGACCTTCAGCTTGCATGTTTTCAAGAGGTGGTGATCTCGCCTTTAAGAGGAACCTATTGAATCACACAAAGAAAAAAAAGAAAGATCCTTTGAATTATAACCATTATTGCCAACGGCTCAATGGATCAAATTTTTGAGGCTTAACCTACATCAAGGTTAGTGTTAAGGAAAAAAATATATATGATGAGAAAGAAATCTCCCTTTTGTTGAAACATAAAGGAATTTTGAAATATGAATGTGTTCATGCTCCCCCTTGATGGTTGCTCCCCCTTGTTAAGGGCGTCAAGTATTTAAGGAAGGCTAAGACGAAATTATTGCAAAATTTGCAATGTTTTTGTTTTGACCAAAAAAAACATTAAGGGCGTCAAGTTCTCCTAGTGTGTTTTGAAAATCTACAAAACAAAAAGTTAGTGCAAAATTATATTCGTCCTTGGACGAGTAAGTCATATGATGCACTTTATAAATGCTCGACGGAAGCTCCCCCTAGCTCGAGGGCGTCAAAAATATAAGCCTCGTCCGAAGACAAGTGTGTCATATACAAACCCATGTATATGAGTGAACCACTTGCATCATCATGGTTGGTTTAGTGGTTGTAAGGTTTGTTCAAGGTAAAAAATGTGCTTAGGGATGAGACGCATTTCATTACGAAATTCACTTGGCTTTTGACAACATAGATGTTTGTGGATGATGGTTGAGCGACCATGAATTATAGTGATAGTGAGACACTTTGTAGGATGTGGTTGACACAAGTAGCTTGTGGTTTGAGGTTTTGGTTGACACAAGTATGATGTGGTAGAACATGAGACATACTTCATCACGTAGTTCATGAACTAGACCTTGGACACGGTGATAAAAGTGGAGTAAGATGGTTAGGATGATGCAAGATTAGGAATATATAAAAAATGTGCGAGTGAGCACAACTTGACTTGATGATGAAATCGACCATTGTCATCCTACAAGAATCCAAAAGAGTTAGTACGAAAGGAAAACAATTATACAAATGGATAAATTGTTCACATAAAATCATGAAACGAAAAGAAAGAGCACGTAAAGACTCATATAAATGCAATATATAAGAAACGATAATCCTAAGTGTTGAACAAGTGTTTGTGTGGGAAAAGGAAATTTGAAATGATTATCTAAAGAGATAAAGTACCTATTGTTCCATGGTTTCACGGTTCCCTCACTAGAGGATCCGCTAGCTTAAGTCTAGGGATCCGCTAACAAATGAGGTGAAAAGAGGTGATTGGGTTCTAGCAGGTCTAGCACCTACATATCCTAAGTTACTCAGTCTATTAAGTGTCTTACATGAAGATGGACTTAAATGATCAAGAGAAATGATTGATGGTAGCTAATGATTTTACAAAGAAGCACACATGTATACACGTTTAAGCAAAGCATGGAGAGCATGTAGAGATCACATATAGGCAATCAAATGAGATCGAGCTCACAAATAACACAAAGGTTTAGCAAAATTAACAAGCAATATTCAAAAAGCCTAAAACAAATTTACGGTCTAGATTAGTAAATCATTTACACTAACAATGACATGCAAGGTATGTGTCTTGAAAGAAAAGAGCACATGATGGTGTTCAAGACAAAAGAGTTGTGAGGTGCTAGTTTAGGACAATCTAGTTATTACGGATGATGATTAGCACACAATGAGCTTATCCATGAAGTCATGTAGCTCTTCTCGATCAAAGCAAGATAATCGCTGATGAGGCAAGTGGTTGTGATTAACTAAAAGAAAATTTAATTTTACAACTTGTTTGATTAGTAATCCTAAGACAATGAAAAGTATTTCCATTGTAAACTTACTTAAGGAAAACATAAGAGTATAAATTTCAAGTGAGAGAATGAATATGAAACTATTATTAGCGGTGCTCAATTACGGCTAAACACGACCATTTTTACGGGCGATTCCACATACCCAACTTCTATCAAGGAAGCAATTCAACCGTTAGGTCAAATTGAGTTTCTAGTGCAATAAGTTCTCTAGTATTCATTCTCGTTAGGAAAATTTATATTCCTACAATGGCCTATCAAGAGTAACAATGATGATAGTTTGCTTCGCTTTTATTAATATTATACTTGAAACAACTAAGGTGACGAAGGTGTCAAAAAATTTAAAATTTGTCCATATGGTGAACAAAAAAATGGTTGGATGAGCTAGTTCAACATATGTTGTTGGAAAGCTAGAGTTTGACTTTCGGATATGAACAATTATATTTATGCTGCAAAATAATTTACTTGAGTATATCGGATGAAATAATCAAGTTGTCAATCCTACTATGAAGCTTGGAGAGCGATCATGAAAAGGAAAACGGAGAGTACATCATCAACACAAGTGTAGGTTATGATCCGATGTACATTCTTGTTGTTTTTAGAAAACGATACAAGAAAATATGAAATCAAAAAATCATATAAGCACATAAAACATTTATGTTGCACACATGACAAACTCAATCAAAAAGCCATTTAGTGTGTTATATGTTTTAACCATTTTTCAACTTATAAAACTAACATTTTCGAGACAACTAAATGTTATCCCAAACACTCCTTCAAGTAGCACATTGATTAGTAGAATATTACTAAATAGACAAGCAAGAGAATGAATAGCAAGGTAAGGAAACCACATATGTTATTCAATCAAACAAACACAAAAGCTATTAGATAAGCAAATAATCAAGTAATGCAAGGAAGACAATTTATCATTTAGCATAACATACGAAAGTTCTTTTCATCGCTTTGTGTTAGACATGTATACCAAGCTTGATTAGTTTCCTTTATAAATATGATCAAAACCTTAATTTCAAAAGAGGACACATTGTTATTCAAAGACGAAAACATCCGTCTCCAATTAGATCAAAAGTTTGTGCAAAAGTTTTGACCTAAAATGACTTTCTATTATAAATCAATGATTCGTAAATTTTTGTTTTGAATCGCTTTACGAAATCATTTTTATATGAAAGTAGACTCAAAACCTTTAAACGATAGGTGGCACGACTTCTAACGACTTACGGTTAATTAGTTATGAATTTTTAAATTCGACAAAATCATTTTGCACTACGGATCCCTTGCTTGAGGATCCGCGATCAAATGAATTACAAAATGCATGTTTTGACCCGACAAAAAGGTTTAACCTTTGTAGACTTTTTAGTGAAGTTATAATACCCAATTTTACCTTTATTCAAGCTTGATTCACAAGTATCTAACAACAAAACTTCAAAGAGAAAAAAAACAACGAAGCACTTTTCATATTATGCTTGACTTCACCAAAAATTTGATACAAGGACCTTACTCGTTTTGAAAACCATTTGTTTTAAAAACTAGAGCCAACCCTCTCTGATACCAATTGTGAAAACGTAGAGGGGGGTGAATACGCTTCTTCAAACTTAAAACTTTTGTATCAAATATAGTATAAACCATTGCATTTGCTAATCTCGACGCGAGGACGCATTTAACGTGACACGGCATGTAAGGCCAACCCCTTAATATCATATAAGATTCCGCAAGATTAATGGTTCATTATAAATCAAGTTTCACCATTATTAGTCCGGTTGCTTTTTCTTGATCAAGCGTGTCATAATATGTAAAGTGTTAAATATAGTTTATGACTATATGAAAGACCAAATATGTATCACAAACATAGACATCAACCACATAGAAAACAAACAATGTAAAGCGATAAGTAAAAGGATAGACAAACCAACATGAGGATTTATAGTGGTTCGGCTACAAGGACACCTTCCTTGCCCTACTCCACTCCCCGAGTCACCTACTCGAAAGTTGCTTCACTAGATCAACAAACTCCATTCTCGGTGGAGAAAACCTTACACAACGTCACTTACACTTAATCCGGTACTAAGCTAAACACCGAGTTCTTCCACGAGGTAGAACCAAACCTATCACAACGTCGCCTACACTTTATCCGGTACAAGGCTATATACCGGGTTCCATTACAAAAGGAACCATTTCCGATTAATACGAATCCTATCCCTAAGGAGATCCAATCTTATGACAACATCAACAAGGATATCAAAACTTTGACCCAATACTAATCTAACTTGTACATCGTACCACACCATATCGAATGTACACCTTAGGCACCTTCACTAATGCCCTCGACTCGACTTCTAGGCACCCTTCACAAATACCTTGGACTTGACTTCTAGGCACCCTTCACTAATGCCTATAGCCTCGACCCTTTAGACATCTTTCACTTATGTCTATGACACATCTATGACACCAAGTTATGTTTTGTGCCCAACATAACAAACCTTGTGTTTTATGGCACAAACACATAAACCATCTAGTCTAGTCATAGATATACGACACATCTATGACACCCGTTATGTTTTGTGGCACAACATAACAAACCTTGTGTTTTATGGAACAAACACATAAACCATCTAGTCTAGTCATAGATACAAGAATATGATACTAGCCAATATCCAAGAAAATGTGTCTAATGGATATGAAATCCTAAACTAAACATCAAGCACACAAAGCATGATGTAGTTAGTCTTCTATGAATAAAGATGACAAGTTTCCCAAGCTTGTTATAGAAGATCTTCATGTGCTTGTATGCTTGTGATGGGTGATCACTCAAGAGGTAAGGATGCAAGATCTCTAGACTTGCTTTGGAGGATCACTTGGGAGTATGCTTACAACAAATGAAAGTTAGAAGCATTATGATCATATGGATGAGTGGTGGATTACATGTTTCTAATGATCTAAATATGCTAGAGATGGTGGAGAGAAACTACGTAAAGGTGTGTGAAACAATGAAGAAATGACTCACTATTTATAGAAGAAAATAGTCATCGCTCCCCTGATCCTCCTCGAGGATCCGGCCGTATTACATGGGGATCCGGTGGACGCCCTTTACCCATGGGTTTTGGGTCATGGGTCATGGGTTATGGGTTATGGGTACCAAGTAGATTCAATGTATCTACAAGATGCAATGATCTACCCATGGTTTTGAGTGCCCACCAAAGTACATGTATTCAGACATCGGGTATGGGTCATGGTGGTACCAAGAGATTCATCGATCTACAAGACGAATGATCTACCCACGTGGCTAGAGCTGGCCACCAAGACAATGTATCTAGACATCGGGTATGGGTCTTGACTTTGGTTTTACCCAACTACATTCAATGATTTGGTCAATTGGTCAAATACTTAAGTTTCTACCCATTTGTATTACCCATTATATTTAAACACTAGTTGTTATACATAAACTATTTAACTAAACATGTTTTAATAGTTTGTTGGGGGTTTGATCATAACACAACATAACAAACATGTACGAACCTGTGTTGTATCATACAAGGACTTGAGTCGTCGAGAGGTGTTGAGACAAAATATAATTACAAGTAACTTATACATTTTACATTATGTATTACAAGTTACATGTTTGTCATCAACAAAACAAATGAGAATGTGTAGATTAAATATCGTAATATTTGCACTAACAGTACGTATATACCCTTTTAAATTGCTTATTTTGGTTTTGCCTTAAATTGGGGTTTAAGGGTTTTGTATTTATAATTTTATAATGGGAGAAAGGTGTCCTACTAAAGGCATCTTTAATACATTATAACATTTTGAGTTCAATACATTGTCATATCACGATCATGTCAGTATTTCATTAATTTATACAAAACATTTTCAATGCATTAAACTTTACACAATTTCATGAGTTTTCACGTTATATTATTTTTATTACCTATAAAATACTATATACATATAATACAAGACATAAAGTACAAGATATAAAGTTTACATGTATCATTTAAATGTAAAAGGATCATGGAGGCCCACCACACTTAGTTTAATGACCGGTAGTTTCAGAATTGAGTGATGTTTCAATATATGAATGACATAAAAATCTACAATGCATTGCATGATGAGTCACCATGCTATTGATCAAACAATAAGGCTTCATTGTGAATGCCCCTAAGAAACTTAATAAGGGCAAAGTTTTACCTAGTGAATGTAACTTGTTTGTTTGCATCACAAAATTGCATTTTGTTATGTGTCTTTACAATGTTAGTATGTTACCATCAATCTCATGAAATGTCTTTTAGCGTGCCAGTAAGTTTAAGGGCTTTTACGGCCTTTTCAGTTGTTGGTCCGCCTACCGCTCTATTTTGGATACGAACTTTTATACCAGATTTCAATCATGACGCCGCTTAAAATAAAAAAGAAAAAAAATCTCGTGAAATGAAATAAAAGATAACTAGAGATATAAACGTGTGCTTTGATTACATTAAATGTAATCGATGGCATTTGATCGATCTTCTATCTTTTAAGATTCTAGAAGTATTAAAAAAAACTGAAAACGGCAAAAACCATCGCCATCATCGTTGATCAATGATCATCTTCTAAATAGCTTGATGCCTTGATATGTTAATTAATGCGACTGGCAGACTCGTTGTCTTTAGGCCCTTTGGCACAAATCTTTAATCACATACGTGACCAAAGTCTGCTTCAATTCGTTGATCAAGTTTTGTTGTTAAAAACAACTAATTATAATACCTGTGCACGCACAGGGTTTTGACAAAAAAAATTATTTTATACTAATGCTGAATATTATGTCTTTAAAGGTAATTACATATAATTATATATTTACGCACGAGCTTTTCATTATTTATTACTATCCATTAGAATTTAGATAATCAAATTTTGTAAAAAATTTGTTAGACAACCCAAGATTCAACTATATTTAATCGATATAGATGCTGATGTTCTATTTAAATTTCACTATCGATATTACGACGTACAAGATGTAAGTTTACCAGCACATAATAAATGTTAATGAAGTTAAAATATAATCCTTAAAGTTTTTTAATAATGTTTTCTACATATCCTTATATAAATAAATTCAAATTATACGAAGAATAAGATAAAGACAATCACGCTTTTTCCTTCATATTACAAAGAATTGACTTACAATTCGATAATTATATTCCTTTTCAATAATTTAACAGTATTTAATATTCAAATCGTGTCACATTCATCATACTTTTAATACTTAAATAAATGAGCTTAAGAAACATATATAAGAAAAAAATGATATTTATAATCTTATGTATTTATATGTTGAGTTTTAAACAACATATATATTGTATTTTTAAGTTATAAAGATAGAGTGATAAAGATATGAAAGATTTGCTTAATTTTCAAAATTATTAAAAACACGAAACTTATAATATTACACTTAACTCTATACAATTTTTAAAATTTTAACCACTAAAGTTTTATTAATTACCCTCTTTTTTGAAGTTTTGTTTTCACAAATTGACACCCATGCTTTTAGCTTTTTCTTCTCAACCAAATTTCTTCACCAAATTAATTAAAGGCCACCAAAATCAATTTAATTTGACTTTTATTAACCAATCACATCACAATAATTTCGCTTACAAAATCAACCTCTCCTATTGGTCCAATTTTTTTTCAACGGGTTTTCTTAAAAAACACCAAACGACGTAATTTTTAAGATATAAAATTGGCTTTTTGCGAAACGCAATGCTTTGCTAAACGGGTCGCACCATATTTTTCTAGTTAGATACAGTAATTTTATTAGTAAAGTAGAGAGTTAAATATTATCTAGTATCGCATTACATGTAAAGTTCGTATGGAACTCGCATGGAAACTGCTATAAGAAATTATAAGTATTTATTAAATCACAAAGAAAACGTCGACGTTTTGGCGTCTTCTGAAGACAAATACTATCACAAGATCTACGGTAAGATTAAGGCCACATAAAAAAACCGGTGCAGTGCGGTAGAAAACGGCATACAAAGAAAAATTATATTACTATTTATTAACAAGACAATCACCTCTATTAAAAATTCACCACTAAAAAAAAAAAAAAAAGATTATATATTATATTACTTTTATTAGTTCACAATCACCCTATTAAAAAATTACCAAAAAATAAAAATTATATTACTATTTATTAATAAGACAATCACCCCTGCTTAAATAATTAGCCCTAAAAGAAAAAAATTATATATTATATTACTATTTATTAACGACAATCACTCTACTAAAAAATTCGGCCACCACAACGCTATTAATCAACGCCAGTCTCGTTCAAGTAATTAAACAAAGAAAAGAAAACTCGTTACACACTACTTTATGTATGGAAACACAAGCTATGTTCCAAAGTAGCAATACATGAGCACGTGAACACAGGGCAAAAGTGTGAAAACGATCCCCATAAAAAACCAAATTAGAATATAACCATTAATACAAATTCCAACATCCATAAATATTATATCCAGGGGATTTGTTGTTATAAATTATTTGCTTAACCATACCAAAATGCTATCATTATCTTCACTATTAGACTTGTTAATATGGTGGGTGATGGCTCACCACTAGGTGACTATCACGCGCCACCACCATAAAAACACCTCATTATCACGCACCATCAAGAGAAAAAAAAAAAAATAAAAAAAAAAATAATAATAATAATGAATGATAGTACTTAAGTTATTTTTTGTTTATGAGTGTCTACGAGGTATTTTGTAGGGTATTTTTGTATATAATTGATATTTTTAATGATAATCATAAAAACTAAAAAATGCTAAATATGATGATATGTTGAATAATGATACGAAGATGATGGTAACCATCACCGTTAAAACCAGCCTTACATGTAACATAATTGAGGTTTTTTTGAAATTGCATCATAATAACTCCGACGTGCTTTCACTTTTTTTATCACTTAATGTAACAATGTTACTTACAATAAACAAAAATTTAAAAGTGTTACAAACACTGGAAAACCAAGCCGAGAATATGTTACATTTTGGTGCGATTAATCTTTATTGACCTTGACGATTGATCCATTTACGAAAAGGTTGTTGACAATGTAGGAAGTGAAAATTCTCTATTGCTACTAAAACTTTTTCGATCCATATTCACTTGAATCGGCTGAATTTGCAAACTTTTCATCTCGAACCCACGTCTCTTCCATAGATTTACGTTCACATCTTGATCTCGTCGAGAACATTTCACCACTGGCAATGGAGGATCTAATTCTTTAGCCACCACATCTCTCATTATATCATGATCATCACTACTAGAAGTATAATATTTCTTGGTTTCGATAGGTGTTGTTCTTCCTCTACTATTACAACTCTTACTTCGTCTATGCATAACTCGTTTGCTAGTAGAATTATTTATAGAAATAGTAACAATAGCGGGAGATATTAAGTTTTTACCCGAGAAAAGCTTGTGGAGCTTGATGTAACTGTCCGAATGGACCGAGGATTTTGCACGATAATTGTTGTTTCCATTGTTGTTGATGTTGGTTGATCGTTTCTTGATTTGGCCCATGCAGCTGAGTTTTGGTGACGATGGATCAGTTGATGAGGAATCGGGCACTTTGCATGGTTTGACGACGATGACATCGTTTGTTGAAAATCGACATATAATTGGCATGAAGAAGCTCTTATGTGTTTTGTTAGACATTTTTGTTGTTGAAAGATATACAAGGAGCAGATTAAAGGTAACAAGAGAAGTATAGTGTAATGTATCTTTTGTTTTGTGGAATGGTGTGTGTTGGTTCCACAATAAATACAAATTTGTAAAGGCTGTCAGTCAAAGCCATTTAACATTATGAATGTTATTTCATGTCAAGTTATTATCTTGTGTCTTGTACTAATAATTTATAGCTTTTATATATTCACGTTATATGTTTCAAAATATTTAGAATATTGATAAACGTCTTATTTATATGGGATTCAAATAACTGGCTATCGAGGTTGTGTACTTATATATATCCGTTTCTATAGTATAATTGTATAAATACAACCAATTTTTCCATGTTTCACTGTTAAAATGATATCAAAACAACAACAATAACTTCTTAATCACCCAAACAATCACCCCTCGCGATCATTCACTATTATTATAATATATATACTATCAGACTCAACACCGATTCAAGCCTATAATACAAGATCAAAGATGACAGTCCTCTAATAGGTGTTGTCTACAAATACTCACACACTAAACCGTAACCCAATACAAACCTTAAATCAAACAAGACAATGAACAAGATCAAGTAGATTTTAGTACATAAACCAAACTTAAACTATAAGCCCGTAAGATCAATATTCACCGGAGAAACCGAGAAGTATTTTGTATGAAGATGAAGTTATAAACCCTAAACCGTCCAAGATCTTTTATACACCTCAAGTTTCCATAAGGACCCCCGAGAAATAGAAACATGACAAAGTAACCAAAACATAATGTTAGGCATAAAATATTTACATATTAGACTCGAAGGTTCATAAGTTGGACAAGTGATGTTACTTTGAACACCCCTCTCAAACCGATGAACTGCATAAAGATTAATCATGCCCAACTTCTTAACCATAGAACCATGTCAAGACATGTAATCAAGAGCTTTGGTCAAACATTTGCGCTTGACTTTTAGAGTCAACCTTACAGCTTTTGATCAATCCAATAAAGAACCTTTTCTCTAACCAAATGCACATCAATATCAAAGTGTTTAGTCTTTTCATGTAAACCGGATTAGCAAGCTATTTGAATATCGACTTATTATCACAACACAACTCAACTGTAACAAAGAGTCACCCACACCAAGATCCTTCAAGATCTTAATAACCATATAACCTCATTAGTAGCAGTATGCCATTGCTCGTATTCAACCTCAACTAAAGACCTAGACAATGTAGCTCGCTTTTGCTCTTCCAAGAAACCAAATTCTCATTCACAAACACACAATATCCAAATCGACCTTCTAGTAATAGGACACTTTGCCCCGTCAGAATCAGAATAAGCAACAACTTTAAACCCACCTTGACCCTTACTAAACCCAATACCACTACCACTACCAGGAGCCAATTTCAAATATTTTCAGGTAAAGGAGTCATAACAGGTTTGCATGCCAACAAACCAAATTCATGAAGAAATTCCAACAATATTTCCTTTTATTTAGACACAAACCCTCTTTAGTTTTTAGAACTTCAATACCCATAAAATATTTTAATTCTCCCAAATCTTTAATCTTAAACTTATTTTTCAAAAAACTTTTAAAACTTTCAATTTCTGTTTCACTAGTGCCTGTAATAACCAAGTCATCAACATACACAAGCAAAAACAAAACAGTTTCACCTTTTGTTTTAACAAACAAAGAATAATCATTTTAGATTGTTCAAAACTCGCTTTAAACAAGGCCTCGCCGCTTTATGATTCCACCGCTCAGAGCCTGCTTTCAAGCCATATAAAGACTTTTAATAGACAAACCTTATTGTCTCCTTCTTTAAAACCCTAGGAGGTAACATATAAACCTCCTCATTTAAATCACCATACGTAAAAGCATTGTTAACATCTAATTGAAAATTTTCCAATCCATCCGAATGTACCAGACTTATCGTGCACCTAACAAAGATCCATCTTAACAACAGACTAAAAGTTTCTTCATAATCAATACCTCTTTTCTCGACCATATCCTTTGGCTACTAATCTAGCCTTATACCTATCAACCTCACCGTAAGACCGATATTTAATTTTAAAGACCCATTTAGACCCAATAGCTTTCCTACCACAAGGAAGCTCAAAATTTCCCAAGTATCATTCTCATATAAAGCATTCATTTCTCACCATAGCATTTATCCAATTAATATTAGTGGAAGCTTCTTCATAAGAAAGTTCACTGCACTTATTCAAATTAGAAACAAAGCAATAATTCTCAATAGTAAGCACAACATGATTAGCATATCATGTTAGATATAGGATTTCACAATCACACTAAACCATAATCAACATGGGCGTACAAGTAGTTTAGAGAGAGAAAGAGAAATGTTCTAGTAAGAGAAAACTCATGGAAGGTTAGATTCCAAGTGAACATCCAACCCTCTACCTTGCAAGGTAGAGGGTATTTATAGGTTACATACAAAACGACCTCCTGACGGCCTGTGGATCAGGTATACAGTGGGTAAAGACCCGTCCTTCCTCCACGGTGTTGCACTAGACTAAAACTAAGCTAATAACATACTAACTATAAACATAATAATTGATATGTCTACGAGCTAACTTAAGCTAGATTATACTTGGGGTGACCGATGCTTCACAATAGAATTTCCAATTCCTAACAATCTCCCCCTAAGGGAGGTCACCCCATGAATTACATTGTGAATCCTAGCATTCTAATAGATCTTCAGTCTTGAGCTCGTAGACTTCTCATCATCAAAGTATTCAAACTATGTGCTTCTGTGGAGATTTCATCATTGTTCAACAACAATGTATGTTTCGTGGAGGTTATTGAGCTGATCCACATTGATGACCTTTGAGCATAACAAGAGATCATCAGCCACATTAAATCTCAGCATCACCCATTGTTGTGTTGCCAGCATATGATGTTGTGACATTTGGACCGACATGCTCACATTCTGGATCATGATTTCTTCTTATCAGAGAAGCGGAAGCTTTCGTTGATTCATGATATTGGCGCAGCAGTAGCGAAGCATGGAGTGATAATATCGAGTCATTGATGCACTAATCATGATTTCTTTGTAAATGAATGTGTTGCGTGAGCATGCGGCTATGGATTGACCGCATCATTCGATCACCGCAAACGTCGGGCGATACGCATAACGATTAGCAACAAAATGCACGAAAGTGTCTTTGATCACTTTCGTTGAATTGAGGTACACGCCCACGGTTCCCGTTGATCAAGACATGTACCGCCTGTGATCGGTATAATTCAAGAATTTCCTTGACGGTTTCGCATGTTCTAGTTGTTCTCAAACCGAACGTCTCAAAGAAGACAACACGGAGTGAGTGAACCAAATGAAATGAGATTCAACGATTGATAAAAGATATTTGATAACCAATCGTGTATCGCTCAATAGAAATTGTTTTGCAATACAACGAAGGTTTTAATGAAAATCAATTATCAATCATAAACACCTTTTATTTTGAGATATTCGTACACGGTCGATGTGCTAAAGAAAAGAATTTTTAAGCACAACGACCGGTTTTTCAAAGGTATCCGCCAATCCATAACTCGAACCGTGATTGATTCAAAAGTTTGAATCGCCCCATTGTTTATGTTCGGTTGTCACATGGTTGATCTATAGAATAGATCTCACATGCCACCCACCGTGAGCTTGTTTGATGTTGGCTCCGAAAGGCTTTCCATCTTCATTGTGAATATGTTTACATATCACTCGGATGTTCCGCAATACCACAAGGATAATGCGAGGGACTCATAAGATATAATCTCTTTCCACATTGTGTGAAACAGAGAGTCTTCATTGAAAGTGTCCTAAAGAGATTTATTGATGATCTCGTGGCTCTAGACTCAATTTGTGCATATTTGGTTCCTATTTCGGAGACTAGGAGAGGGTCTCTTCTTCAATATCAACAAACTCTAAGAGAAAGTCGATAGATAATGTCGGTTCCCGTGAGAATGAAACAAGCCCTTATTAGAGGAACTTGAGTGGTTTGGGAAGTTGTAGTGCGAGGCGTCCACCGGGTCCATGACGCCTTGTCTTCAATACCGATGTTACCATCGTAGCATATGAATTGAACCGGTTTACGCCTAAGGTTGAATAGTTGGAGGCTATTTATTTTCACCCTTTTCACATTCAATTCTTTTCATTCTTCAACCCTTCAGTGATTACCGAGACTTCATAACTAGAACCTTGTTGGGTATATTCCAAGACTAGCTCGGCCTCATCCGCACTCTTCCCATATCTCATTTTTCTCCTTTTATCATCATACCTAAGGACTTCTACACTATCTAGTGGATTGTCCTGGTAGATCCCTCCGTTCTCAGCGGATCATGGGACCTCAACCTAACCTTATCATCCTTATATCACCATGCATAAAGTAAAGTTGGTCGGTCTTTTGGTACAGTTCTTCCGCCTTGAAACCAATTGAAAACCATTTGAAAATCAATCAAGATACTTGTGATATAAAATCAAAGCATTTTGTATCTCAATTGTTTTGATATTTTAGAAATGCTCCCCCTCAACATATGCATATAATTTAGAAATTGTTTAGCACATGGAGGGAAGAGATCTTTGAATTTGTTAAATTAAGAGTGAAAGCTCCAATCTTTTGATTAACATTTTCTAAAATGATCATCATCACTTCCCAATCAATTTGAGTAGATAACATTTTGAGGAAGGATGAGGTTTTCAAAGGTTTGCTCCCCCTTAATATGTGCCTCGAAATTTAAAGAGTTTTGCACATATTAGAGGAGAAGTTCTTTGAAGTACAACCATGATTACCAAGCATTTAGAAACCATTTATCACTCAATCGTGGTACCTTATATAAAAGCATGGAAAACTTTGTACCCAAAGGTTTAAATTTGTTTTGAAATGCTCCCCTTGATATATGCTTCGAGATTCAAAATTGTTTAGCACATATTTAGAGAGCAAGATGCACTTTGAGACAAAATGGTCATCTTTTATCATCTTTCATATTTATATCACATTTTCTCCCCGATCAAAATTTCAAATCCTTTGAGACTTTGGATCTCAAGTGATTTAAATATGTATAAGACAAAACATTTGTTGGAGAAAATGTGTCCAATTTTATATGATCGAAGCGGACAACATCAAGTTCCTTTATAGACACAAAGGAAACCACAATACATAACCTAACACTATTACATGCATTATATTTGTTCATAGTTTGTACACCACATATTACACATAAATAATGCGAATGAAACTACTTACGGAAGATATCTTCATTCGGTCCTTTGAAGCGGTTTGTAATGACCATTACGAAGTCTACCACCCACAAAGCTTTCAAGATCATGATAGATCATTCTAGTCTTCAATCTTCGTCCGATTGCGAAGGAACACTTCACACCTCTTCAAATCCTCATCGGACTGAATTTCGTTTTGTTCCCCGGCTTCATATCAACTTTGATATCTTTCACTCTGGAGTTTAATTCTTCTTCGACCATCTTGAGTGTACCATCACTGAATTTGTATAACTCACATAGTCTCATTAACATCCTCGACCCGTATCTGTCAGTAAAGATGACTGCTCTGGGGGTGTCAATCACTTTATATTCGTGATGAAATTCAAGTCCATTGGCTTCCCATTTTGGTCTTGTAAGATTGATTCTAGTCTGGTAACTTTCTATTCCCAATTGAAAATCTCCAACTCTTAGTCGAATGACCAAGCCTCTGATCCAGAGATTGACAGCAGCCGAGAGAGCCTTCTTCTCACGAGCAGGAAGGTGGTCAAGGTGTCCTTGGAGGTTCATAAGATAGAGATCTTCAAAGTCATTTGGCATTAGATGTTTGAAGTCGTTTTCTTCTATGATGTACTCTTTCAAGTCAGCTCTTCGAAGGACAATCTTCTTCAGGTAATCATACCCGTAGATTGAGAAGATCTCAACACTAATAACACTTAGAATATGAAGTCCGGATCGAACAGCTCTGCGTCTCTTCTTGGCACTATGTCTTTCGATGTAGAATTGTTTCTTCTTGAACCACCAATGAGAAATCCCATATGAAGCGGCAATGCCATATTGTTGCTCTTTGTTTGCCCAGAATTGATCTGGAACCATCTGTTCGAGACCTTGATTAGTATAGGTAGATGCTTTCATCTTTGAAATTGATAGATCAGGTCTTCTTTCAGAGGTGCGATCACATAGATAGTCCAGATCATGGTTAAAGAAGAATTCGATCGAATGGTCATAAATCCGTGTTCACCGCCTAGAGGAAGAGGGTTGTTCACATCAAACCTATTGATCCGCTCACCAACTTGATCATTCAAATTCTATAGCATTCCTCCATTTGATATTGAAGTCGATTAGCATCCGAGTGGAAGACTTTAACTATTTCATATGTTGGGCCTTCAAGATCTTTAGGGGTGATAGATGTAATTTCCTTCTTCTCACAAAACCACTTTATAAAGCTTCCCATATCCCCGTGACGTGAAGAAGAGAATCTTCACGGTGCTTCATAGTTGGAAATGATAGTTGAAGCCCAATTGTTTCTTTGGATTTGTTGAATCGATTCGGAATGAACCAAGAAGGCTCGGGAGTTTGAGGTTTATCTTGGGTAAGCCAACTTTGAGTAACATCCTTTGAAGGTGTAGCTCTAGCGATTTGATTCGTCTTCCTCAATATAAGCATCCAACCACTCCTCATCTTCTCGTAATATTGGGGATGTGCTTGGTAGAAGCGCCATCATCTTCCGATTCAGATTCTTGAGCAACAAAAGATTCTTCATTCATTATTTGCTCTTCTGGTATAGTAGGGATGGTTGGTGTAAACTGGGAGTCGACAGTGGTCCATGCAGTAGACATCTTTTGAGATTTTTGACCACTTGAAGTACGTGTTTGTTTCTGAGTTGTTTGTGGTGGTGAAGGTGACCTTGCTTTGTGAGATGTGGTTGTTCCAGAGGATCCTCCAACTCCTGAAGTACCAGTGCCACCCGTAGGAGGTGGTGGTGGTGACTTTGGACCCCCAGACATATCCTTTGAGTCCATTGGAGCTGATCTTCTTTTCTTCTTGGCCTCCCTTTCACGAATATCGATCACAAACTGCTCATGATTATCATGCCTCATGGATTCCTCAAGTGCCTCGTATAATTTCTTATGTACACTGTGCTCGTCCTCTCCTGCCTCAAACATTCTTTCTGATAAAGCAGATCTCATGTCAGAGATTGGCAAATCTTTGAATCTCTGAAGTAATGGAGCTCTCATTGCCCATTCGACCGCATCTTTAATGTTTGCTTCTATTGCCCTTGTTATGACTTCATTGGGGTTAAGAGTCTCCAATTTCTTGATACGACTATCAAGATTGTTGACCGCTATAGGAAAATGTTTCTTAATAGTTGCAATGCGTAACATGGCCTCTTCAAGCAATTCCTCGATGAGTCTTAACAGAGGGGGTGAGGCATGAGGTGGTGAGGCAGGGAGGAGTGACAGGATCACTGATAGAGACAACTTGTGGTGGATCATTAGTGGATTTGGGTGATGAAAGTGCAGTAGTCTTAGCAGGATCGAGAGTTGGTGTGATTGATGGAGATGCAGCGAAGACCTTTGGAGCTGACATCGGGGGAACTGTTGAGGAGTCTTGTTGAATAGTGACCGAGAACATGGACTGAACTTCCTCCTTTTCATTTGTTTGCTTTTCTGATTCGATGTCAGATGGGCCGTCTTTTAAGAATTGGTCTCCGTATGTGAAGTCAGCATCAAGATTCTTAAGAGAGGAAAGAGATCCTGTAGATAAGTTTGTTTCTTCAAGACGCCTGTGTTCTTCAGATTCTTGCTCAAGATTCTCATGTGGGTCTTTAACCGGCTCAATTTTATCACCTACTCATTCAAGTACTGGGATCTCTGCAGAGGAAGGAGTCTCCTGATCATCTTCTTGTGTATTCTCAAGCACGGAGGATTCAACTAATCTGCTCCCATATCAATATTCATCCCGCATTGTTCTTGTGTAGAGGATGATATAACATCTCTTCTCTTGATAATGAACCTGGTAGTGGTTTTGGGAGGTGGAGAAGAGATATTTAGTAGCATATGTGCTTGTTCGCTTCTCCTCCATGAATTCCTTTACCTTTGTCATGTGTGGCAATATTGATTTGTTGAGGAGTTGACTCGCTCTCTTATCGTGACCCTCCCACCGGTGGTCTTTGAGACTCGATCGGACTATCAAGGCTTTGCTATATTCCTTGTTGGAGTGCGACTTCGTCTTCATCAATCAACTTTGCTCCACTTCACGGTACCTTAGATCCTCATCATTTCCTTACCGACTTCTCTTTTCTCCTCTTTGCTTTTGTGAGGAGAGACATTAGATCTGTATATCGGGTCTCTTCATTTTCTTAGGTAGGCTTGAGTAGGTGGGTGAAGACATGTGTGTGTCATCGCCTATTGAGGCGGAGGCTTTCTTTACATAGCTCTTGAAGTAATCAAGATTCTTGATTCTATCATTAAGCAAAGCTTGAGACCGGCATTCCAAATATCTCCTTGTCATGTCCTCGGCACTATATTTAATGTTGCCAAGAACAAACTCATCATCGGATTCATGTTGTGCGGACTCGCCACGTAAGTTGATCCGGTGAATATGTAGCGTATGATGGATAATGAGTTTTGAGAATCGATGTTGGGTATCACTCTTTACCAAGACTTTTCTACCTTTGACTTTATTCTCAAAGTTGATTCTATCGAGATAAATGTGTCTAATGACAAAATGAATTCTTCCCGATAAGTTCAATGAAGTCAATATTTTTCCTTTGACAATACCCACAAATATGCATAATGGGAGCTCGAACTCTCTCGTCACGATGTTTTACCAGTTAGGCATAGGTTGAGGATTGTGACGATAGATCTCCAGGGTTGATATATTTCTGCATTGATGAGTGATGAAATCTTGGTTATTCTTTCTGGGTATCCCAATTCTTCGACAAAGTTTAAGATATCATGAACGGAGGGTGGAGAGATGAATTTGTTGGATGGGTTTCTTGGTGTGATCTGAAGAGCATCCCTGAGTGTTTCAACCGAGATGTCATACCATTTGTCATCGAGCTTACACGAGTATGACGCATAAATCTTATCCCAAGTAACTGTTTTCCAGAATTGCTGCAGATAGATGGATGGGATAGTGCAACGTTTGGTAAGGGCATTAAAGAAGTTGGTATCCTTCAAGATGTCGACGACCTGCATTTAAACGTAGGATTATGTTGCCCTCATCTATGTCCAAGAAGTAGTTGCTCTTAGCAATTGACACCCATTCCGCACGAGGAAGTAATTCTTCATCGGTCGAGTGACGATTGGTGCAGAGGCGGTAGGAACATCGAGAGGATGTGATGTCGACCATTGAGATCAAGGATACACATACAACACAAACCATATCCGGAAAATTGTTAGGTTAAGTCACCGATTCATATTATGACCACTTTATAACCCAACATTTTGAGTTACCGAGAAAAGGATATGGCATAAATGGAGACATAGGATGCGACAAGATGAGATAAATGTGATTAGTATGCAGAAACTTATGAGTGTAGGATACCATTTAGGAGAAGACATCATAATAGGTAATACCAAACGCAATATTGAAAAAGATATATGTTAAGTTACACACTGCAACTTGCTTTGAACCAACAATTTGAGCAACTCGCATAACATACTACACATAAGTAAGAACATGCATACTACAAGATTCATGATAGCATATGGCAACTCACATCCATCAACTCGCTTATACTACAGAGTAACTAACATACACTCAATATCATAGACAACTCGCATACATTACAAAGTATGAAGCAAGTCGCATTTGGCAACTCGCATGTATCAACTCGCTTTGGTCAAACAATGGATGGTCAACATATATGCTAACACGCATTATAGACATGAAGCAAGTCGCATATGGCAACTCGCATATGATGAACGATAACACGCATAGTCAACTCGCATATGTAACTCGCATAGGATACGTTGAATCTAGACATATCGTATAGGCAACAGGCAACACGCATATATGACAGTGCAACTCGCATATAGGCAACAGGCAACATGCATATATGACAGTGCAACTCGCATAAAGTAACTTGTTCAAACCCAACACGCATATAAGTACATATTTAACAAACCATCAGGTCAACTCGCATTCAAGAACTTCTATCCAACTCGCTAACAAGAGCTTACCATGAGTAACCCACTCAAACACTCGAAAACACGAATACATATTCAAACCACGGTCACAAATATGGAAAAATAGCAATGCCAAACAACCCACTCAAACCCAATAGCAATATCATAACCCTACCCATTTGACACCCACATCAAGCATAATCAAAAGGATCTATTAGGCTTTAACTAAGTATGTCATATCATTAACTGAGTGTATCAAAGATTGCAAGCAACAATAATTCATTAAAACATACAAACCTAACATCCAAATAATTAGATATAGATGAGAATCGAAGGGACAAGCTCTGCAAAGGGGTTAAGATAAAGATGGTTTAGGTACAAATCTTTTCAAAGAGATAGATAATCATGATCAGATAATATAAATGACCTACCACACAATCTCCAATATACAACTCGCTTACACGAGAGTTGAGAGTTGAGAGTTGAAAGTTGAGAGAGAATGTTTATGCGTGTTTTTTTTACCAAGAAGGGGAAATGATTTGACCATGACACTCAACCCGCATACATATGAAAATAGTTATAGCGAGTTGACACATTTAGTCCCTCTACTTATCAAAGCAACTCGCATGCAGATACAACATAGCAACTCGCTTAAGATAACTCGCATGCAGACACAACATAGCAACTCGCTTAAGATAACAAAGCAATTCGCATGGCATAGCATCACGCATAAAAGAGCAACTCGCATAAGATCAAGACTGGACTAAAATATCAATACATATCACACCACCTTTTATCATACCAAGAATCATAAGTTACCACATAGCATGCAACAGCCAAGGCACACAAATAAGAATGCAGATGATTAATTAAGCAATGTTATGAGAAAACTAAAGGTGCACATTTCTCCCCCTCAATCAATGATACGAGATGGTGAGTAATCATTGGTGAGAAATCATTGATTGATTGATTGATTGACAGCTAAAGGATAAGATTGTAAAAAGTGAAGAAAATAAAGGATTATAATTACTCTGTTCGAACTTCATCTAAAATCCCGTGTCATTGTTGAATGACATTTCTAGGGCCGTAGATGTTATCGATGACAGACACAAGAGTAAGAATGAGTGAACTAATAGAAAAAAAATATATCTAAAAATAATAGTGAAATAATGAGCGAAATTTTAAATTAATTTTTAATTAATTTAATTTTTTTTTAAAGAATTTGTACACAGATTTATAAGAGCGAGTCCTATTTCAAGTCGAATAGGAGTCAAAGTACAAGGTATGTCAATTCTGGCATGCTATAGCTCCTGAGTAAGCACTTTTCATTTCTGATGGAAACCAAGTCATGAGGTTCCTGATTGAGCTGAGCATTGTACCTGAAAAAGACTGAGAGCACATTGCACTAGAAGTACATGTAGAATTGCAAATGGAAGAGTTAGTGACATGAGTAATCTCACTATTGGATGTTTCACAGTTTGATCTATGTGTATCATTAGTAGGGATCCCGTTAGATTCAATATTCTTGAAAAGTTTTCCTGTGGGCATCCACTTAAGACAAGATCTAGGTGTGTAAGACCGTTTGGATCCTGTAAACTTAAATAATCTGCCAGTGGGAATCCATTTAAAGCAGCTGCTGGTAGATTTGTGTGTGTGCACTTCCTTGTTATGACTATTGGTCCTTCTGTAACTATTTTGTTTCTTAGGGGATTGATCAGCCATTTGATGCTTCTTATGAGAACTAAGCAAACTCCTATTATTCCTGATTTTTGAATTAACCTGGGGTTTGTTATTCATCATTTTAGAACAAAATAGTGAAGTGACTGGTTTTGTCAAAACAGTATTCGCGTCAACTTGGGAGGCAAGCCTAGATGTCGATGGTTTAAATCTTTCAGATCTAAAAGCATTGGGCTGCCTAACTACGGTATATTTTGAGTTGTTCTGAATAGTTGACTTTCCAAAGGTTGATGGCTTTGCAAGCTTAGTGTTCACCCTATTTCCAATAGATTTCCTAAGCTCATTTTTTAAGGCAACAATATTGAAGCTCTTATCCTGAATTTGGGCTTTGAGGGCATCAATGTCAGCCAAAAAGGAATTAGTTTGATCAATCAACTTGGAATTATTATCTAATAAGTTCTTTCTTAAGGACTCATTTTCTCTTAATAAGGTGGATACACACAGAGCCAATTCATCATTCCTAGACTTAAGTTCACTGCTAACCTCATGATTAGGATTGCTCATTCCAAAATTGCATTTCTTATGCAGATCTGAGAGTTGTGATTTCAGATTGCATATGGTTGAGTCTTTGTCCTGAATCTGGGTTTTTAATTGATTGATTTCAAAAATTCTCGAAATTCTGGGAGTTCCGGATTAATGCAAGAGTTTGTAGCACGAAAACTTTCTTTCTTTTGTTGTATTGCAATTTCCAGGGAAATACAATGTTTTTCAAGAATTGAGTATTTGTTTGAAAGTTCATCATAAACCCCCTTTTCAACCATGTTATTTGTTTCAACGATCTTAGATCCAGACTCAACCAAGACACATTTATCAATATCATTTTCAAAAATAGGTTCAGTTAACGATACCTCAATGCATGACACGTGTTCATTTGTTGGTATAGCATATGTATTCACATCATGCACAATAGGGATTACTGACATGCAAGCAGATTCATGCTTTTCGGACTCTGAGCCTTTGTGTTCAGTACAGTCAATTTCATCATTCATGTTTGATTCTGAAATTCCGCAGTCAGCATCCACATCATCTGTTTTTTCATTTGATCCATTACCCAAAATATCACAACTTTCCATTAATTTTCCATGACACTCATTCAAATTATTCAAATAACCATTTCTTTGAGCAGCATCCTTAATGTACACTTTCACACTATTCATAAGTTGGATATATGTGTTGATGAACTCATGAATTTCCATTCCAATGTGTTTCTTGAATGATATTCCAGTCACGTGTTGATCAAAGTCATCAGAGTATTCCCCTTTAATAAATGGCTGAAATTGGTTGTAGATAACTTGAAGTGCGACATTAGAATCATCAATTGATACCTTCTCATTGGTAATTTGAAGCTTCAGTTGTTCTAAGTTCAGCAACACAGACTTTGTCATCGTAGGTAAGTCTTGGCGGAAGAGAGCACCGCATGTTCGACCCATAGGAGTGGATAACAGTTGTATGAGGTGCTGATGAAGTAATTGAAAAGGATCAATGTTGCATTCAGAATGCTTTGTATCATGGGTCATTGACGGGTGTGATTCATTGAAGTTTGATTTAGAATGTGAAGAGTTTTGATCAAAGTTTGGTGATTCAATCAAGGTAGGACATTCAGAAATGCAACCAGCTTCATTGTTCTGTGAGGTATCATACAGTTCAAGCACTTTGGAGATAAAAGGGTCAGTGATGTAAGACATTGTGGGTGAACGAGTATCTGAGCCAGCTGCTTGAACATCCTCAGCAACAGAAGAATCAATAGTTGGAATTATGTTCGCCATGATTACAAGTTCTACGGGATTTTACTATTCTTTGATTAAACCGGGAAATTGATTCTTTCACGGGATTTTACTAAACCAAAAGAACAACCGTAAGAATGTATCACGAAGAAGTAACAAGTCTAAATAGACAAGTAGCAAAAACACTCAACTCGCTTAGTAATCAACTCGCTAACCAACCAACTCGCTCAAAGGAACAAGTCGCTTAAGGAATCAACTCGCTAAATAGCCAAGTCGCATTAGTATCAACTCGCAACACAATCAACACGCTTAACGAACCAAGTCGCTAAATAGCCAACTTGCTTTAGTATCAACTCGCAACACAATCAACTCGCTTAGAGAAACAAGTCGCTTTAGGAATCAACTCGCTTAATAGCAAGTCGCAAACCGACAACTCGCTTAACCACCAAGTCGCTTAAAAGCTTGACTCGCTAAATAGCCAAGTCGCATATATCAACTCGCATCCGAAGAACAAAGCAACTCGCTTTGAAGAACAAAATATCCGTGACTCAACTCGCTTAGTACAAAGTTCAAAAATAACCACTTAATCAATCAAAAACAACCAAACCACAATGATTTAAGCCTTCCAATTCAAAACATAAACACATATGATGATCCTAAACACAAAAGTACAAGCAAAATTCAAACTTTAACACTAGAGATTGTCCAAATGATTCAAACTCTCCTAAACCCTTAATACCCCAAAAACCTTATGAAATCCACCAAAACAAAGAGCATGAAAGATGAGTGATCAAACCATGGCTCTGATACCAATTGTTAGATATAGGATTTCACAATCACACTAAACCATAATCAACATGGGGCGTACAAGTAGTTTAGAGAGAGAAAGGGAAATGTTCTAGTAAGAGAAAACTCATGGAAGGTTAGATTCCAAGTGAACATCCAACCCTCTACCTTGCAAGGTAGAGGGTATTTATAGGTTACATACAAAACGACCTCCTGACGGCCTGTGGATCAGGTATACAGTGGGTAAAGACCCGTCCTTCCTCCACGGTGTTGCACTAGACTAAAACTAAGCTAATAACATACTAACTATAAACATAATAATTGATATGTCTACGAGCTAACTTAAGCTAGATTATACTTGGGGTGACCGATGCTTCACAATAGAATTTCCAATTCCTAACACAGATTTCCATTCGAGCAGAGGAAGGTAACCGGTTAATCGGGTAAGTAGCGAGTTAAATTACACTCGGACAAAACACAAGAGGAATGGCCTCAAACATAAGACTTACGGCAACATTAAGCAAATGTTTATGTTTCCTCGGCAATCCATTTCTTTGAGGGTATAAACTTCTGATGCGATGAATAATACCCATAGTGGTAACAAAATCACTCATTTTATTATTTATAAACTCGGTACCATTATCGGATCTAATAACCTTAATTTTCTTATCAAACTGAGTTAAAACCATATTATAAAATCTGACAAACATGTCAAAAACCTCATCTTTCCTCTTAAGCAAATATACCCAAACAAATCTACTGTAATCATCAAAAACAGTCAAAAACTATCTATAGCCTTCCCTTCTAACAATTTTTTAAGGCCCACATACATCAAGATGAATTAAATCTCCAAAAACTTTAGATTTATGCTCACTTATAGAAAAAGAATCTCTTGTTTGTTTAGCCTTGTGACAAACTTCACAAGGCCCATTATGATCAACATTAGTCAGTTTAAGAGGACCTTTAGGTAACTTTAAAACCTGATTAGCAGGGTGACCAAGCCTATTGTGCCAAATTTCTTTAGAAACAAAACAAACAAAAAAACTCACTTTTAACAACACTAGCAGACATGCTATGAACTTTATCAAACAAATAAAGACCACTAAACTCACTACCAGTCCCTAGCACTTTCCGATTTTTCAAATCCTGAATATAACAAGTAGTTTCATCAAACTCAACACTTACCTTACTATCTTTAATAAATTTATTAACAAACAGCAGGCTAACACAATACTCAACAGGATACCCAATGATCTCAAAACATCTATCAACAGTATGACCTTTTAAACCACAATTAGTACAAAGTAAACTGTTATAATTTCCCCTGTTATTGTTTCCAGAATTATTATTCCAAGTACCAGTGTTTCTTTTCCATGTAGTATTCTTATTATCCACAGACTTAGAAACAAAGCGATACACAGCCTTCTCGTTTTCACGAAGTGGTAGGAATCCTCGTGGATTCTTCCTAGAAACAATAACAAAAGCATCTTTCACCTTTGGAAGAACTTCTCTATTTAGAACAGTGCTTCTTATGGGTTGATAGATGTCATCAAGACCCATAAGAAGTTGCATTAGTTTTAAAAGTTTTCCATGACCAATTAACTCTTGTCTAGCATCACAAGCACAGTCTGGAAGTTTAGTAAGAATATCAAATTCTTTCAGAAGAGAATTCAATTTATGGAAGTATTCAAAAACAGGTAGACCACCTTGTTTAAAACAATTTATTTTTTGAATCAAATTAAACACCACAGACCCATCAATCCTATCATAGGTATCTTTTAAGTCTTTCCAAAAAATAGAAGCATTATCAGAAAACACATGACCAAGGGATAAAGAACTCAGAACCCAGTTTAGAACAACAACATTACATCTATCCCACTGAGCCTCAAGAAGAGGACTAGTAGCATAAGCAGACCTAAGACAAGACCCATCAAGAAATCCCATCTTATTTTTAATTTGCATAGCTAATTTCATTGCACTAGCCCAGATTCTATAATTCTCAACCCCAGACAACTTAACAGTCACAATAGAAGCCTGAATTAGAATCATTAGGATGCGGATCGGAGGATTACTCGATCGAACTACTAATCATAATAGCCATGATAATGAAATAACAATAGAGAAACAAAGAAATAAACCGAAACTTGACAAACAACAACCGGAAACAAGCGAGAAAACCAAACAAACCACAAATAAACCGATAAACCAACAACTACCAATAATCTCACCAATCACAACTTCCAAAACCACCCAAAACCTATCCTGCGACCTAGACTCAAAGCAAAGCGAAAATAAATAAAAAACTAAAACTACTTTTGTAGTCAACTTAGCCCCGGTCAATGGCTGTGATTGGCGGGCGGTATTCACACCACTCAATGGTGGTATATCAAGATGTTAGCCAACCCGTTTACGCTCACTAGACTCAAGACTAGTTAACCCTAAGAGAAAAAAGAACTTTACAGAGAAATAACCACAGGCAGCGGAAGACAGTCACAACAAGTGACCAAGAAAGAACCCAGAACCACAAACCTCAAGATCTTACAACCCCCCAAATTCCAAATTAGGGTTTCAAACCAATTGACCAAGAAACCACCAATTAACCCTCAATCCTTCAATAACCAGCAACCAAAACCTCTTAATTGCACAAGAAACCAAAACCCCCAAATTCTAAGGTTTCAAGAAAAAACCCTAAAATTTCAATTAAGATCACCAAATAACGATTCGACTCAAGAATCGAAAGATTTAACCCAATCAATCAATCGATAAAGAACCCAATTAATCAGAAACCCAATCAAGAACTCAATCAATCAGAACCTGGCTCTGATACCATGTTAAAATGATATCAAAACAACAACAACTTCTTAATCACTGACCAACCACCCTTGGTGATCATTCACTATTATTATAACAATATACATGATGACTTGTAACCAACACGGTTCAAGCCTACAATACAAGATCAAAAGATGACGGTCCTCAATAGGTGTTATCTACAAATACTACATACTAAACTAGAACCCAATACAAACCCAGAAACTGAACCAAGACAATGAACAAGATCAAGCAGATCTTAGTACATAAACCAAACTTAAACTATAAACCCAGAAGATCAATATTCACTCAGAGAAACCAGAGAAGTATTTTGTATGAAGATGAAGTTGTAAAACCCTAAATCCGTCCAAGATCTTTTATATACCTCAAGTTTCCATAAGGACCCCTGAGAAATAGAAACATGACAAACAGAACCAAAACATAATGTTAGACATAAAATATTTACATATTAGACCCTTTAGGTTCATAAGTTTGACAAGTGATGTTACTTTGAACATTCACACAAAGAAAACCAGCTCCAATAACGTACACGCCGATAATATGGTTATTTTTTAGGTAAGTTTTCAAGTCTTGTAGCTGAAACCAGTATTTAAAGTTTTGTGAGGTGTGAAGTCGCATATGCCTCAAATTATTGGGGCCTCAAATTTTATATATATATATATATATATATATATATATATATATATATATATATATATATATATATATATATATATATATATATATATATATATATATATATATACATATTATAGAAAATGACTACAAATGTTTGATTTAAGATGTTGCATCGGAAAATGCTAGCTAGAGTGGTTTTATAATACTCATTTCTCATTTTCTCTCTTTAAAATATTTTTAACTTACGTTATTAGGCCTGATTTTCGTAGCTAAATTAGATTATGCACATGGCCTCTGCAAACCTAGAAACGGCACTGTCCAGCAGCGCATATCATCAACTTCAACCATTGTAGTATCTTGAGAAAAATGATTTCAGCATGTCGACTAATTTTGTGTCTTATTATCATTTACTAAAGTTTGTCATTGCTTCTACCACAATCTGTATGTTTAATTTTTCTGTTAGTTGTTTATTATTCATTTCTATTATAGCAAAGTTTTCAATGATTAAGAAGTGTGTATTGTTTTCTTACATATTCAATATCTTGAATGACAAGTTACAATACCTTAAATTGTTTATCTAATTATTTTTTTCATAATTCTATGATATGTATAATAATATAAACCATTATTTTTTTAGTGCAAATACTTGACTATTAGGCTGGACACAGTTGGTAACCAAGGTGACCCTGCCACATTGGATTTCTCTCTCGATGATCGGACACGACTAAATTACTCGATCGATGACAGAGGTGGGTTTTTTTTTTTTTTTTTTTTTTTTAATTAACAAAATTAAAATTCATTAAAAATAAAACATTACAATACTAAGTAAAACTTAAACTAATAAAACTCAAACATTACAATACTAATTAAATACTTAAACTAATAATCTAAGTTGTAGCGTGCCTTGATTGTTGCCTTAATATCCATCAGCTCTTGTAGTTGTCGTGGGGGCAAATTTGGGTCGATTGGTGTATTGTAGAAAAATTAAGTCTTGCTGCCGGGTTGATTGGGCCATTAATGCCATTTGCTATTTTTGTAGCTCAATTTTCTCTCTTTTCATCTTCAGCTTTTTTTCCCTCAACGTTATGTATGCATCTTCTATACCCTTACCTTTTTCCGGTTTTGACGGCTTGAACTTGAAAAAGGTTTTGGATAATGAAGTAGCAAATGATTCTGGTGGATCACGAGAGGAGCGGGATGGTTTCTTCCTGGCTGTGTCACGACTTTCTGGTCATGATTCTCTAGTCTGTTCCTCATTATCAGAATCATCCACGTCTTCAAAATTCAAAGGACCTTGTGTTGACCCCGAGGTAATTGTAGAACCTATTAATACAAATAAACCGTAAAAATGTTTATTCATATTTAGCGATCTCTTTGTGATTTGTTGATAACAAATATAAAGTTATCATAAGTAAAATTATAAGAATACATGTTATTTTTGTAAAGTATATACATTTGTTCATTCACATAAAATGTTGTAATAATTCATTTGTTATAATAGTTTATGTAATAGGATGGGTAATATCCAAGACCCATGACCCATACCCATGGAGCTATCCATAACCCATGACCCATTGCATGACATCATGCATGAAATCATGTTGGGTATTATCCATGACCCATGACCAAAGACCCATGACCTATTGTCAAGATACATTGTATCTTGTTGGGTACCCAAGGCTCATACCCATAACCCATGACCCGGTTTGCAACCCAAAATCCGGATGGTACAACCCGATTTTGGATCCCTCGGTTACCTTTGGATGGATCCCAGTGAGGGATCCATGGGAGCAAGACTCTGATAACTTTTTGCCTATAAATAGTGAGCCATTTCTTCATTGTTACTCACTCCTCTTCTTAAAAACTCTCTCATATATTATCTTACTCTTCTAGGTCATTTTCTTTCTCTTGTTGTGATTCTCATATAGGTCATTTTCAAAGGCGAGATCACGATACTACAAGTCATCCAAGCAAGGGGTCCTTGATTGATTTGTTCCTCCACAAGATTTCTGTAGCAAGATCTTGTATTTCATATTTCACATAATTGTTGTGTAATAGTTGTGTTGGTTTGGTCCGCCATGCTAAGGACTCAGTATTTAGCTTTGTACCGAAAAAAATGTAAGCGGCGTTGTGAGGCTTCTCCGCCGTGTTGAAGGAGCTTGTTGACATAGTGCTTGAACTCTCGAGTGGGGAACTTGGGGATTGGAGTAGGGCAAGGAAGGTGTTCTTGTAGCCGAACCACTATAAATCAATTGTGTCACGACTCTTTATCCTTTACTTTACTTGCTTTCATTATTTAATTTACTTATTTCTTTATACTTTCTATCCATCCATACGAATTCACATAAGATCGAATCTAAAGTTTTGAAACTTAAATTAAAATTGGCAAAACTATTCAATCCCCCCTTCTAGTTTTTCACAATTGGTATCAAAGCTAGGTTTACAAAAGTTTTAAAGTAAATTGTATTTTAAAAACTTTTCGATAACAATGAGTTTTGAAAACTATAGAGAAGGGCAATCCATGTAACGACCTCCACTATTTAAAACAAATAGTTTTATTTATTGGAAAAATAGATTTGAGATTTGTGTGAAATCAAAAGATATTGATCTTTGATACATCATTGTTGAAGGTGATTTTCAAGCCACTACAAAAGATGATAAAACCGGCAACGAAACAAACATCCCTCATGATCGCCTCTTGACGATCAAAAGAAAAACTTTCAAAATAGTGAGGCAAAATGGTTTAATATAATGCCTTACCTAAAAGGAATTTGAAAGAATTTCTATGCTTAAAACCTCTAAAGAAATTTGGAATTACGTAGTTGTAACTCACCAAGGAAATCAACAAGTTAAAAACAACAAAATAGATTTATTTGTTCAACAATATGAACAATTTTCAATATCGGATGAGGATAGTATAGATAATTCTTTTGCTAACTTTAATACTATTATTACTTCATTACAAGCACTTGATGAGTCTGTTTCTAGTCGTAATCATGTCAGGAGATTTCTAAGGGCGTTTCCATCAAAGTGGAGACCAAAGGTGACGGCCATCGAAGAATCCAAGGACTTGTCAATCCGCACTCTCGATGAACTTGTAGGCAACCTAAAGGTCTATGAGCTCTTCCTTGCTAAAGTACTCCGAAGCCTCAAAAGAAAAGAAAGAGAAACACAAATTTCTTGCCTTAAAAGCCAAGAAGGTCTCAAGCGATGAAGAAACCTTATCTTTGGAAAGTGATGACGAAGAGTATGCAATAGCGGTACGGGATTTCAAGAAGTTTTTCGGAGAAAAGGAAGATATATCAAGAACCATATGACGACAACAAGGGGTTCCGGAAAGGCAAAAGCAAAGGACGAACGCACCTGTTTTAAATGTGGGGATCCTAATCACTTCATTAGTGAATGTCCCAAACGTGACGAACAAAAGGCGCTCGTAAGTGGTTCGTGGGGAATGAGTGAGGAGGAGAACGAAGAAATTTGTCTCATGGCAAAGGACTCAAACGAGGTATGTGCTGAATCTCTTTATTATAGTAGCTCATCATTAGATGATGAATCATTACACCGTGAATATGATAAACTTTGTAAAATTAGTCTAAAAGTAATTAACAAAAATAAAATCTTGAAAAACAAAAATGAACGTTTAGAAAAGGAAGTCATTGTGCTAAGAGATAAATTAAAACGTTTAGAATAGGGAAATGGAGTAGATAGTGAATGTGAGCTTTGTGTTAAATTTCAAACGTTAGTTGATCATCTTGATTCCAAGATTGCTAGAATAAGTACTAATACTCTTGATAAAATACTTGATAGTGTTAAAACGGGAAATAATCATAAGGGTTTAGGTGTTCAGGAACTCACTGCGTCAACTAGCGAGATTAAAGAAACACAATTCGTTAAAGCAATTGAAAAACATGCTATTGTAGTCACGGATCCCACGGATCCCTTAAAAAGGAAATCTAGTGTAAATCCGAGGGATCCGGTAGTGCATACCGACATTCGGTGAAATAATGCAACTACATCATCTAGAACCGACTTTGTTATTGTTAACAAGAAGAAACCAACCCATGTCCTTTATTAGAAATGTCAAACAACCACCTCCACTAAAACAAAATCAAAGTTTTATGAAAACAAAGGTCCATCATTTTCTAAACCAAACACAATTATAGAAGACCAAATAATGTTTATCAGAAGTAACCACCATCAAATGGGATGGAATCCTAATGCACAAAAGCAGTTTCCATTTCAAAACTTTACACCTTGGAATGCTTTCTCACCTTTTCATATATGCCTAACATGAATGAAATGTATAACACTAATGGACCCATGAACAAATGGGGACCAAACTTTTGAGTTAATTATTTTCTTATGTATGCCTAAAAGTTGACTTAGATCCGGATGAATGGATCAAGGATAGCGGGTGCACGAGGCATATGACAGGTAACAAAGATTTATTTTCCACATATGAATCCTTCAAAGGAGGAAATGTGATGTTTGGAAATAGCAAGAGCAAAATCATCGGTAAATGTACAATCTCTCACAAATCCTTAACCATTAATGATGTATGTCATGTAGAAAACCTAAACTTCAATCTACTAAGTATAGGACAAATATGTGATAAAAAGTGCAATGTACTTTTTAGTGAAACCGGTAGTAAAATATTGAAAAACGGTATTACTATAGGAAGAGGCATTAGAAAACATGGAGTCTATGTCATTAAAATCGATAATGAACCAAAAGAAAAACTTTGTCTTACTTCTATGGATGATAATTCGACCTTATGGCATCGAAGATTGGGTCACGCCAATATGCGGCTTCTTCAATCGCTATCATCCAAAGAACTAGTAAGAGATCTACCCAAATTAAAATACGAACATCACTTTTGTGATGCTTGCAACATAGGAAAGCAAGTCCATGCTAGTCATAAAGCTAAAACTATGATTTCAACAACTAAGTGTCTAGAATTACTACATATGGATTTATTTGGTCAATCCGCTATTCAAAGTTACGGAGGTAACTTCTATACTTTGGTTATAGTGGATGATTACTCTAGGTACAAATGGACTAAATTTCTAAAGAATAAAACTAAAACGTTTGATTACTTTGAAATACTAAGTAAGAAAATCCAAAGACAACTAGGAAGTCCTATTGTGTCAATTAGAACGGATCATGGTAGGTGTTAATACAAATAAGCCGTAAAAACGTTTATTTATATTTTACGATCTTCTAATGTTTTGTCGATAACAAACGTAAAATCATTTTAACGAAACAAATAGAATACGTAAATAGTTTGAGTTAATAGTTTCCTAACACACTTACGTTTTCATATAAAATACTAAAACAAGTATAAGTTTTTTTATGATTTTAATACATATGTACAACAACTAGTGTTTACATATTGGGTTAGCATATACTTAAACTAAGTATACTAAAATGGGTAAAACAAGTATATACTAAATGGGTAAAACTATGTACAAATGGTATTGACCCATAACCCATGGTTTTATATATACCACTTAACCAAGTTCATTGTATCTAGAAAGAAAACCATGGATCAACCCATAACCCATGACCCATAACCAAAAATACCCATGGGCAAGAGGAGCGTTCCACGGATCCTTGGCTTTGTGCTAGCGGATCCGGATCCCAGTGGAAAGGATCCGTGGGATCCGGGAACGAGAGAATTTTCTCTATAAATGAGAGCCATTTCTTCCTTTCTACTCATCACTTTACACATACTTCCCCAGTATTCTAACCTCTAACCTCGGATCCAAGTGATCTATGTAGTTTGTCTTTTGTTTTGTGTGATCTTCTAGGTTCCTCTTAAAGGCAAGATCACCACTTCTTGAAGACGTGCAAGCTCAAGTCCATGAGTTGCCATGCTTCGTCATCATCAAGACAACTAAGGTTCTCTTGTTGATAGTTCTTCCTTTCTCCATAGATGTTGGGTTGAAGGCATTAGTGAAGAATGCCGAAAGTGTCAAGATGAAAGCATTAGTGAAAGGTGCTCATCATCCGTGTCAAAGCATTAGTGAAGAATGCTAAAGGTGTCAAGACGAAGGCATTAGTGAAGGGTGCCAAGCGTTGTGTCAAAGGCATTAGTGAAGGATGCCGATGAATCAAATCAAGTCGCATTTGGGAAGAATGCCTAGGTCGTATAATCGATGAGGTGCATCATTATACATATAAGTAGTTGTCTATTTCCAAGGATGGTGATATCCTTGATGATGTTGTAACAAGGAGAGGATCTCCTTGATATTAGGTGTTGTGTTGTGAAGGGTAGTAGTTCCTCCATAGTAATGGAACTAGGTGCTTAGCCTAGTACCTAATAAAGGGTAGGCTACGTTGTGATAGGATTAGTTCTCCTTGGTGTGAAAGAACTCGGTGGTTAGCCTAGCACCGTATAAAGGGTAGGAGACGTTGTGTTAGGTGTGGTTCGCCTTGGTGTGAAAGAACTCGGTATTTAGCTTTGTCTTGGAAAAGGTTAAGCGGCGTTGTGAAGGCTTCTCCGCCATAAGGAGATTGGTGTAGTTCTTACGAACTCTCGAGTAGGTGACTCGGGAGTGGAGTAGGGCAAGGAAGGTGTCCTTGTGGCAGAACCACTATAAATACTTGTGTCGTGGTGATGTGCTTCTTACTCTTTATCTTTCATTACATGTTTATATATCTATCTATCAACGTCCAACATAAACAACCAAAAGATTGACATAAGTCGATCTAAATATTTAAAAGGAAGTTTTAAATTGGTAAAACTATTCAACCCCCTTCTAGTTTTCCACAATTGGCATCGAGCTTCGTTACCAAGTTTCTTAAAGTATGTTGTACTTTAAAGACTTGATACGATCCGTGTATGTTTGAAAACTACAAAGAAGGATTTTTTTAAAAGGTCATATTTTCTTTTAAATCATTTTGTTGGACATTGATAGATGATTCTAACAACTTTTGTCCTCAAGAAATCTTCATGCTAGAATCTCTCCAAAGTCTTCATTCAAAGAATAATGAAGTCAACATTCAAGGAAGGATCTAAAAGTAATCACAACTTACGTACACCAAGTACAAAGGATTACTTTAAAAAGCTCATGAAGTATTTTTGGTATTATGCCAAACCAAGAAGCATAGAGGTATGTTTTACTTTTCATTAGATAGGTTACATCAGTTCAATTTATTTCATAAGTTCTCTTTGTTTATTAATCACTAGCATCGTTAGAAGTCTCTCTCGTCACTTTTCCGTCTTTTTCATCATCGGTAATGGTATTCCTTTTGATTCGTCAAACTAACGCCGTCATCACATATGAACCCTCGATATGGGATTCATCAAAAGCCATCATCCAAAAACAATCTTCATCTAATACCTCCGAACTATTTTTTAGTAAGCTAATTTATAAGCATACTACAAAAATAATGCCAAACAACTCCTTTTCATCCCACGATGGCGGATCCCTCTAGTTGTACTAGCGGATCCCAAATACAAAGGATCCGGGGAACCGTGGAGCGTAACTCACTATACGCTTTCAAAAATCACCACCGATCGTTTTCCTCTATCCACACAACACAAAACGACCAAGCTACAAAATTCATCCTCATTGGCTTCCATACTTTCAAGTATTCCTTCCTAGAACACCATTGTAAGTAATTAAATTAACTTGTTCTAATTTTCATCATCCTCATCCTAGGGTTTATGGTTTCTTAATTTCTAATCAATTTACTCAATTAGGGTTATTTTAAATTAATCATAAAAAGGGGTTTTAACAAAATCACATTGTGTTCACAACATTGTTAATACAATTCAAAACCATAAACCCATCCCAACTAATTTTACCTAATTGAAAATTTGTATTTTTAGGACCAACCATGACCAAAGCCACTCAACAAGATCATCATGACACCGTCCATTACCTTACTCACTACTATCGTAAAAAGGGATTGACCAAAACCGACCGTAAAATATTCAAAAGCCTTGTAAAACGACTTATCCACGAAGGTCGTGTAGTCAAGGAATGTTTCCTTGAAGATACCGACATTCGTCAAGTTTTCTCGACAATCAACTTTGATTGTCTCCTTGAGATAGATGAACAAATTTGTCCGGTCTTCATTTTTGAATTTTACAAAAGCTTTAGGATCATTAGAAACAACGACAATAGCATCTCAATCGCCTTCATCATCAACAAACAAAACTTTATTTTCCTCTCAACACCTTTGCTCAAATTCTTGGCATTCCTTGTGAAGGAATTTGTATGTACTCTCAAGATTGGGCAATTAACGCTCAAAACCTTGCACTTGATCCTAAGCCTCTATAACACTCCTCTCGACGATCCCGAAACCATTAGAGATACTATCTTCAAAGTTAGAACCGACCAATCTCGTTACAACCGTAACAAAAGCTCATTCACCATGATCCCTTTCAAATGGAACTTTTGAAATGCATCCCATGTTTAGAAAATGGGAAGAAATCCTTAGGAAAATGTCATTAGCCTAGTTGAAACAAAGATCATCCAAACGCATGTCTTGTGCAAATGATCTATTGTCTTACCCACCAAAGGCCATTTAATCTTGCCTATTACATGGTAAGGAGAATGGTGGGGTATTCAAAGCTTCCAACATGGTACTTCCGTATGGTATGCTCTAACACGACTTTGTAAGTATGTTGGTGCATTGCAACCATCTCCTATTAACGATGATCATTACCTTTTCGATCATGTCATGGTACCTCTTACCAAACAACCCCTAAGCGGTTCATGGTCAATGGAAAGAAACACGAAGCTCTCTCGGACTCCTCGGCCGGTGAAGAAGAAGAAGATAATGATGAGGAAGGCGTCGACCCATGCCAACATCAAATTGGAAATCCTTGAATACCACGAACAACTTCCAACCATTCCAAGCGAGACCGCGAATTTAAACAATTGAGGGCATGATTCAAAACCTAAACACAACCTCACTAAGCCGTCAAAAGGAAAAGAAAGGATTGACGAAAGAGACAATAGGAATATGCTTATTTTTCCTTATCTTATGTTTGGATGATTACGTTTTAGCACTTTTGGTTTATGGTAACTTGGATATTGTTACTTTATCATGCTTTTATAAGTAGTGTTTTGTGATGACATGCTTGTTTCTATTGCTTTATTTTAGATCTATTAGTGTGCAAAATCGCATCATTTACATCTGATTCGATCTGCGGAGCGGATCCTAGGATTAGCTAGCGGATCCCTCCCTTGAGGGAACCGTGGGATCCGTGACATCGGATCGACAATCTGACATTCTTGCATCAAGATAACTTTCTAGATAACATCTCATTAGCTAAGCATATGATTTTAGAATCCAACTAGAACCATTTCAAGGATGAGAAAGGCTTAGACTCACTAAAGGCTTACTTAAGATCTTAGTCAAAATGCCTCTTGATTTATCAACACATCAAAACTCACCATATTTCCGCTTCAATAACTCACAAATTGTTTCTCATCTTTCAAAACACTTAAGTGGACAAATTAAACAATTTTTGGAAATTGTTTCTAATCATTTTTATCTCAAAGTGAGACATAAATTAGTCTTTTCAATTCTTGTGATTTTTAAGAATTTTTCAAAATTTACCTCAAGCTTAAATCTGATCACTAGGATCATTTATTACGACTTAACACCACAAAACTCTTAGTGTTATCCTTGGACATCCATTGGTAGTCATCTTGTCCCATCTCCTTTCCATAAGAAGCAATCATTTGCTATAACACTTACTACCTTTGATCATTCAAAGTATCCTCTCATCCTAAAACACTTAGGAGAACTGAAACACTCAAAATAAGATAGGCTTTAGCTCCTAGAAACCTCATTTCAAACTGTCATAACTCTTGAAAGCGGATCCTAGGAATAGCCTAGCGGATCCCCGAGGAGGGAACCGTGGGATCCGGTGACGATTTATATCAAACATTGCTAAAACAATCATTTCATCTCATCTTCCTAACTCAAACACTCCATCTCATCTTAAATGAGTTCCTAGATCGTGAAACTATGAACTTAAACCTTGTGCATGTTAATCATCACATTTCCAAGAACATTAGTGGATTAAGTCTTAAATGCACTTGCAAGCTCTTCCTTTATAAACCATATTGCTAAGAACACTTTGGTCATCAAACACAAACACAATTATCAGCAATTTCAACCATCTCCTTAGTCATTTCATCATGAGAAGGCTCCGGTGCTAACTCATCCACTCAAGAACCACCCAAGAAACTTGCTAGGATCATACACGAAGTTTCCTCAACCGAATCATCTCCGGTTAAGTCCACTAATGCTAGAATTTCTCCTACACCAAGGAAACCAATTAAACTAATACCCAAGAAGAGTGCTCCCACTAGGATCTCATCACCAAACTCTACTAAACCAAACATACCCTCCACAACTCAACCAACATCTTTAGTGCCTAGAACCACCTCACAATCATCTCCACATTCTCACAATGTAGAAGATTTACCTTCTTGGCCATCTCATCTTTCACCATTACCAACAAATTCACTTGAAAAGATTGAGCAACAAAATCAAAGTGTTGAATCAACACTTGCTCCAATAGCAAACTCTCTCATTCCTCCTAATAGTCCATTTTGGATTATGAGAAGACATCAAAGACAACCACCCGACCACATGGAAGTTGATGCTTCTTTACCTCCACCCTCAAACATTGTAGAGCCATCACATAATGAGCCTTCACCAATTCCTCCTTCATTTGAAGGTCCTTAACCCACTTCACTTGAACTTCCACTTCAAGAAATTCAAAACCATGACAAGGATTGTTATCATTGTAAACATGTTGAAAGATTGATACATGAACTACGTGAAGAGCAACGTTTCATGTTTTATCATCTCCTCGAACGTTTCGAAGAGGTCAACAAGCCTAAACTACAATGAGCATCATAGTCACAAGCTCAAACTTAGAACGTTTAGGAAACTTTTCTCATCCTTGATCATCATTAAGTAATTGGTTGAATATTGAGTTTGGGTAACTCATTAGCATTAGTAGTACTTGTATGGCTAGTTCATTCTCTTAGTGTTAGAGATTTGTTTGATCATCTCTTGTTTTTATTAAATGAAAATCCATATGTCATAATTGTTATGTGCTTTGTGTTTTGTGCTTACTATACTACTCCACATCTTCACTGCTGAAGAAATTGTCACCAGATAGCCGGATCCCTACAAAAATCCTAGTCGAATCCCTCCTTTGAGGGAACCGTGGGATCCGTGAATCAGAAGCACAAATTTCTACTAACTTGAGTTTATTTGCAGGAAATTATACACTATATTCTTGTTTTCTAACCTTTACTTTGTAGATTTTCAAAATACACTTGAAGATTTTGACACCATAAAGCTAGGGGAGCTTTGTGTCAAGCGAAGTGCAAAAACATTGCAACTTAATGCGATTTTGGACTATACTTCATGACACCCCATTGCAACTTTGCAATCTTCAAGGGGAGCACGTTTTCGTCATTAGGCGAACCATTTGCAAACATATTTGCAAACACAATTAGTTTATTTTACGTCATGTCCTTGGCGCCTTTCAAAGGATGGACTCGTCAAGGGGAGTTAAGGCAGTACCATTCCGTCACTTGCTCTCTTTACATTTTACATATTTAAAAAATAAAAAATGTGTTAGTTTCTTTTAACGCTTTTGTTTCGACAAAAGGGAGAAGAAAGTAAAACTACAAATTCAAACTTTCACGAATTTTAGCTTTTCCTTAAAATAATTTTATGTTTTGTAATCAACAAAAGGGAGATTGTTAATACAAATAAGCCGTAAAAGCGTTTATTTATATTTCACGATCTTCTAATGTTTTATCGATAACAAGCGTAAAATCATTTAACGAAACAAATAGAATCGTAAATAGTTTGAGCTAATAGTTCCTAACACACTTACGTTTTCACATAAAACACTAAAACAAGTATAAGTGTTTTATGATTTTAATATATATGTACAACAACTAGTGTTTACATATTGGGTTAGTATATACTTAAACTAAGTATACTAAAATGGGTAAAACAAGTATATACTAAATGAGTAAAAACTAGCAAATGGTATTGACCCATAACCCATGGTTTTATGTATACCACTTAACCAAGTTCATTGTATCTAGAAAAAAACCATGGATCAACCCATAACCCATGACCCATAACCAAAAATACCCATGGGCAAAGAGGAGTTCCACGGATCCACGGCTTTGTGCTAGCGGATCCCAGTGGAAGGATCCGTGGGATCGAGGAATAGAAGAATTTTCTCTATAAATGAGAGCCATTTCTTCCTTTTTATTCATCACTTTACACACATACTTCCCCCAAGTATTCTAACCCTCTAACCTCATATCCAAGTGATCTATTTAGTTTGTCTTTTGTGTGATCTTCTAGGTTCCTCTTAAAGGAGAGATCACCACTTCTTGAAGACATGCAAGCTCAAGTCCATGAGTTGCCATGCTTCGTCATCATCAAGACAACTAAGGTTCTCTTGTTGATAGTTCTTCCTTTCTCCATAGATGTTGGGTTGAAGGCATTAGTGAAGAATGTCGAAAGTGTCAAGATGAAAGCACTAGTGAAAGGTGCTCATCATCCGTGTCAAAGCATTAGTGAAGAATGCTAAAGGTGTCAAGAAGAAGGCATTAGTGAAGGGTGCCAAACGTTGTGTCAAAGGCATTAGTGAAGGATGCCGATGAATCAAATCAAGTCGCATTTGGGAAGAATGCCTAGGTCGTATAATCAATGAGGTGCATCGTTATACATATAAGTAGTTGTTTATTTCCAAGGATGGTGATATCCTTGATGATGTTGTAACAAGGAGTAGATCTCCTTGATATTAGGTGTTGTGTTGTGAAGGGTAGTAGTTCCTCCATAGTAATGGAACTAGGTGCTTAGCCTAGTACCTAATAAAGGGTAGGCGACGTTGTGATAGGATTAGTTCTCCTTGGTGTGAAAGAACTCGGTGGTTAGCCTAGCACCGTATAAAGGGTAGGTGACGTTGTGATAGGATTAGTTCTCCTTGGTGTGAAAGAACTCGGTGGTTAGCCTAGCACCGTATAAAGGGTAGGCGACATTGTGTTAGGTGTGGTTCGCCTTGGTGTGAAAGAACTCGGTATTTAGCTTTGTCTGGAAAAAGGTTAGCGGCGTTGTGAAGGCTTTTCCGCCATAAGGAGATTGGTGTAGTGCTTACGAACTCTTGAGTAGGTGACTCGGGGGAGTGGAGTAGGGCAAGGAAGGTGTCCTTATAGCCGAATCACTATAAATACTTGTGTCATGGTGATGTGCTTCTTACTCTTTATCTTTCATTACATGTTTATATATCTATCTATCGACGTCCAGCATAAACAACCAAAAAGATTGACATAAGTCGATCTAAATATTTAAAAGGAAGTTTTAAATTGGTAAAACTATTCAACCCCCCCCCCTTCTAGTTTTCCACAGTAGGGAATTTGATAATGAAGTGCAATTTGGATCTTTTTGTGATGCTAAAGGTATTACTCATAATTTCTCATCTCCTCGCACTCCACAATCAAATGGGGTACCCTACAAGAAATGAGTCACACCATGATTAATGAGCAATTAATTCCTCAAAAAATTTGGTGCAATGCAATCGACACATCAACTTATATACTAAACCGAGTCCTAATTAGACCATTTTTAGTAAAAATTCCATACGAGTTACTAAGAAGCAAAAAGCCTACGTTGGAACACTTTAGAGTCTTTGGTAGTAAATGTTTCTTACTTAACACTAAAGATTACCTAACTAAATTTGATCCTAAATCAACCGAAGGTATCTTCTTAGGATACTCTCCTAATAGTAAAGCATACGTTATACTAAATAAAGAAACCATGAAGGTTGAAGAATCCTTAAACGTAAAATTAGATGAAAGTCCACCTAAAGCTACCATACCTTTTGTTGATGACGAGTTAATCGAAAGTGAAGCCATAGAAATCAACGAAAATATAAACAAAGAAGATGAACCATTAAACAATGAAATCATCAATATTAAAGAGTCTAAAGATCATCCCGTAGAAAAGGTTATAGGAAAGTTAAATGAAAGAACCTTAAGATTTCAAGTCCAAAACCAAATTAGTTTGTTTTGTTTTGTCTCAACCATAGAACCTAAAAATAAGCAAGAAGCCATAAAAGATGAAATTTGGGTAATGGATATGCAAGAAAAGTTAAATCAATTTGTTCTAACAATGTTTGGACACTTGTCCCTCCACCTAGAAACCAAACCATAATCAGAACTAAATGGGTATATAAAAACAAGTTAGATGCAAACGATGTAGTGTCTAGAAATGAAGCTAGACTTGTTGCCCAAGGGTATAACCAATAAGAAGGCATAGACTTTGATGAGACATATGGTCCCGTAGCTAGATTAGAGTCTATAAGAATACTTCTTGCTTATGCTTGTGCTCATGATCTTAAGCTTTTTCAAATGGATGTTAAAAGCGCTTTTCTAAATGGTTTTATTAATGAAGAATTCTATGTAGCTCAACCTCCGCGCTTTATCGATTTCGAAAAACCTAACCACGTGTACAAGCTAAATAAAGCTCTCTTTGGTCTTAAACAAGCCCCAAAGGCTTGGTATGATAGAATTAAATCATTTTTAATAAAAAATGACTATACCATAGGGTTAGTTGATAATACACTTTTCACAAAGAAAAAGGACTCACATATAATTATTGTTCAAATATACGTGGACGATATTATATTCAGATCGACTTGTCAAGACATGTGTGATGATTTCTCAAAAATCATGCATGATGAGTTTGAAATGAGTATGATGGGAGAATTAAGTTTCTTTCTTGGTTTACAAATCAAACAACTAGAAGATGATATCTTCTTTAATCAATCCAAATACATAAAAGTGTTAGGAATTAGAAAATTCCATAGTGAAGTGTCGGTCACCCTAAGTATTATCTAGCATAAGTTAGCTCGTAGACATATCATTAGTTACGTTATTTATCAGTTTATTAGTTAGTTCTTAGTTTAGTTTAGCGTAGTGTAACACCGTGGAGGAAGGACGGGTCTTTACCCATTGTATGCCTGATCCACAGTCCGATAGGAGGACGGTATGTTTGTAACTATAAGTACCCCTTCCATCCATGGAAGGGGTGGTGCTTCTCATCAATCTAACATTTCCTTTGTGTAAACCTCTAGCAAGAACACCCTCTCTCTCTACTTTCTCTCTCTAAAATGGTAAACATGTATTTTGATCATCCAAGACCACCCGAATCATCAACACAATAAATATATCGATCCTACAATTGGCATCAGAGCGAGTTAGGTTGTGTTTATGATTTATTTGGTTCTTTACATGGTTCGGATAATGTTTTTATAGTATTTTGGTACTACAGTTTTCAACAGTTCTTCATGTGGTTGTTTTGGTCTAAAAATGTCTAGTGTTTCATGTTCTCATCTTTACATATGTGTCATGTGTTGTCCATGCCATGTTTTTTCCATGTCAGTTTGCTTATGACTTGTACCAACTTATTTCTATGGAATATTGTGGTCCATATATGGTCATTATTTGCAGTCAAACTGTGGTCATTAAAATGAGTCAAATGGTCTTCATATATCACTTTTTAATGGGTTAAATGAACCTGGTCATGTTTTCATGGTCTAAATGGGTCAAAAGAATGCACCTTTTATGATATTTTTCTGGGTTTACTATGAATATGGTCGGAAAAGAGGTCGGAAAACTCGCCGGAAAATGTCAAAAAAACTAGCGACTTGACACAAAAATCATGTAGCGACTTGACTCATTTAAACTATAGCGACTTGTGTGTTTTACCTAGCGACTTGCCCTTTATTACAAGCGTGTTGACTATTTAGTCAACCACAGCTGGCGACTTGTGTCGTGGCGACTTGTGTCGTGGCGACTTGTGTCTAAATGGGATTTTGTGACAGAAAGGATGAAGAAGAAACGACCACAAATAAGACCATGACCAACAAAATATCAAATACCAATTATAACAAAACTCACGACCTCAAGTGCTTCATCACCATCATCAGTCCGAGGTCAATTACACGAATTGAAAATAACCCATTTCAACAGTCAACTCAACTCCACTTCTAATCCATACCTAATTCGTATAAACCCTAAATCTACAACAACCAACTTCTATCACATCACCACTTCATCAAGACTCAATAAATTATAAGTTAACATCAAAAGATCTCAGATTTGATTCGTTTTACAATCTTTACAAGATTTTTTTTACGAATCATCCTCATCATTGATATATCTTTTTGAAGACTCGCTTCAATTATTATATTCGAATACAAAGATGAGGATTATAACAATCATGTTATACCCTTTACTTAATTCGTTTAAAGACACATGGACGAGAACATCAATTACAATAAACATATAACCTACCCGAGACCCTTAAAGGATCTTGATGCCTCAACTCTTTTATCCTTCGGGGGTCAGTTATATATGAATCGAAAAACAAAGAAAAGGGTGGTTCTTTTGGTGTGTTGATTACTGATTTTCGTTTCTGATGATAAAGATGATGGTTGGTTTTGATTGTGAGTGATGGATATGGTGTTTATGAGATTCGAATGTGATGTTGACTGAGATCCAAAGTGGTGAAAGGAGATGCGTAATATTTTTTTTCAGATTGTTGAGAGAAAATGTTATGTGGTAGGCGGACTGTTGTGTGTTTTAGGTTTAGGGTATAATGAAGCGTGAGTTTAGGGATTTGTTGAAGTTTATATCCAAATATTACACTTATCACATGGGCTGAATTTGGATCGGATGTTTCTCCTTGAGTTTGTTCGGGCTTTTAGTTGGGTTGTGTTCTTTACAATCACACATTGGGCTCGTATATGTCTAGATCCGGATGAGTGATTGCTATTATTCGTGTTGGCTGAAAAAATTTGGTATCCAAAATTTTGTGTTCATAATTTTATGACACATTTTTTTAATAACAAATCTTTGAAAACTGAGTGGAATTTTTTTTGGTATTAATTAATTTTCACGGTAGGATATATAAATTCTCGGCTTGAGCTGAATTTGAGAAAAATGATCGCGGGGTTTTTGTACGGTACTATTAACGAGAAATTAAAGTGACGTTTCACGGATGAACTTCTTTATCTTTGAGACGTTGGTTGGTTGGATGCATGTCTCAAGATAACTTGTTGGGACATAACTATCACTTTAAGTGATTATGAATTGACAATCTGGTTATAACTAATGTAAGGAGTTACGTCGTCGTGCTCACAGTGTATAACTATCACCTTAAGGAAGTTGTAGTACTTAGTGACATACGGAGTTGTGGATTGTTCAAAAATTATAGAACAAGCAGTAAGTCATTAAGTTGGGATGTCTCCTTTCTTTTCAAGTTTAGTCGTATCGGGTTATCTCCATATGTGGTCATTTCTATTAGCCGATGAATCAATGGAGGTTCAATTTCAGCAATTCCCATGAGATATTCGACGCCACGTAATGTCAATGATACTTCACAGTCTAAGCAAAATTTTTCAATAATCTTCAGCGTCTGTTATGATTTTTTTCAAGATGTTTGCTTATGACAAGAACTTCTCGTGCAAATGGTGGTACAAGTTATGATGCTTCCGAAATTTCGAAACCATCATGGGGGAGAAACGTGTACTTTGATGCTTTATGGTTAACCTCCAGGGAAAAGGAGTTTATACTACTTGACTTAGTATGGTTTGTGAAGTTGTCTACATTCGGGTAAAGATTTGTTGATGATGTTGGATTAAGAACCGTTGATGAACCGCTGCATGTTCCCCTAAAACAGATAATCACTGAAACCAAAGTTGTCATAACACACTCAAGTTGACAGTGTTTACGGTTTTGTCTTGATTTTATAAAATCCCGCGAAAGAAACTATTTCTCGGTTTAAATCATAGACTTGTAAGATCCCGTGATAGTGGAAACATCACGGTAATTATAAAGTGCGTTTACGGATCTATCTTACGGTTTATTCTTGGTTTTGTAAAATCATGAAAGAAACTATTTCTCGGTTTAAACCATAGAGTTGTAAAATCCGTAATGATGGAACCATCCGGAGGAAGGAAAAGTATTTCGGGATCTTGATGTTGGTGCTACGGTTTCTGCTTCGAAGAAGGGATAAAAGGGTGTGCTTCATAAATTAGATGTGTGTTTGGATATTCGTCATGGCCGTTTGGTTATTACATGGTTTTTACGGGTAATGTGCTCTTAACCATGGTCGGGATGAAACCATTATCAAAGTTCGTTTAAATGTCAAAGAAGGCTAGATTTGAGCAGTTTAACCAAAGATGTGACAACGGAGTTAATTCACTATTATTTATTTGAGGTTGAAGTGAAATATCATGGGCGAGTGTACTTAGTATCTGAAGGTATCGGGGATGGATGAATGAAGATTCTTCAAGATCCTTGTTCAAGCCTATCATTAAAAACGAAGACTTGGAAATCTAGTTATTGTTGGGTGTCTTTTACCTTTTCTTTTACCACTTGGGGGAATTGGGCTCATATCACCACAAAATAACTATCACTTTAAGGAGTTACGTTGTAGTGCTTAGTGTAAGATATAACTTTTCACATACATCAAACCATAACACAAGGTGGCGAATAAGATGGAATTCTAGAGAGAAAAGTTAGAGGTTTAGGGAACTTAGTGAGAGAAAGTGAAAGATATTATTATGAGCTCCAACTCTCTGCTTGGAAGGTAGAGAGTATTTATAGTCTTACATAACTCGCCACACTTTGGGCATGGATCGGGCATACGGTGGGTAAAGACCCGTCCGTCCTCCACGGTGTTACTTAACTAAATTACTACTTAACTTAAAAGAACTACGACTACGAGCTTTCTAACGATTACATATACTTGAGGTGACCGACTCTTTAATCTGGAATTTCTAATTCCTAACAATCTCCCACAGGGAGGTCACCTCAATAATGTACCAAAATTACATTGAATACAAATAGATATGACATTTAACAATTGATCTTGCATTCTTGATGTAGTCCTTTGCTCTAAGCTCGTAGTCATTGATTCTTCACAATGCATGTTTGGTTATTCCAAGTGGAGGTCTTTCTTGATCCACGTGATGATAAGTTTGAGCCATCTTTGGAGATCATCGACTATCAAAATCTACGAGACATCCATTGTGGTGTTGTGACTTTGGGACCGACATGCTCACATTTTGGATCATGATTTCTTCTCATCAGTAGCGGAAGCTTTGTTGAGTCATGATATTGGCGTGGCGAGAAGCTTGGTGTGAAAATATCGAGTCATTGATGCACTAATCATGATTTCTTTTGAGTTGAATGTGTTAAGTGAGCATGCGGTGTGGATTGACCGCTTCATTACGATCACCGCAAAGCGTCGGGCGTACATACAACGATTAGCAACAAATCACACGAAAGTGTCTTTGATCACTTCGTTGAATTGAGTACACGACCCACGGTTCCCGTTGATCGATACATGTCTTGCTGTGATCGGTATAATTCGAAGAATTTCCTTGACGAGGTTTCGCAATTTCTAGCTGTTCTCAAACCGGAACATCTCAAAGACAACACGAATTGAGTGAACGGTAATTTTAAGTCCACCGATTGAAGAAAAGAGATTTGAAAAACAATCGTGTATTGCTCAATAGAAATTGTTTTTGCAATACAACGAGGTTTTATTGAAAATCAATTATCAATCATAAAAATACCTTTGGTTTGAAAAATGAGTACACGATCGATGTCTTTGAAGAAAAGAGTTTTAAGCACAAAGACCGGTTTTCAAAGGTATCCGTCAATCCCTAACACGAACGAGATTGATTCAAAAATTGAATCGCCCCCATTGTTTCTGCTTCGGTTGTCACATGGTTGATCTATATGATAGATCTCACATGCCACCTACCGAGAGCTTGTTTGATGTTGGCTCGAAGGCTTTCCATCTTCATTGTGAATGTGTAAACACATCACTCGGATATTACAGCAATACCACAAGGATAATCGTGGGACTCAAGATATAATCTCTTTCCACATTGTGTGAAGCAGAGCCTTCATTGAAAGTGTCCTAATGAGATTTATTGATGATCTCGTGGCTCTAGACTCAATTTGTGCATATTTGGATCTTGTCTTGGGAGACTAGGGAGGGTCTCCTACTTCAATATCAACCATCTCTAAGAGAAAGTCGATAGATAATGTCGGTTCCCGTGAGAATGAAACAAGTCCTTTTAAGAGGAACTTGAGTGGTTTGGAAAGTTGAAGTGCGATGCGTCCTTTGGGTCCATGACGTCTTGTCTTCAATACCGATGTTACCATCGGTAGCATATGAATTGAACGGTTTTCGCCCTAAGGTTGAATAAATAGAGGCTATTTGTTTTCACCCTTTTCTCATTCAATTCTTTTAATTCTTCAACCCTTGGTGCTTACCAAGACTTCATAGCTAGAACCTTGTTGGGTTTATTCGATTGCTAGCTCGGTTTTAGTCCGCACTCTTCCCATATCTCATTTTCTCCTTTTATCATCATACCTAAGGACTTCTACACTAACTAGTGGATTGTCCACAGGTAGATCCCTCCGGTTACGGCGGATCATGGGAACACATACCTAACCTTATCATCCTTATATCACCGTACATGAAGTAAAGTTGGTGGTCTATTTGGTATTGTTAAATGCGCCATTGGATCCAATTGAAAACCATTTGAAAATCAATTCGGATACTTGTGATATATAATCAAAGCATTTTGTACTGAATTGTTTTGATATTTTAGAACGAGAACTCCCCCTCAACATGTGCATCAAATATTTGAAAGAAATTTTTGCACACGGAGGCAAGAGAAAAATTAACTTCTTTGATTACCATTTTCTAAAAGATATCAACATCGCTTCCTCAGCGGATCAAGTAAATATGGCATTTCCGGGAAGGATGAGGTTTCCATAAATTTGCTCCCCTCAATATGTGCCTCGAGGTTTGAAAAGAGTTTTGCACATACTAGAGGAACTGCATGATGGGATAAATGATCACGTTTTAAATCAAAGGTTTTAAGATAGATGCTCCCCTCAACATGTGCATTGAAAAATTGAAATCGTTTGTCACATGTGGCGGGATAGCATGTACATCCTATTATAACCATTTACCTAATTATCGGTTTAAATCCAATTTAAATCACACATTCTCCCGATCACAATTATCAAATCATTTGAAATTTGTGATCTCGTATAATTAAATTGATTTGAAAGCTTTTAAGGAGAATTGTGACTTGATTGTGAAAGCGTTTGAGCGATAAGGATCGGATTTAAGACTTTAAACTCCATTTATAAAACATGCATGTATATCTTTTGAAAACAAATTTTAATGCCAAATAACTTTTTAATTTAATTGAAATCATTCTCCCCTCAATCAATGACGTAGGTTGTTGATTGAGAGATAAGATTTTGACAAATAAGTCACGATGATTATCAAAAATAGAGATTGAGTTATTTTTCAAAGCATTTAGTTTTCAATGAGATAGTAGTTTATAGAATCGAGCATAAGATTTGAAAACTTGGTAAGATATGGCTCGTTCTTTCTTTAAAACCGGTTATTGCTGAAGATGACAATAAACCATTTCTCTTTCTCCAAAAATTTTTTTTTTTTTTTTTTTTTTTTTTTTTTTTTAGAATTCGAACAACATCTAAAGACCCGTGTCATTCTTTGAATGACAAGACAAAGACCGTAGATATTATCGAACGGAAGAAACATGACAAAAATGACAATATTTTTTTTTTGAAGAATTTTGAATTTTCAAAATTTTTTTTTTTTTTTTTTTTTTTGAAAGTTTTATATTTTCTATTTGATTTTGAAGGTTTTATAATTTTGTATTTTGTTTTCAAATATATATGTACATGAGATAGATGAAGAAAGACCTTTACTCTCGTCTTCCTCACGAAGGCGTTTGAGAGTTTCGGTTGAAGGCTTTTCAAACCAAGGCGTGGAAGAATAAACTCAAAACGTTCTCTTGGAAGAGCTTTGGTGAAGATGTCGCTAGCGATATTCGAGACCTCACAAAATATAGTTCCACCACCTTTTCCACATGTTCCTGATGAAATGATGTCGAATGTCGATATGCTTTGCTCTTGAGTGTTGAGCGTTGTTGCATGAGAGAGCAATAGCACTTTATTATCACGATCAGAGGGATTTTGTTGAATTCAAAGCCATAGTCGGATAATTGAGATCTCATCCATAAGATTTGAGCACAACAAGATGACATGGCTATGTATTCGACCTCGTAGAGAAATAGAAGTACTCATTTGCTTCTTTGAAGACCGACTCACAAGCTTATCACCCAGCTGAGCACCTCGGCGTGCCCGGCGTGTATCTTGACAACTGCATGATCGGCATCGCATAGGCCGTTAGTGACATACGGTGTCCTTGGTACCATAGTCCCATATTGATGGTTCCTTGGAATCTGAAAGACCCGTTTAAGCGCTTCAAGGTGCTTTTAGTAGGCTTAGCACGGTATCTAGCACACATGCACACGAGAACAAAATGTCGGTCTACTAGCGGTGAGATACATCGAGGATCAATCATACTCCTATATTTCGTTTGGTCAATCATGATCCACGAGAGGTCCTCATCTAGTTTGGTTCGATCGATCATGGGGTGTCAGCAGGGTCACTTGAATCAAATCCAAATTTCTTTAAAATCTCATTGCATATTTAGATTGATTTATGAAAATGCCTCCGGGACTTTGAAATTTGTAATCCCAAGAAAAATGACATTTGTCCCATCATTGACATTTGAAACTTTGAACTCATTTCATTTGAAAACGATCACATTCCATTGGGTCGGTCGAGGCAAAGATAATATCATCAACATAAATTTGAACATGAATCAAATGTTTGCTCGACTTCACGGTGAACAATGTAGGATCAATGCTCCTTTGATGAATCCGGTTGATAGAAGAAACTTTGACGATGTATCATACCATGCCCTTGGAGCTTGCTTTAAACCGTAAAGAGCCTTCTTCGACGATAAGCGTGAGTAGGATGCTCTTGATTCACAAATCCTTCGGGTTGGTGGCGTGAGCGACTTCTTTAAGATCTCCGTTTAGAAATGCCGTCTTTACATCCATCGATAAACTACCATGTTCTTACTAGCGACATTAGCGAAAAGATTCGATTGCCTCGATTCGAGCAAGCTGGAGCAAAAGATTCTTCAAAGTCTATACCTCCTCTTGTGATATCCTTTAGCAACTAATCGAGCCTTGTTCTTCAACACATCACCATGCTCATCAAGTTTTACCTTGAAGATCCATTTTAGAGCTATAATCATAGCACAATCTGGAGCGGTACTAACTCCCGTACATCAAGGCGATCAAACTCATGAATTTCATCTTGCATAGCATTGAACCATTATCTTCATTCATAGCAGTTTAACATCTTTTGGTTCGATCTTAGATAGTACGGAGTTGAAGAAGCACCATAAGGCATCGGTTGCGAGTTGCTTCCGGGTTGATCTGAGACGAGAGGATTTCCAATGATGTTGTCTAATGGATGATCGTGAGTCCATTTTACGAGGTGTTCATGTGGCATTTGTTGAGGCTGAAGTAGGCGAGTCGATGTCTCTGAAGAAGATGGTTACGATGATGATTCGGGAGTAGCAAATATGTTTTCAAATGGAGCATCTTGAGGAGTTGCAAAGGATTAACTTCATCATTGGTGCGAAACATTTCCATGATGTACATTTGAAGAGATGATTTGTTGATGAGGCGAAGGATCGGCGGTGCTTCTTGACTTACGATATAGAGGCGATGAATTGACTTCATTCACGGAATATGAGCATCCTCTGTTGTAGGATCGGCACCTCATTAGTAGTAGACTCATCTGTTCATCAAACATGGGATCAAACAGTTTCTTTACATCATCTTGGATGGAGGTACATATGGAGTTTCTTGAGAGGAGTTTGGAACAAGAGATGAACCAATAGGATTTGTTTTGAAGTGCGGGTCTGGTGGAGTGTCCGAGAGCCATTTGACGGTCGACTCATCAAGCGTAGCGTGAATTGTTTCCATGATATTTCGGGTTCTTTTGTTGTAGATTCGGTATCCCTTTTGTTGGGTGCATATCCTACAAATACTCCAATGTCGACTTTAGCTCTAAGTTTACCCAAGTCTTGACCCTCATTGGTTGGATAGCACAAGGCACCAAACACACGAAGGAAAGATAGATTAGGTTTCTGTTGTGGACAAGTTCGTATGGAGTTTTCCATGAATGGTGTGAATCAGGGAGCGATTTTGTGTGTAGCATGCGGTGGCAATTGCTTGACCCGGAGAAACATTGGAACCTTTGAGTAGATCGGCATTGTTCTAGCGACTTCAACAAGAGTGCGATTTAGTCTTTCAACTACACCGTTACATTTGAGGGTTCGTGGAACACTTCTTTGATGGCTGATTCCAACGCTTTCATAGAATTCACTAAGTTGTTTGTTGACAAACTCGGTTCCATTATGCATTACGATAATTACGGCGGTTTTGTTTAGTCTAACTGCGGTTTGTTTGATGAGTTTGATAATGATATCGAGTTTCATCCTTTGTCCTTAAGAACTTGACCCGGTGAATCTAGAATAATCATCAACCACAACTAACACATATTTCTTCCCAAGATATTACGCACCTCATTGGTCCATAAATCCATATGAATCATATGAAGAACTTACGTGACGAGTTAGTAGGTTTGGGTTTATGGGCATACTTCTTGCTTTTTCCCAATTGACATCTTGAACAAAGATGATCCTTTTCATACTTTAGTCTAGGTAAACCTACAACTAAGTCCTTTACGGAAAGATCGTTGATGGTGCGAAGTTCAAGTGATTGAGGCGGCGATGCCATAACCATGACTTTGTTTTTGAAGCCTTTGATAACAAGCATATTGGTGAAGCTCTCATCATGTCATCGATAGAGATAGTGTAAAGGTTTGAGCCACGAGTTCCTTTCAGCAGTTCCTTACCATTAAGATCTCTAACAAAGCGGTATGTTTTACGAAGGCCACTTCTAGATCGAATCACGAATTGACCAGCGAGAGAGCAGTTATGACCTAAACCTTCCATAATACACTCGGAGATGACACTATCACCAACTACATAATCTCCATAACCCATAATAGCACCGAAATGATCATTACCAAATCTAACAGTCCGATGAATTTGCTCACGAAGTTCATGAGCGTGACCGGTCTCCATCATATGCTTGGAACGGCTGAGTCCGGTACCACGAGCGATTTGAGCGATCTGCGGTTGAACACAGACAAGAATGGATAATGGATATTTGGGATCCCCATACAAGAATGGGTTCCATTTGGTTAGTAGCAGCAGTTGGACCACCCGCCAGAAATAAAGCATTCATATCAGACGGTGAAGTAATGGAATCATTGTGAATAGATGCAATACTAGTGTACGTATTAGCCCTATTCTGATGTGACCATTCTTAAGGAATAGTTCTACCAGTGGCATCCATTTTCTAGTGGGCATTATCGATTAGTCTTATGACCAACGGTATCAATAAAAGCCTATTCTATTTGAATGTTCTTCCTGTGGGTTTCCATTGTTTTCTAACTCTCTTTCGCTTTTGCCTTTTAGCCTTTTAGCATGAATTTTAGCATTAACAACATTAGCTCGGACAATTAACATCATTAGGCGAAACATTTACATCACTTTCATGATTAGAAGCGAATTCAAGCAATCATCGGTACAAGGTTTGCAAATAGTATCGAATTGAATTAATTACGATGCGCCTATGGCTAATACTAGAATCAACACGATTCGTTTTATTCGATTCAAACTTAAGGTTCCTAGATTGTTCTTCTACTCTCTTCCGGTGCATTCTTAGCTTGAGAGGTCCTATCATTCCTTGTATTGTCTTGAGACTTTGACTGCTCCCTTTAATGTCATGATTACTCTGTGGGGAATGGGAACATTATTTTGTTTTACTACTCTTTGCACCACATTTAGATGTCTTGGGATCTGAACTACATGCAGTGCACTAAGGTTCACTTTCTTAACATTAGAGTACGAGATTAGTACTCCTAGAAGGCACATTTGAGTTCACTTTCCTAGTATTGTGGATCTAAAATCTGAACTACTCACTTTGTGCACTCTCCTCACATTCAAACCATTGGGAATCGAGTGCATGTCATGTTTGGCCTTAGGCATTGAGCATGGAATCAAGGGTTAACTCTCTCACCTAATGTTTTGGGCATATAGTGATCAAACATTCTAAGATTTCTTGAGATCGTTTGGCATATTGGCATGCATGTCCAATTGCATTATCATGAGGTTTCTCTAGCTTATCCTCTTCAACAATCTCACGGGCATTCTAAGCAATCCTTAAGGGATGAGAAATATGTTTGAATGGCAAGTTTGTTGTTCCTTAGGTGAGGGGACATATGTCACGAGATAAAGTAGATTTATTCCAGTGAACCTTAGATACAACATTCTCCTCATTGATCATTGGCATTTTCCTTTTACAGAATCTTGATTCTCAATTTCCTTTTGCAATGAAGTTATTTGTTCATTGTTTTTGTTACTGAGTGACTTTAATTGATTCAAACAACTCATTGAAATGACGTTTAACCTTTTCATTCTCTTCTAGAAAACTTTCGTTTTCCTTTTGTAAAACATTTACTAGGTTTTGAAGATGAAACGTTTGAGAATTACGAGAATCTAAAGAGGAGGCATTTGGGAGCTGTCATATTGTTCGTTTGACCCTTTAATTGAGAGATTTGGGCTTTCAACTTTACGATCGTGTTGGATGAGCTTGAATCTGTTCATCACGTTTGTTAATTTGAAAAAGCGCATCAAACTCGGAGCATCGAAGATGTCTTGAAATTTGAAGTTTTGACATTTTCTTTGAGATGTTGATATTTTAGTTGTAGATTAAAATACTCAACTTCTAGTTTAGAAAATGTTTAACCAAATTGTCATGATCATCAGTTCAATTTTCTCATTAAGTTTAGAATTAGTTTTTCAAGCTCAATGACACGATCATGGGAGACTTTCGAGGCCACAGATAGTTCATGAAATTTGGAAGCATTAATAGAGCAATTTGAAGCGATGAAAAAGACATCTTGAGCAACACATTCGATAATAAGATTCTCATTCAATGTATGCGGGTTCTTCCTCCCAATCTCATTATATTTTAGTGCAGCTCATAATCACTAACTTGGCAACCATTGCATCAAATTCCTTTTCCATACCCTTAATATCGACTTCTACCCCTTTTAAGACTCTCAAAGTGATCTTTTAGAAGTTTAAAGAAAGGCATGACCTCGATTAAATAACATTCTTTCATTTGTTCAAAACCTCTTTCACCTTGAGTTATACCGGTGGGAGTGATCCTTTTCTTGCAAGTTTTTCAAAATCAACAAATAGTTGGAATATAACGTATTTTCTAATTAATGTCTTGCTTTTAGTGGCAATTGTTCTAGGTACAAGATGCATAGGTGTATTAGGAGGATACCACGGTTGCTCTAGGCATTTTCCAAGGGAGGTTTGTTTCTACAATATTTTCGACTTTACCTTATCTAAATCCATTTTCCGAAGACTTGTTCGAGTCAACAAAGTCGAGGCTTAAACTTGTTTAATGCAATCCAGTTTTCCTTTTGTAATCGTGAGGAGAGATAATTATTTTTTCTCTTTGCATTTAGGGTCATCTAGTTTTTGTTCATCCTTTCCTAGTGACTTCATCGATTTCTTATCTTCCTCGGTGCACTCAACGCAACTAGGTTTACGCCTAGGCTTAAAATTTCATTACCATCATAAATCACCTTATGAGCATTTCTAGCCTTTTTGATTACCTCTGATTTGGTTCCTCAACAAGGGAATGCTATGCTTATCGCTTAAGACTCGATGTTTGGTGACCATGTGAGCGATCGAATGGTGTTTCCTTGTATGTACAACTTGTTTTCAAGTTTGTTTTCAAAGTTTTGATTAGAAAAATCTCTTAAGAGCTTTGATTCTTTTACATTAAATTCTTGCTTAAGCATTTTCACGTTTTCTTGAAGTTCTTGTTTTGCTTATTTGTTTTAGAAAGTTTTCTTGCAAAGAATTTAATTCTTGTTTCAATACTTCTTCTAAAATTACTTTTCTAATTCATGCGCGCTTGGTCATCCATTTCACCTCACGAGTGGTCAACTCAAATTTTGCACGTTGTTCATAAATGGCAACACGTTCCTTATAGGCATTTAGTTCGAGATAATGGAATCATCGGGAGCACATGCGGTGTATTCATCAAAGACATAGTCATTGTTGATGCAGAAGATGCATCACTAGGTACATCTTCACTTTCACTTTGTTTCACGTATTGATCATATGGGACAATATTGATATTACCCGTATTTTCAATATTTGATTCAAAAGTTTCGGTTGGTTGTACTTTGTCATGCATCACATTGCACATCGGCATCATCATATAGCTTTAATACCTCGGAGATGAGTTTGTCCTTTGATGGGCGACTTGTGGTGAAGAAGTGACCTTGGGAGACACCATGGGAGAGATGCTAGCCATAAATATTGTGTGTGCGATGGGTCCATCATCCACATCGTAGTCGTAAGCATCGCGATCACCGACTTGAAAGGCATTTTGATGATTGTGACCTATCTCTGAATGGGCCGCTCATCTACATCTCGCATCATAGGTCTTGGCATTGCCTTGACAAGAAATGCAGTTCCTCTTCACTCAAAGTAGCACCATTGTCACGAGCTTGAGCCGGCAACATCTTATCTACGAAGTATTCGGCATTTTGTGGGCGCTTTGGAGATGTGCGGTTCCTTGCAAAGTGTCCTCACCACCACGGTTAAAGCATTTGATTGGCTTAGCTTGACACAGGTTACCATTCCTTCCTCGATTACGGTTTCCAACATAACCTCTCCCACTCCACCTCGTCCCTGTTCATCTTGTCTTTCTGAGCTGGTTGCACCGATCCTTCCATCTTTAATAGTGGCTTGATTATGTGGGTTAGATGCGGTTACGAGGTTGTTGTTGGTTTGTGGAAGAGAATTCATGTTTTGACTAATGAGAAGAGCAAGTTGATTAATGATGTTACCAGCGTGTGCATCGGCATCGACTTGTTTGAGCGAGGATCGAGGATGAGTTTGTGATTACCATTACGAGGGAATGACTTGTGATGCTTTGGTTGTGATTCCAATGTTTGAGTAGAAGGCGGTTGAATCATTAGGCGAGCTTGTCTCTCTGGGTTAGTTTTGAGCGATTGAGAATCAATTTTCAAACATGGCATGTCTTTCATTACGAAGGAGGAAGGCATAGAGTTGCTCATAGTTTGTGTTTTCAATCCTTTAGTGAGCTTCACGCATGTAACAAACTTGTGCCATTCGGGTTCATGTTGTTCACAAATTTTGAGTTCAATGAATGTTAGGCATAGTCATCTTGATGTTCCTCATGTCATTCACTAACTTATGAAATCTCACATAGTACTCATAGACACTCTCATCTGGTTTCATCTTGAAGTGCTCAAATTCATCATAGAGTTGGGATTCCATCTTCCATAGTTAATTAGAACACGAGAGAAGCATCTTAACGTTATCCCAAACGACCTTTGCATCGATGTTATGATTGATCGACTTGTAGATGTCTTTAGGAAGACCTTGAAGAACAATGTTTGAAGCCACGATATACGCATCGAATCTCTTTTCTCCTCATTATCAAGCTCATTGTACATCTTAGGTCCATCCATTCCGTGAGCAGAGTACCATCTTCATTAGTATCAAGTATGTCTCTAGTCGTTTCAACCCGATATGGTCCTTCATCAATGGATTTGAGAATGTTTACACCATTTTCCTTTCCAAGGCAATACAATCGATTCGTTGAGCCCAAGAATCGTAGTCGATTCATCAAGCATTGGTGGGCGAGTATCCGAGCCACCGCTGAACATCCTCGACATGATGGAGATGGCGGTGGGAGCAGTGGGAATGTTGGTAGACATGTTAACAGTTATACGGGATTTTATAACTCTATGATTAAGCCGGAAATAGATTCTTTCACGGGTTTTACTAAATCAAGAAAAACCGTAAACAATCACTCAAGTTGCTAGATGATAAAGTGCTAACTCGCTACCAAATGATGCACTAAGTCGCTAGAGATTAGTGCACTAAGTCGCTAACCCTTAACTCGCTACACGTCTAAGTCGCTAGAGTCCCAAGTCGCCAGCAGAAAAGCAAGTCGCTAGTAGTAACTCGCTACTGGACTAAGTCGCTAGCCAAATTTGTGCGATGATTCGCTACACAGTAGCTAGATATGCAAGTCGCTAAAGAGCAACTCGCTGAGACTAAGTCGCTACCACAGTCGCTAACCGTGGTGGAGATTCCACTACTTGTACTTTAACTCGCTAGCTCTAACTCGCTAGCTTTTATAGCGTAAGTCGCTACCAAGAAAACAAGTCAGGAGCTAAGTCGCTGGCTTGAAAAACCAAATAACCTTCACATATCAATCCAAAAATAACCCAACCAAGATGATTTAAGCTACCAAATGAAAACCTAAACACTTTTGATGATTCTAAACATAAAAGTACCAACAAAATTCAAACTTTAACACAAGAAATCAACCAAATGATGCAAAAACCACTAAACTTTTCAAACTCAAAACCACCTAAAAACCACTATAAATCCAAAGATGTGCAAGATATGATCTAACCATGGCTCTACGATACCAATTGTAAGATATAACTTTTCACATACACATCAAACCATAACACAAGGTGGCGAATAAGATGGAATTCTAGAGAAAGTTAGAGGTTTAGGGAACTTAGTGAGAGAAAGTGAAAGATATTATTATGAGCTCAACTCTCTACCTTGGAAGGTAGAGAGTATTTATAGTCTTACATAACTCGCCACACTTTGGGGCATGGATCGAGCATCTGATGGGTAAAGACCCGTCCAGTCCTCCACGGTGTTACTTAACTAAATTACTACTTAACTTAAAGAACTACGACTACGAGCTTTAACGATTACATATACTTGAGGTGACCGACTCTTTAATCTGGGAATTTCTAATTCCTAACACTTAGTGTCACATTCAATTGTGGATTTTCAAGAGGTGATGTCGTCTTATACTTGATGGTTGGTTGGTTGAAGAGTATAGAGTACATAGAGTACTTAGAGATGCTAATGGAAATCGGCACAGCTCTTTGTTACATATGTGCAAGTTTAAGTCACGAGTTCGGGTAGTTTACTCAGGTCAAATTCATCATATTGGGTTTTTCTCCATCGGTTGTCACTACAAAGAGCCTCTGAATGATAATGGGGATGATTACATGTTTTGCTAAGAGAGGTGAAAAGAGAGATTATGGCGTGCATTCACATCGGTTCGGGGCCTCGTACTTCAACATAATGACGTATGAACACAACAATTCATGCCTCGTTCTCTAAAGAAAAGAAAAGTGTGCGTCTCGGTGCACTTTATCTTCAAAAGAAGAAATCTTCTTATGACGTTTGAACACAGCAGTTCAAGCCTCGTTCTCTAAAGAAAAGAAATGTGTACGTTTGATTAGCATTATCTTCCGAAGAAGAAATCTTCTTATGATGTATGAACACATCGGTTCATGCCTCGTACCCTAAAGAAAAGAAAAGTGTGCGTTTCGATGCGCTTTATCTTACGAAGAAGAAATCTTCTCAATTATGACCATTCTCATCAACATGCTTCATGCTTTTTCCATGTGCTTTCAATTATCAAGTGAACAGAGACTCTGATTGATTGTTTTCGATTCCACTTGCTCAACTATAATGGCGATGGCGACATCATGTACTAATTTTGCGAGGAGAAGTGTGAAAAGACTACATTTGGATGATTTCACTTATTTAATCAAGAATGGCATCTCCGTATGCAATTCTTGAGGGGAAAGAAGTGTGAATTTTTGCATTGTTGATTGATATTTGAGAATACAAATGGTCATCGGACTCTAAACTCATGTAAGAACCGAGCTTCTTATTATCGGGTCATCTTCACATGGGTTTTTTTTCTCTTCTAAGAGCCGTTGGTTGACATCTTCACTCGGATTGATGAGTTTATCGACAAAGTGCTTCCGGTTAATGCTTGGCGTATACATCAACATGATGATTCGAACAATCTCTGTTCTTGTTTGATGTGATTGGTAGTTTGGTGTTACCAACTTGTGTGTTCGTTCGCGGCACGATTAACGATTTCCTTGATGAACATCTTTACATTCTTGTTTGATTGGGAGGATTCTAGTTAAGGGATTTGCAAGATGTAAGTTAATTGGGATGCTTTTGGTGTGAGTTGAAGATGTTAACTATCTATTCCCAATGCACAATCTTGAAGAAGGTCGAGTCTGATCATTTCTACATTTTACGCTACATGTTAGAAGACTAAAGGCGAGTTGCATTTAACGATCTAAAGACTTCTTCTTAATCGGGCATCTATCAAAGCAGTTGTCGGTTTAGGGAGAGCACTAATGGGAGAGAGTTATAAGTCGATTCAATCCCAATTAGACTTGCTCATATTCTTTAGCGATGACTATTTGAGTTATTGACATTTGACACAAGTTGATTACTTGAGTTAATCATTTATCACTTATTTGAGATTGAAGTTGACTTTCACAAAGGCGTGTTCTTATTTGGTAACTTGCTCGGGCTTAAGAATTTGAGTTGAAGACTTGGTTTATCTAGTTACCAGCGATCGAGGTGGAAGGTTGAAGACACGGTTAACTATCACTATTAGGAGTTACTTTGTTTTACTCGATGTCACACATATGGCGGTGTGGATAATCGCAAGAGGTGTTAATGTCTCATACTTTGTTTGGGTAGTGAGTACTTAGAGATTTGCTTGAAGCATAAATTCTCTACACCGTTCTTCCATCATTAGGTGCAAGCTTAAGATACAAATGTGGGAAGTTGACTTGATTTCAAGTAGGGTATATCGGTTTTCTTCATCGAGGTCACTCAAATTGTCTACATAAGGGTTGATAAAATAGTCGAGAGAGTCTTGACAAGTTGATTCCTACATAATTACATGTGTTCTTCTCAAAAGATTTCAAGTATCACGGGCTTACAAAGAGTTGTTGATTTTGAGTATCATTTCGAGAAAGGGGAAGGAGACACGTATCTAAGCGAGTAAACTTGAAGAACTTAATACTTCTTAGTAATTGAAGATATCCGGGAAGACAAATGTTATTACAGAGAGAAACTCAAGGTTTGACTCATGGCGAGTAAACTTGATGAACTTAATTCTTCTAATTGATTTGAAGATATCCGGGAAAACAAATGTCTTGACCGCAGAGAAACTCAAGGTTTTACTCATCAAGGCGTTTAGTATTATTATTCCAACTATGTGGGGAAGAGATGTAAGAAAGTTTACGAAGATAAAGAGGTACACAAGTATGACATATTCGGGGAGATAAATGTATGACATGAGGAGGTGTTATCGGTTATTCTTTAGGTAGGAATGTGTGTGCCGGATTCTTGAGCTTCATACACGATCATCGGGGAAGAAAATGTGAACATTGTGGAGGTGTTTCATTCCCTCATGATGTGTATTCGGGATAGCTCTTGGGTATTGGTGTACCGGGTTCTTGAGCTTCATACACGATCATCCGGAAGAAAAATGTGAACATGGGAAGGTGTTTTCATTCCCTCATGATGTGTATTCGGGAGAGTTCTTGAGCATTATACAAAGAGACCGATTGCATCAATTCAACTACTTGGGGAATTGTTCTCTTGACACCTTTGGGGATGCATCGCTTGAGACTTGATGGTAATGAAATATGAGAGAAATTTAAAGAGTGGGATGATACGTTGTTGTTCTTGTTGATGATATAACCCGAATGGAGATCCTCGATTATCGTTCTTAAATGGAGCAAATGGGATTTATGATTATGGTGTGCTTCCTTGTACTGGCTAAGGCAAGCTTGAAATAGAGCTTGAATCGCTTCGGCATAAAGGATTTTCGGTTTGGGGGAAGTCGCCAAAGTCTCTCTTTCTCAAAGGCTCATGTTCAATCTTCTATTCCGGAGCCTCGGAAGCTTTGGTGGTGGAAGTTTAAGAGATGACGAATTCTATCTTCTACGACGTGCTGTTCGATATCCTTATCACGGTACTCGTATCATCATCTTCTTGAATTATATCATCTACTCTATCTTTGTATATATTTTTCAGAAAAACCAAATACAAAATTATAAAACCAAGAAAAAGAAAATAGAAAAATATAAAACCAACAAAAACCCATAAAAATCAGAAAATTTAAAAATACCAAAAATATGTTTTTCTCAAGACATGTCTTACGGTATCGATAACATCTACGGTCTTAGAAATGTCATTCAATAATGGCACGGGACTTTAGATGAAGTTCGAGCCGAGAGGTGTAAATATTTCTTCTCGAACATGTCTCAAAATATGGCTTGCGATTACTTGATCGTGTAACTGTGCTTAACCATGGCTTGCTATTATTTACGATAGCAACCCGTTCTTCAAAGAAAGGAAAGTCTACGCTAAACCAATTTTCAAAATATTTTGTGCACTTATCCTAAAAACAAAACAAGGAAAGTATGTCGAAGAAGCTCATTGTTCCTATACAAATGTTTTCTCGTCTAAAATTCTTGAGAAAAATATTTGGTGTTTTCAAAAATTGTGGAAAATGAGTTGCTTTAAAACAATCGATTCGAGTTTTGTAAAATTGAAAACTCAATCAATGACTTCGCTTTTAAACTTTTCATAAAATGAGTCATGGATTGAGGGGATAATGTTTTCAAATCTACATCATCTAACGGGCTTTCTTAATTATCCTAATATGCTTAATTAAAATGATGTTAACCTATGTTGAAGGACTAGGTGCCTAGGATATGATTGCTAGGATTAGATGATTAGAGTTTGATGAACACATTATTCTCATACATTTAAATGATCTGATTGATATGTTGCATTGATTGTTATTAGTCGATTCTTTGTTTGGGTGATGTCGACCACCATATATCTCAGTATGTGTGTTCACTAACGTATGCGGTATATTGGTATATAAGAATGTTCCCGATCCGGATCCCACAATTGAAGATGATTGGATGCGAAAGGAAAGGGTAACTATATCTTGGGTTGACAAATGAAGAAACGGAGCTTAATTCCAAGGAGAGTTGGCATAAATGCAACGTAAGAGGTCTTACTGCATCAGCAGATGGTTTTCTTCTAAGTGATTGAAGAAACATAGCTTAATTGGACCTCAGTTGGCATTAAAATGTAACGAAAGAAGTCTCACTGCATTTGCGAGCGGTTTTTCTTCAAGCCCTACAACAACATAAGCTTCTCAACCACCGAACGTATCTTTGTGCAGGGATAATAGTGATGATACCATTTTTCTAAAACTTTGAATAATATTGTTTTGAAAATGGAAGAATATTGTTTTGAAAATAAATCGGATTCAATGTTTTGAAATCAACCGGACTTTTTTGTCAAATCTTGAGTGGTTTCAAATTAAATATTTTCAAACGATATTTCATCAAAAGGTCCGTTTGTACGAAATTAAGTGGTGATCTAAATATTTAATGTTATGTCATGGTATGATTTCTTCTTTAGAATCAAGGTCTTTCAAAATGAAATTTTTTCTATTCTTGTTTGATTGTGAAATTGTTTTGTTTTACTTAAAAGATCTCTTAAAAACTATCATACCTGACACTAACAATCTTTAATGTCTTAAAATGGTCCTTATCTGTCATCTTTCAAAATTGAATCTTGCCACGTCTTTCTCCAAAAAATTTCTAAATTATTTAAAATCTTTTGGGATCACTAATCTCAAATGGTTTGAAATCTTTGATCGGGTGAGAGATCGTGATTTAAATCTCAAACCTATTTTAATGGAATTGGTTTTAGTCCTTCAAAGGCACTCCTGCCTCCATGTGCCAAACGATTTCAAATACACAATGCACATGTTGAGGAGGAGGATTTATCCAAAACCGGATGAGTATTTAAACAAGGCCACATTTTCTCCCATGTTTTCTAAACCTAATTAAATCACTTGGGATCCAAAATCTCAAAGGGTTTGATATTTTGATCGGGAGAATTGTGATTTAATAATGAAATTTGATAAAGGTGATCGTTTTGATTTAATTGTGCACGTCAGCTCATATGTGCTAAGCGCTTTCGAATCTTGAAGCACATATTGAGGGGTAGCAAATATACTATCGAGGTACGAAAGCTTTTAAAGTGATTTATAAAGTACCTTGATTGAGTTTTCAAATGGTTTTCTTAATGGCTTTTGTGATCGTGGTTGTGCTTCATAGAACTCTTGCCTCTATGTGATAAAATGATTTCAAATATCCTATGCACATATTGAGGGAGAATTTTACCAAAGAAATTCAAATGGCTTTTTCTAAGGAAATTGTGATCAAGAAATTATTTCAAAGAACTCTTGCCTCCATGTGCCAAACAATTTTAAATCATATGCACATGTTGAGGGGGAGCATTTCTAAAATGATCAAAACTATTAAGGTACAAAATGCTTTGATCTCGTATCACAAGTACCTTGAGTGTTTTTCCAAATGATTTTTCAATTTGTTTCAAGGAAGAATGAACTGTACCGAAAGACCGACCATTTTACTTTATGTATGGATTTATAAGGACGGTGAGGTTAGGTATTAGTTCCCACGATCGGCCAGAACCGGAGGGATCTACCCAGGGACAATCCACTAGATAGTGTAGAGTCCTTAGGTATATTGAAAAAGGAGAAAAGTGAGAAATGGGAAGAGTGCGGATCGAGGCGAGCTAGTAATGGAATAAACCCAACAAGGTTCTAGTTATGAAGTCTCGGTAGCATCGAAGGGGTTGAAGAATGAAAAGAAATGAAATGAGAAAAGGGTGAAAAGAAATAGCCTCAAATAATTCAACCTTAGGGCGCACACCGGGTTCAATACATATGCTACTAAGTGGTTACTAAGGTAACACGGTATTGAAGACAAGACGTCATGGACCCGATGACGCATCAAGACTACAATTTCCCAAGCCACTCAAGTTCTTCTTAAAGGGCTTGTTTCATTCTCACGGGAACCGACATAATCTATCGACTTTCTCTTAGAGATTGTTGATATTGAAGAAGGAGACCTCTCCCTAGTCTCCTAACGTGAACCAAATATGCACAATTGAGTCTAGAGCCAAGAGATCATCCACAATATCTCATTAGGACACAAAATTAATGAAAACTTGCTGTTTCACACAAATGTGGAAATTAAGAATATATTGAGAGTCCTACGCATTATCCTTGTGGTTTTGCCAGAACATCTGAGTGGTATGTAAAAGTATTCACAATGAAGATGGAAATCCTTCTAGAGCCAACATCAAACAAGCTCTTGGTGGGTGACATGTGAGATCTTCTCGTAAGATCAAGCTTGTGACAACTGGATAGAAACGATGGGGAGATTCAATCTTGAATCAACCTTGGTCCAGGAAAAGGATTGACGGATACCTTTGAAAAACCTGTCGTTGTGCTCAATAACTCTTTTCTCTAGCACTTCGATTGTGTATTATCTTCAAAATCAAAGGGTATTTATGATTGAAAATGATTTTCTTCTTCTAAACCTTCGTATTGCAAAACTCTTTCTCTTAAGCGAAGACGCGATTGTTTTCAAATCATTTTCTATCAATCAAGAAATCTCAATTCTTTGGTTCACTCACTCCGTTGTCTTCTTTGAGACGTTTCGGTTTGAGAACATTAGAAAAATTGCGAAACCTCGTCAAGGAGATTCTTAGGAATCCTACACGATCACGCAAGATTTGTCGATCAACGGGAACCGTGGGCGTGTACCTCAATTCAACGTAAGTGGTCAAAGACACTGCCGTGCGCTTTATCGATAATCGTTGTTTGCGGTACATTTGACGGTTGCGGTGATCGTAATTGAGGAGTCAATCCAATGCCGCATGCTCACGCATCCACACTTAATTTGAAGAAATCATGAGCGGTGCATATCTACATAACTGGCTCGATATTTCATACTATGCTTCGTCTTGTTGTAAAATATCATGAACGGTAAAAGCTTCCGCTACTCGATGGAAAGATGTCATGATTCAAAAGTGTGAGCATGTCGGTCCAAAAGTCACAACTTCACATGATGGCAACACAATAAAGGGTGATCCAGATTTCTTGTGGTGATGATCTCAATTAAAGCTCGAAGATCATCAAAGATGTGGATCAAGATAAAGGCCTCCACTTAAAGTACAATGTTATCGGACTTTAAAGAATCACCGCTAAAGCACAAAGATGCGAAGTTGAAGAATTAAAGTCTGAGCTCAAGATCAAGATTAAATAGAATGCTAGGATTCAAATGTAAAACATGGGGTGACCTCCTCAGGGAGATTGTTATGAATTAGAAAATTCCATAGTGAAGTGTCGGTCACCCCAAGTATTATCTAGCATAAGTTAGCTCGTAGACATATCATTAGTTACGTTATTTATCAGTTTATTAGTTAGTTCTTAGTTTTGTTTAGCGTAGTGTAACACCGTGGAGGAAGGATGGGTCTTTACCCACTGTATGCCTGATCCACAGTCCGATAGGAGGACGGTATGTTTGTAACTATAAATACCCCTTCTATCCATGGAAAGGGTGGTGCTTCTCATTCAATCTAACATTTCCTTTGTGTAAACCTCTAGCAAGAACACCCTCTCTCTCTACTTTCTCTCTCTAAAATGGTAAACATGTATTTTGATCATCCAAGACCACCCGAATCATCAACACAATAAATATATCGATCCTACAAAAAGAAATGCTAAAGAAATTTGGATTAGAAGAATCAAAACCTGTAAGAACACCAATGTCATCCGATACTAAACTCACCAATGATGAAGACAGTGAATTCGTTGATAACACCAAATACCGTGGGATGATTGGTAGTCTTTTCTACCTTACGACTAGTCGGTTAAATATCATGTTTAGTGTATGTCTATGTGCTAGGTTTCAAGAATACCCTAAAACTTCACACCTAGAATCCGCCAAAAGAATATTTAGATATATTAAAGGTACTACTCAATTGGGATTATGGTATCCTAAGGGAACGGGGGTAGAAACTATTGTATATGTTGATTCTGACCATGCAGGTGATTATGTTGACCGAAAAAGTACAAGTGGTGTATGTACTTTTATGGGGTGTTGTTTAACATCTTGGTTCTCGAAGAAGCAAACGACATTGGCCATATAAACAACCGAAGCCGAATATGTCTCCGCCGGTAAAGCATGCCAACAAGCACTATGGATGAAACAAGCGTTAGTTGACTACGACATCTATCTAAGTGACATAACCATTTTATGCGACAACAAAGGTGCTATTGACTTAAGCAAAAATCCGTTGTTTCACTCTCGTACCAAGCATATAGAGATCAATCATCACTTCTTAAGAGACAATGTTCCAAAGGGGAACATTTCTATTGAGAAAGTATCATCCGAAGACAACAAAGCCGACGTCCTCACCAAACCGTTGAAGCGGGAACAATTCAACTTGCTTCGTCTTGGTCTTGGCCTCATGGAAAAATTTTCGTGAAATGTTTCTCATTCTACAAGGTACGTAAACGTTATCCTTACCTTCGTTTCTGAGTCTAAGATCTCTATTTCACACAAAACTCACAAACAATATGGGGATTTTCAAAACTCAAGATAAATTTTTCGTTTTTCTATGCAAGAAACTTTTCAAAATTCTTTCTAAAAGATACTTCTCCCCGTATCATTTTTCTAAAATCACTCTCACGTCTAGGACAAACTTTTTCTTTCATTCTTAATACAAAGTAAAAACTTATTTCATTGCATCTCATGTCTTTTGAATGCTAAAGGGAATACATAACTAATATGTGTTTTCGGGTACATTTATTTAAGAAAAAATGAATTAAGGAGCACTCGGGTTATCTCACATAATTATATATATGCTTTTTCACTTCTTTGTTTAAATTTCTTCTTTTTAGGAGTCGAGATAACCGCAACTCCAAATGGTTTGCATATAGGCACACACTAGGCACCATTGTTTCCAAAAGGAAAATTTTGAGCTTCCTGAGAACACCAGCTCCACGGATCCTAGCTTTTACGCTGGACGAATCCCTAAAGGGTCATATCTGTGGGAACCGTGCCACATAAGCAAAAATTTTCTTCTATTTTTCTCACTTACGCTAAAAACTTTCATATTTTCAACATTTTAGTCTTTTCACTAATGAATATGTTACTTATTACTTGTGTTCTCATGATCATATGACTTAAATTCATATCTAATCATTATATTTTAGTCCACATTTTGGTTTTAGCATTCATTGCAATGCATTATTTCCTCTATAAATAAGGTTCCAAAATGCTTGCATATCCATCACCCTCAACCTCACAAACAATCATCATCATGTCATCTAAAAGATCCTCAAACATTGATGAACCATCTAGTGAAAACAATCCTTTTCAAGAAATCCAAAACTTCATCCTACCACCTTCCGTAGTGCCACCACCGGCCAAATCTAGAAGAACCGCACGGATTAACATTCGGCCTTGTTGTTTAGCTATACCTTTGTCAAAAAGCCCATCATTAACTACTAACTCTACACCAAATGACTACATTGTAGCACCTCCATCATCTCCCACAAGCTCATCACCAAGCAAGGGGTCCTTGATTGATTTGTTCCTCCACAAGATTTCCGTAGCAAGATCTTGTATTTCATATTCCACATAGTTGTTGTGTAATAGTTTTGTGGTTTGGTGCGCCGTGCTAAGGACTCGGTATTTAGCAAACGATCTAATATAAGCCGACTTGTAACAAAGAACTTATCAAGTATTACGCGAATTTAACACTTGATCTTAAGAAGAAGAACAATTAACATTCAACACCTCAATATTATTTATTAATCTGAATACTCTTACGATATTAGGGTTTTGCAACCTTGAAGTGTATCGACCTTAGATATAAAACATCGTATATCTAACCTAGCCTAGGACCTCCTTTTATAGGCTAAGGAGTCCTATACAATATACAATCGTAACCTACAAGATAAATATCTTTTCCATATTTATCGATACAATAAACTAACCGACTATATAAAACTAGCGATTGCTTACAATATACTATCGTGATTACTCAATACTACTAGCAGCGGTTATCTTCATCGGTGGTTACACTTCTTGATCCGTGGTTATCTTCAAGCTTGTCCGTGGTTCCATTACTTAAAGTAATTCATCATACAAGGAACCTAAAACCCAACAATCCTCCCTAAACTTGATAAATTCTAACGAAATTCTCAAGTTTCTTTTAACTCAAAACATCGATGTGGAGGATGTAACCAAACACTTACTTTTAAGTATCTTCTCATACTTCTTCAACAAGTCATAAGCTTGACTATCATAGGACAATAACATCTTGAAACAACCCGGCTTCAACATCGAGCAATGATTCTGGATGATTATTCAATTTAGGATATTCACCTTCTACAAGCATATGAATAATCATCGAAAGCAGTTAAAACATGAACTCCACAGGTTTGATATAAAAACCAACGAGTAACTTGACCATTGTAGAGTCCTTGCCATTCAGGTTCATCATGAGTAGGCTCAAATAGAATCTTCAAATTATGATACATCAGCCTCTCATGATAATCATCTGGATGTACTTCACCAAAATTATTCTTGTAAAGTACCCAAAGATTCATCAAATCATCTCTATCAAAATATTGAAGCATTTGAGAAAATTTATTATACTCAGAAACATCATTATTGAGTCTTTGAATTTTCCAAACTCCTTCACTTCCATCTAAAAGATTAAACTCATAAGAAATGATTTGATTCACTTCTGCAACAACTTTCAACTTCTTAGAATCAGATGTCTCCTGAACCTCAGATTTTCTTTTTCGTTTACTTTGCATCCATGCATCTTGCTCTTTAATCCACTCTTTCTCCTTTTGAGAATCCATCGGACAGAAATCATCATTATTAATTCTCATACATCTCTCATAGATTTCCAAAATTCTTTTAAATGAGCAGTACTAAGATTTTCGAAACATATATACGAAATTTTGATAATCCTCATCAAAACATTCCTCAATGAGCAATAGAAGGAGGTTTCTTTCTTACAATTTTCTTCTTTTCTTTACTAACCTTCTTTGCCAACATTCCCGAAGTCTAGCCTTTTCTTCATCATCGAACAAAGCCCATTCTTGTCTTGTATATTCATCATTGATCAATTACGAAGCTTTAAGATAGTCTTGAGATTCATACCATGTAGCTAATATCTTGACTAGCTTCTTCTTCATCATTCTTTCTCTTTTCCAAAGCTGCTCTATCCTCCTCTTCTAAACTTCTAGCAAACTCTCTATCATAAGCCTCTTGTTACATTTTATTTTTGAACTTGATTACTACTTCTTTGCCTTTTCCAACATTAGATTTGACCATTTTCTTCTTCAAAGGTTCACCAATAACCAAACTTTTACCTTTTGGTTTACCTTTTGATTTAGTAGCGATGGTGAATAGATAAAGCGGTGCAATTATTGATGTAGGTATAGATGATGTTTTGCTCAGATTAATCAATGTGCTTGCGACCTCTTTCTCTACTTCTTTAGGCTTAGATGGTAATTCGAGAAAGAGTTGTAACAATAGTAGAAGTAGTTGTGATAGCGATGGGTATGACGATAGTAGAAACAATAGCCAAATCGAAACATCATCGGTGGTTACAAAAGTACTAACGAGGGTTTCGGATATACTATCGATGGTTGTGTTACGTACTATGTCAACATTCTTCAATTCTTCAAGAACAACGACATTCCCGGCTTTATCGAAACTACAAATTCTTGATCTCCACTGTCAACATCTTCTTCCATAGTAACACCAACGGATACATTCCGGCCTCCCACGAAGTCATGCCATCACTCCTCCCTGTTTGGATACATCATCCACATTCGAGTAGGAGAAGAGTTCACCTTCTTTTCATCGCCTCAAAGCTTTCAAAGCAGCAAGTCCGGTCTTTTCACTCTCTCCAAAACCAAGACCCGATGCTTTAATCTCGAATAGTTTTACCACGAAGCACGGTGACCTCCTGTAGACTAGAAATCTTATCCTCCATTTTAGCACACTTGAGCAGTCAATTCATTTATCGTTCAAGAATATCCTCCCACTTGACTGTGTTATACGGTCCGAGAGGTGGATCATCGAAAAAGTCATCATGTACATAGTCATCAACCGTCAATTCATTATCGGGTTCCAATCTATCCTCATCACTTGATGTGTTAAGCGCTCCGGCGATGAATCCTTGGATATAAAGACATAGCACCGGACCGGGCACGATCATCTATGTACCTGTGGCGACCGGTTGGCTAGGGATACCTCCACTGTGGTAAGCTCTAAAGAACTTTCCACATTAGGGTTGCCAAGGTTGGGTCTTATTGATGTTTCCACTATCGACCGACATCTAAGCATGGATCGATGGTGGAAGCCCTTCAATCATGTCACCTCCACACCGTGTGACGACCTCATTAACCATACCACTAGCACTAGCTTTGAGGAAGGCGGGTGCCTGTGTTCTTCTAGCCTCATTAACCTCGAATCGGTGGGAAAATTAAGCATGTGAGGAAACAAAGGAACATCTCTAATAACAACATTTTGTGGTGATTCCTCATATATGCAAACACTCGAGGAATCATCGATGTACCTCATACTCTCTAATATGTTCAATAGGATCCTGAATTTGATGTTCCACAAGCAATTGAACAAATCGAGGATACAAATAATATTTACCCTTCTTCCTAATATTACGCACTAACCCTCATATATCATCCTAGACCGGTTAAATTTCCTTCCATCGACAAACAAATAATAGCGGTAGCAATTTTGGAAGGAAAATCATTAAAGCACAATGGTCTTATTGCTCATACACATCAACAAAGTGTGAATCAAAAACTTCCATTGTTGAGAAAACATACTCTTAAAAATTGTACCTTTTCACCTCTGTATGTATATCCTAATCTCTAAACCACCACAATCTCAACATCGGAAAGATTATCAACACCATCAGCATCATCAAGCCTCAAAACTTCTCTAATAAGCTCCTCGAAACCGAAATAGCATGCTCATCCACCTAGTACTAAAACCTCCAACCCATTAACCTCTTCAATTTTAGCATTCTTCCAAAGCGTCGTATATAGGCTTTAAAATGGTAGGTTCAACCGTTAAAGCAAAGTGAATGGGACTATGAGTAAGGAAATCAATCATTTGATGAAACCCTTGAGCGAGCATCTTTGGTGAGAATAGCAACAAGATTATGTGAAGTGGAGTACGTCTCGGGCATTTTACGTGATTCCATTAATGATGTAAATAAGTGGGTTTGTGAAGAAATCAATAAAAGTGATTAGGGTTTAAGGATGTGGAGAAGTAGAAGTGGTTATTAGATTAGCGAAAGTGATCCATCCGTGATTTTGATAAGTAAGATATACTTTTGCCAAAGTGTCAAAACAACCCACAGTAACATGAAAAGCAGAGAAACATACTATCCGTGCTTCCACAACATCTCATCATGATTGTAACACACTATCGTGGATCTGAGATAATCATTCCTCCCAAGCGAACAACATTAGAGCAAGCAAATCCATGCCAATTGAAATGGTATCTCACAAGATATGAAGGATTACACAAAACCATCTATCAAAACTACAAATTTTTTTTTTTTTTTTTTTTTTTTTTTAAGCGAACAAACACACAAGCTCCTTATGCACATACATCCTTCTTTCTGCAAGACAACACAAAACAAACACAAAGACAAAGATTATAGTTGTCGGTGGTTAGAAATAGCGAAGTGGTTACAAACAACCTATCAGGGTTAAAGCGATAAAGTCAACATAGTCAACTTCTAGAATATATCTCGGTCCAATCCCAAGAACCTCATTAACTTTCCAACCACATTTAACACGCCCTTAGTTACTTGATAACCTAATCCTCACTTATAAAAGCACCCAAATATCATATAGCGCCCAAACCAATCAAGAGATAAAAACCTAATTGCTCCAAAATCCCCGATCAATCAAAATGTGGAACCTAGTTGGAACAAACCGAGTGGTTGATCTAACCACCTCCTCATCCTCTTCATCATCTTCATCATCAAGTGAAGATGGAAACCCATAGCTAACCTATTTGCCTCCACTAGCACCAAGACCAAGAAAATCTCCATTTCTTCCATCATCGAAGATGATAGTGTGGTGAATCAAGTGATGCTTGAAGACTCGATGACTCTTCTAAGAAGAGGACTTCAAACTCAAACCTTCATCTTCTAACCCCAACCAAGACCTCGAGCAAGAAACCCACCACTCCCTAGTGACGGAGGGTGGTTCTTGGTCTTAGGGCACCAAGTCATGGTGCTTCTTCACATATCGTAACCGGGAAGGAAAAGGGAAGATGGAGTAAGTTCTTTGAATGGTGGTAAGAGAAGATGGAGCACAAGAAGATTATCATATTAGCCATCTATCTTCCAATCGACTTGACTTCTTCGTTTGCATCAATCCATCCTTTCCATTTTGATCCTTAGTGCTTTGTTTGCATATGATAAATGCATATCCGACATTCAAACGATATCGACAAGGATAGTAGTAGTAGAAACCATGTATAGATGTAGTCATTAATTAGCACTTGAAGTTTCATTGTAAGTATATGGTAAAAGCTTTTTTGTTGAATGAACAATGAAATTTCAATTACTTCTTGCATCTCTATAATGATTTAGCATTTTCCTGCACAATGGTTAGAGGAAACACAGAACAACTAGCAGTGGATAGACCAACTCTATCAGTGGTTAGAAGCAACACTATCAGTGGTTAGAAGCAACACTATCAGTGGATATAAAAGAGATAGCAATACTTAAGATTACATAATAACAGTCCAATACTTTTACAAGCTTGTACAAAACAATTTGAGAATTTTAGAGAATAAGCATTCCAATACTAACAACAAGATACTGAAACCTCCCCACATCAAAAGCTTTTGTGAGAAGATCAGCAACATTGAAATCGGTATGGATTTTACCATTTGAATCAACCTTTTCTCATTACAATCTCTAATAAAATGATGTCTTATCTCAATATGTTTAGTTCTAGAATGTAAAAGCAGGATTTTGATAATGCAAATTGTCTTGTTATTATCAATGTAAATCTTAGTATGCATAAAATTGTACCCAAAATCCGACAATTGATTACGAATCCATAGAACTTGACCACGACAACTAGCGGCGACCACATATTCACCTCGGTTGTAGAATTTGCCACAATAGTTTGCTTTTACTTTGCCAAGAAATTGTCTGCTTCCCAGGCGACATCCTCCGGTGGTAGACTTCTATCGGACTAGCTCCGGCATAGTCACTTTGTCGATGTAGGCCACCAAATCAAAGGAGAATCCTTAGAGTACCAAAGGCCCAATTTAGGATGACCTTTCAAATACCTAAAGATCCTCTTACTGACATTCATGTGTGAGGTATTGGGTGTTACTTGAAATCTTGCACACACACATCACGAGAACATAATGTCGGCCTAGATGCGATCGGATACATCAAAGATCCAATCATGGATCATGCAACTTCAAATCAACTTTGGGACTCCCATCATCGGTAGCATAGGTTTACGAGTCTCCATAGGTGTACTTGCACTTTTACATCTTGAAACCCAAATTTCTTCAACACATCTGCTACATACTTGTCTTGACTAATGAAAATACCATCGGTCCTTTGTTGAACACAGTAGCCCCAAAAGAAAGTGAGTTCTCCCATAGAACTCATCGAAACTTATCATGCATAAGTTTCTCAAAATCTCTGCATAGCTCCTTGTTAGTAGACCCAAAGATGATGTCATCTACATAAACTGAACAAGTAAAATATCATCTTTGTGCTTTCTAATGAACAAAGTTTTATCAATCGGTCCTCTCTTAAACCCATTGTCCATCAAATAAGTAGATAGGCATTCATACCATGCCCTAGGAGCTGATCGATCCATACATAGCCTTCCTCACCTGTAAACCTTGTCGGGATGATCGGGATCTTCAAAACCGGGAGGTTGACAAACATATACCTCCTCATCAATAGTGCCATATAAAATGCACTTTTAACATCCATTTGATACACAACAAAATTCTTGAATGAAGCATAAGCCAAAAACAATCTTATAGCCTCTATCCTTGCAAGCGGTGCAAATACTTCATCATAGTCCAAACCTTGGTTTGTGTGTATCCTTGAGCAACCAATCTTGACTTGTTCCTCACTACAATTCCTCTTTCATCCCTTTTGTTTACGAATACCCATTTAGTTCCAATAGCCCTCTTCCCATTTGGAAGATCAACCAATGTCAAACTTCTTGAAGTTTGAGCTGAAAAAGCTCCTCTTGCATTGATTCTACCCATCCTTCTTACATTAAAGCTTCTTCTATTCTCTTGGGCTCCTTTTGAGACGAGAAAACAAGCAAACAAGCAATTTTGCGAGATCTTTATATTTGTTTCTTTTGTGAAGAGATCTTGCAAAGAACCCATGTTCGAGAAAGGGTTACGAATTCTTTACCACCTTCTTGTTTGAGCTGGAGTATTCAAATTTCAAGAATCATTCCTTGGGATGAATCTTGTGAATTACGGTAGAAGTAATTGGACTTTCATTTATAACGATGTCCAAATTAGTCAAATTAGCATTGAAGAATTCATCCATGTCTTCATCATCGGTAGGAGTATCCATCTCTATTAAGTCGGGCATATCGGGATCATGTGGATACTCCTCATCACCAAATAGTGGCTTTGGATAAGGTCCAAAGAAAGTACTATCATCGATGCTTGTGGCGAATTGCACTTGAACTATCGGTGGTAGAAGATGGCTTGTCGGCATTCTGGATGGCTATCGGCACTTACGGTGAAGCTTAGCGATTGCTTGCGGCCCTTTTTCTTCTTTTCAATTTCTTCTACCGACCTTTGAGTTATCTTGTACCAACTCATCTTTATCTTGATGATGATCAACTTTGCCTCGATATTATGTATATCATCATCGGAGGGACCTTGCTTGTGAATGATGGAAGGAGCAGAACCGGTTTCCACTTTTCAACCAAATAGAACTACATTGGAGAATCGGCTTCCTTTGAAGATTTATCTACTTGAGAATCCTTTTGTATACACGCATCGGCATTAGTGGAAGTTCACGCAATGATAGGCTCATAATTCATAGATTTGGTTAGCATATCAATGTTAAACAACCGATCTGGTCCTTTGGTCTCAACACTAGGAGTCTTTTCCTTTGAATTGAACATGTAGGTTCTCTTCAACAATTCTAGTCCTCTATTGTATACTCTAAAGGCTTTACTATTAGTGGAATAGCCTAAAAGTATCCATCATCGCTTTTCTTGAAACTTGCCTAGGTAGTCTATGGTATTCAAAATGGTAGCAGGACACCCAAAGGTTTTAGGAATGCAATCATTGGCTTCCTACCATGTAACGACTCATAGGGGTCTTGTTATGAGGCTTCACTACCTTACTTACATTTTGCACATAACATGCAATTCCTCGACTTGACCCAAAGGTAGTTGGTAACTTAGATTCGACAACATAGTCCTAGCGACCTCAATTAGTGTTCTATTTTTCCTCTCGGCTACACCATTACATTGTGGTGTTCTAGCAACACTAAAGCGTCTTTCAATACCTTTAGCTACAGGCGATTCATCACATCATTCTTAAACTCGGTTCCATTATCACATCGATTACTTTGACCTTATGACTTACTAGATTTTCTATCTTAGTAATGAAACTCTTAAGAATCTCACTAGTCTCACTCTTAGTAGCCAAAAGTATACCCAAGAAAATCTACTATAATCATCGGTGATAACTAGGCAATCACTTATGGTTCAAGCTTCTAACAAAGGTTGGTCCAAATAAGTCCATATGAAGCATAAGCGATGGTTGTGTTATGGTGTTTCTGATTTTGGTCTTACAAGAGGCTCTATGTTGTTTTCCTTTTGACGAGCCACACAGTTCCTTACACTCAAAAACCTTTGAAGGTAACCCTCTCACTAAGTTTCCTTTTACCGGTTTATTGATTGTTTTGTAATTTAGATGACCTAGCCTTCTATGCCACAATATTGACTCATCAACGGATGCTTTAGCAAACAAACATAAGGACCTATTAGGAAGAACATTTTTAAGATCAAAACAGTATATATATTTTCCTTCCTAGGTACCCTAAGTTGTATAAACTTCTCATCGGGCATCTTAAACTCGGGAGATAACACCACACTCGGTTTCCCAAAAAGTACCCAGTTTTCTTATCACACATTTGAGAAACTTGAATAAATTGTACTTTAGTCCACATACCAAATAGACCTTTTCAAAGTCTAGCTTCCTGTTACGATTGTGCCTCTGCCAAGTATCTTTCCTCCCTTTGGATCATTGCCAAATGCCACATATCCTCCATCATAAGCTTCAAAATCTTCCAAATTGCTTCCATCCCAAGTCATGTGCCCGGAGCAACCACTATCAAAAACTCCTTTATCTTTTAGCTCGGTTTGAAGATTGCCACACATAAGATTTCAAAGATTAGTTCCTCTTGTGGACCCAGTCGATCTTGACTTGGGTGCATACTAATGCATCAAAATATTCAAATTTTGTTAGGTCCATTGATGCACATTGACATATGGTAAAACCTTTGTCTTAGGCTTCCATTGCCAACTTCTTTGAGGCCTTATGACATAAAATGATTTCCAACCAACATATCGGTTATCACCTTTGGAATTTTAAAACTTCTTTTGAATCGGTGGTGATTTTGGCTTATCGGTGGTTTGACCTTTGCTTAGCCGTGTTTACATTTTGCTTAGCGATGGTTGGAACCCATTTATGTGAAGCGGTGACAATAGATTTTGTATTCCCATTCCTCATCGACCTTTGCTCTTGGAATCATATTCTTGTTAGGATGAGGGTGTGTTTTATTTGAAAAGTTTTATGATTTACCCTCCTCCAATGATTCCAAACTTGTGGTGCATTTTTATTACAATTCCTCTGTAAATGTTCAAAACTACCACACACAAAACAAGCCTTATTAACACATTGAAACTCATCACCTAATCATTAGAAATTAGACCATTTAAGCTTCTTTGATTTCCCTAGGTTTAAATTGTTTCATCATTCCTAGGAATTTCTCTGTACTCTACAACTTTCTTGGTAACTTTAGCTCCAAATCTAGGTGCAGGGTTGACTTGCTTAGAATCAACTTTCTTAGGCTGGCTCTATCTTTTCGGACTTAGTTGATTCGGTACTAACATCCTCGAATCGATTCCCAATCTTCAATTATGGGAGCACGGATAACTTATCGAACTTATCTTAGGTAATTCGGTCTTATTTACTTCTTCAACGGGTTTATTAAAAGCGAATTCACTACTAAATGAGCGAGTTCTTTAGCGGTGGTGCATGTTTCATTAAAGGGGTGGTGGCATATCATTGTATCCTAAACCGTACCATCTCTAAGCAGTTTTGGCCAATTGGTTTCATACAAGATCGAAGCATATTGTAATTTAGCAACCCTAACAACATGTTTTCTTTTTCCTCTAGGGCCTTAACTTTTACACTTTACATACGCTAGTTTATCTTTAAGCATTTTAATCTCTCTGTTTTTAAGATCAATTTCACCACCTAGTATATTGATCTTTTCTACATACTCAAATTCACATTTAATACAGAATTTTAGCCTCTCTTCCATACCCTCTAATCCAACTTTATATCCTAAGTTATCTAGAGTCAATCTCTCTACTTCTTTTCTCAAACTCTCAGTGATAGCCTTTTGAGACTCTAAGTTATCAGCACATGATTTAAAAGAACAAGTAGATGTTTTAGAATCATTGGATACCTCAGAATCTGAACCAGAAGATGAAGCATAGGCCATTAGAGCAAAGTTATGCTCTTTTGAAGCTTCACTAGCAAGAAAAGCGCATTTGGACCTTCTTCAATTTGATCACTCAATCATAATCACCAAGTCCATCACGAGCAACCAAAGTGAAGTAATAGTAGGCTCTTGATTGTCTTCTTAATGCCCTCAAGTCTTTTAGGAGCTCGACATTCCCTAGCAAAATGACCTTTCTTCTTGCGGTTAAAGCACTCCATCTTGCTTTTGTCGAATCCACTCTCCTTTGACCATCATACCTAACATGTCTTCCAGTCCTCCTCGAAACTTCCTTGCTTGGAGAGTCGGCATTGCCATTTGCCATTGAAGATTAATTTCATCAAGATCATCGGGATCAATTTGATCTAGATCTTGATTCAAAACATCAACACTAGTAGTTAAATCGTGAGAAAAGCACAAATTGCACCATCAACGACATTATCACTAACGGTGGTATTGTTTGCAATAGCCGTGGTTATACCATAGGCGTGATGGATACATCTTGTGAGCTTTTGTGATTTGTGGATACAAAAGCAATGTTTTGATTAGAAGAAGGCGAATTAGAAAAGGTATTCTCGGACTCATAGACCTTCAAGTTATTGAAGAGATTGTCTAGAGTCATTGTAGGAAAGTCCGTCATGTTTCTCCACACAATGGTATGAATAGCCCAATCGGATGATAAGCTCCTTATGAACTTCAAATTAATGTCTTCTTGAAGGAACTTGTAACCCACTGCCTTGATTGGTGATGAGTTTTGAAGCCTATTATATGTACCATCAATCTTTTCTCCACTTTGAGCGGTGAAGGTTTCAAGCGATGCTTAAGCATGTTCATTCTTGACTTCTTGGTGGCTTCATTACCGTGAACCTTAATTCAAGAGCATCCAATAGTTCTTTAGCGAATCATCTTGATCAAAGTCTAATGCATACTCATTAGGTATTCCCATGGAGAGAATACTGTGAGCTTTGATCTCCATCTTCCTCTTAGCTTTATCGGGTTCACTTATAATAGCAATCTCCTTACCATCCTCACCCTTCAAAGGAAGAGTCTCCATTTTCAACAACATCCCATAGAGCATAATCAATCATGCGAATGTATTGCCTCATTCGCATCCTCCAGTTGATATTCACCATGTTTGAGCATGGGAACCTTAAAGCGATCACCATATGAGTTTCTTGGACATCTTAACTTCCTTGAGTACAAATTAACGAGACTTCTTCTTGATAGCGGTTTCTAGATCACAAGCTCGATACCACTTGTTGATCCCGGTTGAGCAAGCGATCTAATATAAAGCCGACTTGAACAAAAACTTATCAAGTATTACGCGAATTTAACACTTGATCTTAAGAAGAAGAACAATTAACATTCAACACCTCAATATTATTTATTAATCTGAATACTCTTACAGTATTAGGGTTTTGCAACCTTGAAGTGTATCGACCTTAGATATAAAACATCGTATATCTAACCTAGCCTAGGACCTCCTTTTATAGGCTAAGGAGTCCTATACAATATACAATCGTAACCTACAAGATAAATATCTTTTCCATATTTATCGATACAATAAACTAACCGACTATATAAAACTAGCGATTGCTTACAATATACTATCGTGATTACTCAATACTACTAGCGCGGTTATCTTCATCGGTGGTTACACTTCTTGATCCGTGGTTATCTTCAAGCTTGTCCGTGGTTCCATTACTTAAAGTAATTCATCATACAAGGAACCTAAAACCCAACGGAATACGTGTGATACGGTTGGGAAGACTGCGAGAAATCCATGTTAGGATAATACGTCGACCCGCTTGGTTCTTGGTGAAAACCTGTATTAGAACGATACGGTGGGATAAATGGACGATTAACGCTAAATGGGTTTTGATTTTGATTCGATTGTGGTAGTCGTGTTGGATATAAAAGCGGGTGCGCGAAAGCGAATACCCCGATTTTGTGGTGGTGTTATGCCGTTTAATTCGAAATTGTTTTCCGGCGAAAAATTCAAATTCGGGGCATTTTTGGGTAGTCGGGATCGTCGGTTTTTTGATGTGGGAGTATTTTTTTTTTTATTATTATTATTTTTTATATAATTAATATGGATGAGAAGTTGTGTGAATTGTGTGTTTAGAAGTGTGTTTTGAGGTTGGTATTTATAAGGTTGTAAAGTGGTAAAGTTTAAAAAAAGTTTTTTTTTTTTTTTTTTTTTTTTTTTAATATTCAAGCGGTAACTTTTTTGGATTGTTGTGATGTTTCAAGTCGGTCATAATTTAGACGGTAGCCTTTTTTTTTTTTTTTTGTCGACCGATTTTTGACCCTCATCACATAGGGCTCGACCGATGTGAATATCGGCCACCTTTGAAGATCGACCGTTGTTTTCAGGGCCACCCAGCCTTATAGACCTTCATATTTTTAAGTTACAATGCCTTAAATCGTTTAGACATGAAGTCAATTATGAGATAATAATAAGGGTTATTTTCTTAGTGCATATTTCTATTCGTGAGACCTAGAATTATAATCTTTCGATGTTACGTAAATCGTTTTTATCTAATCATGATTTGCCAAAATGATATCAACTTTATGTGTAACATTTTAACATTGTAAATAACTGATTAATTAATTAACTTGATTACTAAGTATTACTAGTATTTGTGCAAAAAGGCTTTCTTTTTTCTAAATAGAAAGACATGGATAATACAGTCATATGAATATGGATACTATTATAAAGAACATAATAAAAGGTAGGGTATGCTTCTTTTAGAAATAAAAAACATTAGAACCAGTTCGTGCAAATGGAACACACCATGTTAGTTGCATGATAATGGTACAATGACAAAAGTGATAGAAGACTTTAGAGGGTGCCTTGGAAGAATTATTGTCTTTATAAAAGTTATATAATCCTAAAATTGATTTTTAAATTGGTTTGCTTGAAACCAAAGGAAAACCATGACATGACTTCAAGGGTCGGTTTTAAGAACACAATAGCAGGCTGTAAACCCGATCGATTTGTAGACCTACACCACAAGCAAACTTGTTAAAGACATCCATTTGCAAGGAAACTTAACCTCATTTTCGGTTAATCTGTCCCAAGTCTATTATAAAACACACGTTTAATCCATATTTTGTTAATAAACACTGTTCAAGAATAAATAGTTTTGTGAGCGTTAAGTTTAATTACACCAGAAGAAAAACAATAATGAGGCCGAGAGATGACGGAGTTAATCATAATAGGCCACGACGAACCATTGCTGGCCGTGTTTATGAAAAGTTCAAGCCTATTCATGAGTGGAGACGAGAAGATGATCATGACAATCTGCTTCTTTATCTTCCCGGTAAACTTAGTTTCACATTCTAAATGTAGTTTATGTTACAAAGGTCAAATAAATTTATTAATTAAGTTATGTTTAAGCCTAATTATTCTAAGTTTTGAGTTTTTGACCATCACAATTCTGAATTTTTAAGGGACGATTTTTCTTATTCGTGTGATAATATGTCACCTTAATTTACCGAAAAAAGAGATAACAAAAGTTGGCCGTTTAATATTTGTCCATATTACTGTAAAGTATTTCTAAGCTTTATATTTAAAAAAATTGGGTTATGGTTTTGTTAGCAGAGAATATTTTTCAAAATGTGTATGCACATATTTGATTGCTTTTTACTTCGTATTTGTTATGTAGGATTCCGAAAGGGTTTCCTCAAGGTTACGACTGAAGATCCAAACATCCTTCAAGTGCGTGGAGAACGTCTTCTTGTAGGAAACAAATGGAATCGGTTTCATGAATATTTCAAAGTTCCTAACACTTGTAAAATGAGCGAAATTCGGGCCAAATTCAATGGCGGAATTCTCACCATTACAATGCCTAAGAAGATTGTCAATGCACCCATAACAACCACCCCTCCTAAAGTCCAAGAACCAATGCAAAGAACCACACAAGACACAAGCTCATCAAAGCCTAGTTCTTCAACTTCAAACACCACTCTCGCGCCACAACCACTACCACAAATAAACAATATCGATCAAGGAAAAAATGATGTTACGTCTTTAGATCGAGTTGAGGAAAATGGGCCATTGAATGAGAAGATCACAACGACAAACATAGATGCGAAGTTTAACAAGAGAAAAAGAAAGGTGGTAGTGGCAGCTGTGGTGGTGGGCATTGTGGTTCTTGGAGTTTATGGTTATTATGCTAATAAAACTTTATGCAAATGGCAGTATGAAATAGCAACATAGCTTATATATATAGTTATATAGAGCCATGCATAATCGACATGAAATAGTATGCTAACAAATTATGTGAACGTATGTTGCTATGGTTAGAATATATATATTGTTACACCATGTTACAATGATTAGTAAATTACAAAATATCTTGATATTACGAAGAGTAAATTGCAAAACCGTCTACGTGGTTGTTCAAGTTACAAGCGCAATACTTATAATTTCAAATTCAAAAGTACAAATGTAGACTTTGTGAGTAACTTTCAGTTAACTTTTCGTCCGTGACCAAATGAAATGACTGAAATAGCCTTATTCAACCTTCTACCCAACTAAGGAATTTTAGTCATTTCATTTGGCCATGAATGAAAAGTGAACCAAAAATTCTTCAAAAACATGTACTTTTAGTTACTGGGACTACACCTTTGACCTGAATATATAAACCCAGACGAGTTTTGCATATTATTACACTGCTTCGAATGAGCAACAAAAAGATTTATCTTTGTTTTCGGCAATGATCACTCTTCTTAAGGGTTTTCTTTTGTTTTCATAGTCAATTAATGGAGTCGAACAAAACATTCCTACCACATGGTGATGGCTTGAAAAACGTCCCTTCCATTTAGGTTATTAAAAAAATTGATGTTTTTTTATTATTTTATTTTTATAACGATAAATCGATCTCGCATGTCATATTAAACCCACAACCATTTGGTTGAGGATTTTCATATGACGTGGTATCCAAGTGAAATTTGGTAAAACAACAAAATTAAAAATAAAAATAAAACTATACAAAGCGTAAACATATTGTCTTATATATTTTGGGGCAATCCCGTATTTCTCCAATAAAAACAGCAAAATTCCATATTTCCTCAAACATGCATCAAAATCATTGCATATTGTGGTAAATATGACATTTTAAAATTTATGTTGGAGAAATATGAAATTATTATATTTTACCTCAACATTGGCAAAAAAAAAGATGTAAACAAATAACTTGACATGTTTTACATCTAACGGTTTAAGTTCAAAATTTACATAGGTGTGGTTCTTCACACAATGCAAAAGACTAAGGGGTGTTTGGCTAAGTTGATGAATTAGGCTTATGCTTATATTATATAAATGGTTTATGACTTATATATCACTAGCCTCAGGCCCGGCCATTGGCCGGCTAGCATTAAGTCTTTTTATTAAACATAAATGTAGTACAAAAGATGATTTAAAATATAAACTCCGTAAATGACATAATGTTTAAAGATAAATAGTTAACGTAAAATGTCATTTGTAAATAATCCGGAATCAGCATAACTAACTGGAGTGTATTGTTTAAAATTTCAAAAGCTAAATAAATAATCCGGAATCAACATAACTAACTTGAGTGAATACTCGAACACTTATTGCTTGGCATATTAATTGTCTCTTGTTCTTTCAAGCTACCTTTGTTGCTCGCAAGATACATTGATAAAAATACATGTTAGTACATTGTATAGTTTATATAAATTATATACACCTACAACACCACATTCATTCCATCAAAGTTTATACCAACTTCAATGAGAATCATACCAAAAATTCATGTATCAAGGCATTGAATCGATTTGAGCACCACTTTGCCCATGGATAACATAAACTATACCTCTCTTCAACTACCATTAAAGCAAAGTTCGGATGACGATGCTTGACTTTCGAATTCAAAACACCATCATTCTATCTTTCTAATGAAGATTGTCATGCTTGCATATTATGAATGTTTCTTTCTACAGCTTGTAAAGGCCACATAAATGGATTTACTAATGGTCATAACACAAGTTGTCAAATAGCTGAATAAGACATGAAAACTCACAACAAAAACCAATTGCAATTTTCAAACCATTGTTTGCTCCTGTAGTCTTCCTCATTCTTAATTGATTAATTTGAGTGTCCCGTCTTTGTTTTAGCATCATAAGTTCTTGCATCGTGCCACCTGGTGCAACCACAAAGTGTACGATATCAAAAGCATTAGGAAAAAAATCAATATAAGAAACAAAAAATGGAAAAGGGGAGTGTTTAATGTATCCCGTCTAACACTAATTTATGTGTTTATTAAGAACATATAAAGTATCAGTAAGCCTATTAACCCATACATACCTAACTATACGACACAAATGAGGCTTATTTCATTAAGTTTTGATTATTAAGTGGGCCAAAATTTTCAGAGGTTAAGCACTTTTAATATTTGATAATATGTATGTACGAATACCGGAGTGATGTGATAAATGGAAAGATAAAAAGTGATACGTACACTAACCGGGAAATACACAAATAATATCATAAACTTCATCTCAAGGACTGGATACTCTTGACTCCCCTAGTGTAAATTCTTGACTCGTTGGCAGTCATCCACAAGTGAGAGATTAAGTAATCATGTACCTGTATATGACGTAACCTGATTAGAGTGAGTCGAACTTGCTCAATACCATTTTTGTGAACACCAAAGAAGTTCATTTTCTTACTCTTTTAAAATGGTATGTACATTTTTTACGAATGTTTATTCGAAAACCAACCAATGTCCATTACGGTTGTCATTGTTTAAGGGTGTTTAAGACTCTAATTATTGTCGTGGATTATTTCACACTGCTTATTCATACAACTTATCTCAGTTACAAATAAATATGCAGTTTAGTCTGAAACACCCTTATTAAAACAATATGTTGTATCAAAAGCAATCCCAAACACCGCTAATTGTTTGGTACATTATGAACATTTACACATTTAAATGTAAAACAATCCCAAAACCAGAAAAGTAGAATAGATTTTGTTGCGGCTAGTGTCTACAACAGGGAAAAACTGGAGCTGACTAAACTGAAACGGAAAATTGAAATATTGAAATGAAACAATCTATCTTCGCATGTCTCTCGACCACCTTTCTTGATACATCTACAACAACAAAAACAGTAACACCAAAATTAGCTTCAAGAAACATAAAAAAGGTTTCTTAAAAATGAGTAATAAACTAATCCAAACGTCATCTACATTTTTAGAGACCTAACAACAACTAAAGTTGATGTTGTGGATGAAATAAGCCATACCTTTTATGATGTTAATACATTCGCTATAGTCAAAACGGCATCCCCTAATCATCTATGAACGTTCCTTAGCCTTGCATATTGGTTTTTGGAAATCCTGGGGACATGTAGAAAGACTTTTAGTACTTAAAATATAGTTGTGCGTACGTACATCTTTCATGCGGATTATGTATAATTCCCATGCCACTCAAGGAACCTGAAAATTAGTTAATATTGGTTATGTCCCTATCCGAACACTTAATTTAGGTGCTACATGAATAAATTTTATCAATGTCTATATCCACCTTATTGTCAAGTTCCAGGATTAGAAGTATGTGTACGAATAATTTTTATAACATTCTTGATCTGTTCCAATAAATAGTATGTGTACAAATTAGGATCAGAATAGAGTTGTTCAACGCAACCAATCAGAAAGTACTTGTTTTAGAAAGAGATTTTGGATAAATCGCGAGCCTAACTAAAACCTAAAAAGTTCGCACAAATTAGTTTAGGTGTCTATGAATTCCTTATATGGCTAAAAAATTTTGTAAATGCATATTTATTTCATCATCAATAAAACAAAAACTATGATCAAAATCCTACCTTGTCATTCCAATGTAGGCACCGTTATATTAGCATAAACAATAAGCAAATCCTAAACCCCTCTTCGCTGCAACTACCTTCTGCAAGTCGGTACCAAACGGTCTGCTGCAACAACCAAACCCCTTTGCTGCAGCAGTACACCACGATCCAAAACGCCACTTTTGACATAACCAAATACAGATTATGCACTACACAAACAACCAAATAAATTGTTACATTGATCAAAATATTTCAAATTCTTGTTCACATAGTGGAACACATTAATTGGATGGGCTCATCTATATTTTAACATAATCTTGTTTCCATTTACCGGCTGTAACAAATATTAATCCAATATTTTTTACATGTTTGGACAGTAAATACTGCCACCATAATTACATCAATGTTTTCTCGATAAACAGCTTCAAACAAACCTTTCTTCAAGCATTCAAGCTCCAAAGTACACATAAAGACCATCAATTCGAAGAAAACCTCAATTCAAAAACCAAAAAATCAAAATCGAAAATTGGTTAATTCAGAAAACCATCAATTCGATTTTCTAGTTTGATTTTGATTGTAACGATTATTATGTTTGTTACAATATTTGAGTGGATTGATTTCTAGAAGTATGCTTTTCGACTCGGTAATAAAATTGGGGGCATGAATTGATTTAGGGTGAATTAATTTTCGGGGTATGAATTGATTTGGATTTAATGGTTTTGTTGAAACTTGGCTTAGGGTAAATTAAATTGCATCGGTTATGAATTGTTTTTTGTTAAACTGATTTGGGGAAAACTATTTTGGGAGCATTTATGAAGGAAGCGAAAATGTTGGAGCTAAAATGATTTTGGTTCATTGGATTGAAATAAATGCCAGGTGTCATTTTTTAAGAGTTTTGGGTGGAGACTTTCCCAAAGCAAACCTAGTTTTATATAGTGTAGGATGAGCTCATAAGCACTTAAATGTTTGGCTTAGTTTATCATAATTAATAAGATAAAACTAGCAGGGTACCCGCTCGTTGCGGCGGCGGATACTCTGAAATAAAAATTATCGGTGAATCATGTATTTTAGTTTATTATGTTTTTTTTACAATAAATTTACGGACTTGAATATTTGTATAATTTGCTTTATTATTTGTATTAGCGACATTTAATGCAGGAATTGTATTTAAGTTGGTTATACAATATGTTAGATAATTTGTATTTCTTATGTAAGAGGTGTTTTAATAACTGCATTAATTGTATTTATTGGACAGTTAATTAATTGACTACATTAAATATCTTGATCACATTAATAGTACTTACTATTTTGTACATTAAGCTTTAAGACTTAAAAGTTATTTAATAGAGAAATTAATGTTAGAAAATTTGTTAAATATATATATTAGACTAAAATACACCGTTGGTCCCTAAACTTGGCAGGGTGCATCGCGATCGACCGAAACTGGCCATATTCATAGCCATAGGTCCAAAACATGGCCATTAAATGCGGATTAGTCCTTTGACCAAGTCAAAGTCGATTTTTGTTTTGTAGTCGAGGGTATTTTAGTCCATACACATTTATACTTTTATAACACATTTATGTTTTACCCTTCATATTTCATCCTCTTCATCATCTACCAAATCATTCATCTCCCAACATTCATCATTCATCTCCCCAACATTCATCATTCATCTCCCTTACGCACAACATTGAACACGATGCCATTAATTAATCATTCTTGATCATCTGCGGCGGAAGATCACCTTCAAACCGATAATGCTTGTAAGACCCTTGGTTGAGGTGCTAAATCAAGGTTCTATCCATAACCCTCGAGTTCGATGATGTGGCATTGCCATGTTCATTTGGAACCAAAATCCAAGTTTTGAAACAAAGTTAATAAATTGATCATGTTCTTGTAGAAGGCCCTCCGGATCTTGTACAAGTACATAACTCTGCGGTCTTGGATTCGATGTCGTTCCATCCTATGTGTTATGGTTGAGTAGAATGTTTCTCTGTTAAGTCCTTTGGCGCGGGAGGCGCATTAAAGCTGGACCATGTTGGCTAGCCCATGAGTAGTTGTAGCTAATCTTTGTTCTTCTTCTCTCGAGAGTCAAGCGATACGCGGTTAAAATTTGCAAAACACTCATCAAGGACATTTACGATCCCACAAATTGGCTTTATTGGTGAAAGCTTCTCCACGTCGTTCTTGCCTTGGTTTGCGATTTTTGTAGCTCTAAGTAAGATGGATTACAGATAATTTTAGAAATCTTGGATCAAAACACGTAAAAATAGTTAAATCACCAAAGTTTGTTCTAAAGACTAACGTTTGGATACAAAATAAGAGCTTGTCTTGCATTTGCAAACCTAGTAGCCATATTTTTAATCGATTACTAGATATCAAACCGACCGTAACTTTTTGAGATGCTTGCTTCTAACAATGAGGACATTTTCGTAATAAATAATTGTGACACCTCTTTGAGCCAAGATAGCGGGCATAACAATAGTCACAATACCACTTTGAGCGGGTTGCTTTGCAAGTCCTCCTCATGGGAAGCCAAGTCCCAAGACACCTTGTATCGATTATATCATCTCCTTTTCGATTATATAAGCAAGGCGCAAAGAGAGAATGTTACCTTTGTGAAAAAATAAAAAATCTATCAAAAGTTAGACTAGTATAAATATCTTTGCTTCTATGTCACATCCTAGCATAAATTGTCATGTTGGGAGTAAGTGACCCGAATTAATGACACAGCCTTAGCGACAAAGTTGCCGCCATATGCTCTTCTGACTTCTTTTAGCCCAAGTAGCGGGGATGGGATACGAGAATGAGGCGACTTAATCTCGATGAAAGCGACTCAGGTGTACGCCATTCCATGACTCTATTCATGTTGCAAGAGTAGCAGTCTTTGTTACAAGACCACACCTTAAATAGTCTTTGCAAGGATAGTTGCGGTCATCACAAACATCCAGCAACATGATTATAAAAGATAAGACCAATAAAGGACGGGCTAAAGCTTGTGCAAAAGACGGGTTTTATGTACATACTTCCAATGGTGTCGTTGACATTTTATTGACATAACAGAATTTCCATACTTGTTTACTACAGTAAACTACATGGGTTGGTTTGTGTTAGCCAACACATATGGTTATTTTGATCTTTGACCTTAAAAGTCATATTTGTAGCCCCTAACTTGGAAACTAGTTGTCATCGTTACATTGCCATTAACAGACGTTAAATCCGACAAGTTGTTTGTCCTGGTTGTGGTGTCTTTATGCAAGATAATAAATCAGCTATGTAATACTGTGCAACATGCTGATAGATAACTAAATAATCTGGGGAGATGAATGATGAATGTTGGGGAGATGAATGATTTGGGTAGATGATGAAGAGGATGAAAGATGAAGGGGTAAAATATAAATGTGTTATAAAAGTATAAATGTGTATGGACTAAAATACCTCGACTACAAAACAAAAATCGAGACTTTGACTTGGTCAAAGGACTAATCTGCATTTAATGGCCATGTTTTGGACCTATGGCGATGAATATGGCGATTTGGTCGATCGCGATGCACCACCGCAAGTTTAGGGACCAACGGTGTATTTTAGTCTATATATTAAAAGTCTCTTCTTGGAAAATAATATGTTATGAATTGAATACATCGCGTACTTTCTATTTCTTAGTTCTGTTAGGAATTAGAAATTCCAGTATTAAAGAGTCGGTCACTTCAAGTATATGTAATCGTTAAGCTCGTAGTCATAGTTATTTTATGTTAAGTAGTATTTAGTTAAGTAACACCGTGGAGGACGGACGGGTCTTTACCAGCTGTATGCACGATCCAGACCCGTTGTGTGGCGTTTTATTGTAAGACTATAAATACTCTCTACCTTCTAAGGTAGAGAGTTGGAGCTCATAATAATATTTTCTTTCTCACTATAGTTCCCAACTCTTCCTTTCTCTCACTAGAACTTTCTCTCTCTAACATACTTATCGCCTACTTTGATTATGGTTTAGAGTGTTTGTGAAATCAATATCTTACAATTGGTATCGAGCCATGGTTTGATCACTCATCTTTCATGCTCTTTGTTTTGGTGGATTTCATAAGGTTTTGGGGTATTAAGGGTTTAGGAGAGTTTGATTCATTTGGACAAATTCTAGTGTTAAAGTTTGAATTTTGCTTGTACTTTTGTGTTTAGGATTATCATAGGTGTTTATGTTTTTGAATTGGAAGGCTTAAATCATTGTGGTTTGGTTGTTTTGGATTGATAAAGTGGTTATTTGTGAAAGAAGGACGAGCGAGTTGAGTCTCGGACTTGTTTTTCTTCAAAGCGAGTTGCTTTGTTATTTGATCGAGTTGGTACATGCGACTTAGTTTGTTTAGCGAGTTGATCTTTATCGACTTGGGTTCTAAGCGAGTTGTTTCTTTAAGCGACTTGAGATCTAAGCGACTTAGCTATTTAGCGGTTATAACGCTAGTGAGTTAATTTAAGCGACTTAGTGTTCAAGCGAGTTGATTGTGTTGCAGTTGATACTAAGCGAGTTGGCTATTTAGCGACTTGATTCATTAAGCGAGTTGATTGTGTTGCGAGTTGATGCTAATGCGACTTGGCTATTTAGCGAGTTGACTACTTAAGCGAGTTGTGTGTTTAGCTACTTGTTCATTTAGACTTGTTACTTCTTTGTGATACATTCTTACGGTTGTTCTTTTGGTTTAGTAAAATCCGTGAAAGAATCAATTTCCGGTTTAATCAAAGAATAGTAAAATCCGTAGAATTTGTTATCATGGCAAACATCGTTCCTACCGATGTGCTTCGTCGATGGCGAGGATGTTCAAGTTCTTGGCTCGGATACTCGTCCACCCATGCTTATGAGCGACTATGACTCTTGGGCTCAACGAATCAGTTATCTTGTCTTGGAAAAGAAAATGGGTTAACATTCTCAAATCCATTGATGAAGGACCTTACCGAGTTGAGACTACTAGAGATGTACTTGATCTTCTTTGAAGATGGAACTACGATTTACGGAATGGACGGACCAAAGATGTATGATGAGCTTGATAAGGAGAAAAGAGATTCGATGTAGATATCCGAGCTTCCAACATTATCTTGCAAGGTCTACCAAAGGACATCTACAAGCTTATCAATCACAACACCGAGGCAAAAGTCGTATGGGATAATGTCAAAATGCTTCTTTACGGTTCGAGCTAGCTGTTGAAGATCGAGAATCACGGTGTATGATGAATTTGAGCACTTCAAGATGAAACCAGATGAAAGTGTCTATGAGTACTATGTGAGATTTCATAAGGCGGTGAATGACATGAGGAACACCGAATGACTATGCCTAACATTCAATTTGAACTCAAAGTTTGTAAACAACATGAATCTGAATGGCACAAATTTGTTATACGTGAAGCTCACTAAAGGATTGAAGAATACGAATTATGAGCAACTCTATGCCTTCCTTCTTCAAAATGAGAGGCATGCCATGTTTGAAAAGAGGATTCTAGATCGGTTCAAAGCTCGGGGAGAAGCAAGTTCAACAAATGATTCAGCGCCTTTTACTCAAAGCAACAAAAGTGGCTTTTAGGACCCTTTGTGTGGGACGGTATGATAATGGAGTCCTAAAAATGCTGCTTAATAGGACATATGAGCGTTTAGGGTCCTTTTAAATATTTGCTACTTAGGCGATGTCCTAAAAGGTATATAATAGGATGGTCGATGATTTGGGGTCCTATTATCATATAACTTAATATGACACTTAAAATATGAATCCTAATAAATTACCTTTATAAGACGTTTATTCATTATGGTTGTATTATAATAAACCATAATAGGACACTGAGTTTTGAGTCATAAGACATCGAGTTAGTTAAAACGCTTATTCACAAAAAGTTTTATTATAGCAAAATTTAATAGGACCTTTGACACGTGGGTATTATAACGTTAACCTTTATAGGGCGCTTATGTACAATGGTTTTATAACATCATTTTTTAAAGCGATTATTTGCAAAAGTTTTATTATAACAAAACTTAATAGGACCCTTAAAGGATGCATATTAATTATGGTTTTATTACAATACACCATAATAGGACACTTGATATATAAGTCATAAAACATTAATTATTTAAAACGCTTATTCATAACGTATTATTAAAACATAACTTAATATGACGATTGACACTTGGGTCCCATAGATTGATACACCATCATAAGACACTTGATATTTGAGTCATAAAACATCGGTTTTATGGAACACTTATTCGCAAACGTTTTTTATAAGAAAAGTGAATAGGACCCTTGACAATAGCGTCTTATAACGTTAACCTTTATAGAACGCTTATTCATAATGGTTTGTTTATGATACACCACAATATGGCACATCTTTTTAGAGTCGTAAAACATCCGCTTTTATAACGCTTATTCGGTTTTATAGAACGCTTAATTGCAAAAGTTTTATTTGAAAAAAATTAACGGGACCCTTGACAACTGTGTCTTTTAACATTAACCTTTATAGTACGCTTATTTGTTGTGGTTTTATTATCCTAGGCCATAATAGAACACTCCTTTATTTGAGTCATAAAACATCGCTTTTTAGAGCGCTTATTTACAAAAGTTTTATTTAAACATTAGTTAGTATGACACTTGACATCAAAGAATGATGGCGGAAAAATCCTTTCTAAATCACAAAGTATTTTTCCAATCTCACTACAACAAAATGAGCCTAATGCAACACTTTACAAGCAACACTTGTTAAAGATGTTGCTTTTTTAACATTGGTAATAAAGCAACATTTCTAAAGTAAGTGTTGCATATTTAAATTTAAACCAACACTTTGTGTTCATGTGTTGCAAATTTTATAATATAATGCAACATTTTTAAAAAATGTTGCAATTGTTAATGCTTAAACACAACACTTTGTGTAAAGTGTTGCAAACCACCAACACCAAAATCAAACTGTGAATATCTGAACCTAAACAAAACCACATACATTTTCTTACTAACAAATGATTATTTATATGTAAGCTAAGATATAGATTCCATTAGAATTGGAGAAAACCTTTTATTGTCCGCTTCTCCACTCTTCTATTATAAGGAAATACACCAACACAAAACCACATACATGTTCTTACTACCAAATGGTTATCTTTATGGAAGCTAAGATATAAATTCCATTAGAATTGTAGAAAACATTTCCACTATTCATTGTGAGGAAATCAGCTGCCAGCCAAACAAGATATTAGTATTTCCAGAAAGGAGGCCACTTGCAGAATCTTTCGTAAGTACCCATTAGTCATATTCACCAACCTTTTTAGTATCTTCGCTTGTATCGTATTTTGTGCAGTTAATACTTTTTATGGAGGACTTAGCAACTCACTGTGACGACCTGCAGAGTCGCATGATATAATCTATCATCTTGGCATTTTGAGAAATATTATGGTTGGTTAGGACTTAGGAGTAAAACTACTACGGATGTAATTCAACTTTTAGAATAAGTGTCAAAATAAGTATGGATTAATCGTTCTACGTGATAAAAAAAATGAACTGAAAAAATTGCCAAAATATATACCGACTTCGTTTACCCTCTTTGACTCGCTGTTACTTTCAGCCTTTAGTTCAGACTTGATGTCCGAAGAAAGTGATTAGACAACAAGTCAATAATATTTTACTTTAGAACTCAGAAGCAGGTAAAAGTGATTCTTGTCCAAATACAACAAGAAAAATCCCATAAGATGGGCAATGCTAAAGGCACAACACATTTACAATAAAGAAAAACAACAAATTATAGAAAAGATATACTACTTAGCTACTGGGGTGACCTCGAAGATGAACACTAATTCAAACGCCATGTTGTAGAAGTTATAGTAGTAAATTAACAAAATAACTTCATGAAGGTGACCTATAAGCCATCTAACATTGACAAAATAAATAAAGCAACCTAGCTCAACCTTTAAAAGTCATTATTTTAGAAGGAAAGACCACTAATCACAAGAACTGGACTTTGGTTTAGGATAACATTGTAAAGAAATGGGAAGCAAAACTAGGGATGAGTTTACTTGAAATTTCGATAGACTATGCTGAAATTCCTCGATCAATCCATAACAATCACAAACAAGACCATACTTGGACATATCAACAAGTTTATGGTACTAATATTTCATTTAGACATTTAATCGATCACTTCCTATGCACAATAAACAAAATGAAACAAGCAACCGACTTTAAGTAGCAAAACCAACGGCCAATTGATAATAAACTAGTAGGAGTAAGTGGCAAACAAAATCAAACATGTATAGAATTAGCATTTTGCTTTTACCATTATTGCAAAGAAAAAAACAAAAAAGTGACAAGAAATGCTCATATACGGGATAATCACTGAGCAAGGAATGGTAAAGGAGACAGATACCTTGATACACTATGTCAAAGTTTTTTCTTTTCTTTTGGTGAATCCGGATAGAGAGGAAGTGGGAAAGAGGAAGACGGAAAACTATCACATGAAGAACTTGGCGGGAAAATTAGCGGAAGTGAAAATTCTTTCCCCAAATTACAGGTTGGTTACAACTCACAAGCTTTCTATGAGCTTGGTTTTCTAAAGCTATTTCAAAAGTCTTTCAAAAACGTTTTGCAATGTAAGTTTTCAAACCGGGTCGACCCGGCGGTTCAACAGTCGAGACCGGTGCCCGCCACAAAAAGTATCGACTCAAAAATATGGGTTTTAAGCGGGTTAACCGGTTAGACCCACAGGGTTGAAACCACGGCTGAGTTTAGTTTTTTTCAAATTTTTTTTATAAAAACCGGGTTGACCCGGCGGTCGAACCGGTTGACTCGGTCGGAAAAAAATTAATAATAATAAATGAAAAACCGGGTTGACCCAGCGGTCGAACCGATACCCGGTGACTCGACCGGGTCGATTAAAAACCCGATTTTTAAAACATTGATTGTAACATTAGACATTTCCAAAAGCTTTTTGCAATGACTTGGTGTACTCAAATATTTGATGCTTTTGTAAATGTTGTAGAGTTGAAGACATTAATTACAATCGGTTTTAATATTAAAAAGTAATATAATTAAATGCTAAAAGATTTTCAATGTCTTTGCATTGTGGATGCTCTAAGCAATAGATAATTACAATGAATGCGTCGACGATGTATAGTTTTTAATAAGATTCGGTTGCATCAATCTATGTGCGAGTATTTTGAAAAAGGGCAATTTCATATCTCTCGGAATATGAAAATTTCATATATACCAAAACTTGCTTTTAAAATATTATACATTATGTATTCAATGATGCACTTTGAATATATATGAAATTAATCATAAAGTAAGGTGATATATAAATTAATCCTATAAAAATTGTGTATCTATGAGAGTGGTTTAAGATAATAATCGTTTGTGTTGTTTGTGCGCCCCTTTTTGTTTTATGTACAAAATTATTATAACGACAATTAAACTCATAATCGGTGGTTCTTGTTTGGTTGGTTGGTGGTTTAGACCGGTCGTAATAAATGATTGACGATCTAGTCTTAGACACTTAAGACGCGTCTTTCCTTACCATAGTCCCTTTAGGACGTGTCTTCAACAACAAAATTGGAATCTTGGGTCAATGCCAATACCAAGTCGTTGGGTTGTTTATGCACAAAATAGAGGCCAACGGTCAAAAGATAGACCGTTTGGCATTTTTTTATTCTTTGATAATTTTATATATCGTCCATATAAACAATATTCCTCCATTTTTATTCACACTTCCAAAAAAATCTTTATTAATACTCTAATATTCTCGACTCAAACAATGTCTACAAAAATCCCAAAACTTGGCGCCAACAAAATGTTTCGACGGCAATTTTAATTTTGTTTGGGTCACTAGCCAACCGTTAATTTCAACGACAAATGGAAATGGAATAAAAGATGAAATAGTGACAAATGGAAATGGGAGAAAAGATGAAATAGTGTTCGTACATGACTGAGCTCTAAGGTAACTCTATGCCTTCGGGATAAGATCTTTCTCCTGAGAAGCCAATTAGCGGTTCAGTTGGTGGCTTTAGGCTCAACGTGATGTGCTCTCGAAGCTTGTTGAAGCAGTGTTCGTACATTATATTGACTGAGCTCTCACCATCCTCATATATTATACTACTTGTGTATGAGGCTATCATTGTTGTGATGACTATGGGTTCAGATGATGGTATAAAGGTATCCCATGGAATGTTTTGCGACGGGACACGTTGCCAGTCTTCAATAACCTCACAACCTCTTTTTGTGCCTGAGTGCCATGATTGGATCATGTGAACACCCTACTTGTTCTTTAGGGGTGTCTTGAATCGGTTGATTGGTGTTGTTAACATTGGGTTGTTTACCACGGTAGAAATGCTCGGGTGTCCATATAATGGAGTGATCGACTTCTAGGTGTGTGTAATGCGAAAAGAGTAAGTAGGTTGAAATGTGTTTACACGAGAACTAGCCACCCTCTTATTTTTATGAGTTGTTCCGGGTAATCCGAAACGACTATCATGACCTATATGTAATGCGCCCTCTTCCCGGCGTACACTAATACCCTTTGAGCTATTATGACCTTTGACTTCTTGAATTGGCGACTTGAAAAGTTGACCTCGAAACTTGTTGTTCGTCATGGGATCATGTGAGTCCTTTTTGGAAGAGTGTCGTATGCAAGCTGACATGGTCGTATGTGCATGCACTTCCCCTGATGTCTTCTTATGAGGTTTCTAACTGGCTGGTTGATGCGTGGGTTCGGGGTCGAAAGACTTCCTTTTCAACGACCAAGCTTTACAACCCACTAGGCAGTGTACCTATTGTGTTTTTTTAAGAATCGGTTATTTATTTATATTTTTATATTAGACACAAATATTTATAAAAACCACACCCGCTTTTACTAACTTTTTTTCTTTATACTTTTGACACTTAAACTTTTATGTTTTTTTCTTAACTATATATAAAAAGGTTTTTTTCAACTATTGCCAAATTCAAAATATTTAAGTTTTTTTAGTAAATATTTTAAAATAAAAATAATAATAAATAAATAAAATATTACCAAATAAGATATGAATTAATTTTTTTAAATGAGAAATTCTCACTAAAATTTTATTTTATTATATAAAAGATAAGCATAAACCCTATATATATTTTTAATAATAATATTATTGATATTGTTGTAGTTTATATTGTTAAGGAGTATTATTTAAAATCGTTAAAAAAACTCTATATTTATTTTTAATAATAATATTATTGATATTAGTACCACTTTTTTAAAAAAAAAACCACCTTTCAACGTTTTAACATAAAATTTTGAGTTCAAATGTCTCTTCCTCTAATTTTTCACCCAAAATCAAATAAACCCCCAAATCAAAATTTTCCCTCTTTCTCATGTTTTCCTCTTTTCACCAATCTCACTAGATCTTGCCACCTATTAACCTCCCTTCCTGTAACTATATTTTAACCGCATCACTACCTCGCTCCACCATCATCACTCTTTTCTATCGATCTCACGAATATATATATATATATATATATATATATATATATATATATATATATATATATATATATATATATATATATATATATATATATATATATATATATATATATATATATATATATATATATATATATATATATATATATTATATATACTTTATATATATATATATATATGATCTACAAGATACTATTAAAATGAATCTAAGCCATTGGATAAATTTAATTAAAGGTTAGGATTAAAAGTGCCAAAATTGTAATTAAACAAAAGATGAGGTATCTCTTTTCAATTAAATAAAAGACCGAAAGGGTATTATAGGTATTACACATTCATTTATTTTTGAACCAGTATTATTAATTCTCATATCTCTCACCACAAACATCTCTCTCTCTACCATTGAAACATAACCCTAATCCTACCCACCATAATTCCTCTTCTTAAACATCTCGTTTCTGATCCATGTATTATGGTTCATTATAACTTTGCAAGTTATAGATCCGGTGTTGTAATGTTATTTCTTGCTACTCGAAATAAAAATTGGAACTTTACGGATCTATGTATTATGGTTGTTTTGATTTTTGATTCTTGGTTTTTATGGATCGAAAAAAAAAAAAGTGTATAAGATTCAAATTGAAGAATTACAAAATCACATATCTCATTATAACGCCTCCTCTTATTCATGGTCTACAAAATATTCGCAGTTCGATCTTTATGCATTTTTATTGGGTTTGGTTCGTTTTTATTGTGTAAATAAAATTGCTTATAGCGTAGCAAGAATTGTTTTGTGTAGATCTATTAGTTTTAATTTACGGGATATGGGGTTTCTAATGGTTAATGGGTGTTAAGTTAAATGGGAGTTATTGGTCGGAAAAATACTAATCATGTTATTCTAATTAGTACTGGTGAAATTGTTGGTAAACATAAGTAAGTCCTTGAAAAGGAAATGCGTTGTTAATGGCCTTTTTTTTGAGTGTCGGCGTGTCGATCTCTCTCATGTAGCTTTCCTTTTGCTAAAGTAATATCATTTGGTTGTCTTTGGTTCAATGCGGAATTCTTCCAAATATCGAGTTGTATCAGTTTGTGTAGCGGTTTTAGCATTGGTAAGTGAATGCTGGTTGTAGATATATAGACATGCAAAATAAAGATTCGTGAATGAAAAACTTAGTGTGAAAATAAGTAGGTGCATATGTGTAGCTTTTCAATGTGCTTTTGTTTGATATTTGTTATTTTGCAATGTTGCATCTACAAAATTAGTAACATAAGTTGCCAAACCCAACATAGGAAGCCGTTTAAACAGCCATGCTTTTTTTCCTTTCTATATAGCATGCTAAAGCTCTAAAAATACATGTTCATCGCATCAACATTTTTTAAGCGTTGCCGTGTGCGTGCCTTGAATATGTGGCGGCAATAACTTGCTACTACTAATATAATTTCGGATTTTTGGCCTTTCTAATTGCGGTATGTGACACGTGTGTAGGAAATGCTCACGTTCGAATAATTAGAGGAAGAGGTCATGATTGCGACAAATCATAAAATCATTGCAAAAGTTTCGATTTTTCAGATGCATTGTATGATTTTGAATCAAAGTGCCTCCAGGTAATACCACTTTATATGTTCGTTCCTATGTTAGTTATAATATTACATAATGGTCTTTTAAAGCGAATGAATGTGTCATGGAATATTGAAGGTGGATGGATGAGTCTAATCCTAATGTCCACCCCATTGCTACTTTTAGAACACTATTTCTTCTAGATTAGGCCAATCCTAATCTTGCTGAATATACATTTCAAACCCATTTACTCTTATAGAGCTTATAGCATATTATATTACTTCATAAATGTCTTGACCACCGGTTTACGCAATAACAACTCAAAAAGTCACAAATTGAAAAGTTACGTAGTGAAGGTAAACTACAAATGCAAATATAGGAAGATACATTGTGACCTCATCCATCTTCGTGAGTAAAAACTGAGTAACGCTGAGTTTGAGATAGAAATTGTATTAGTGCTACATTTCAGTTATGTATTAGTTTTTGTACGTGAAACTAATACAGTCTAATTCAGTTATGTATACATCTTCATTTCCTAAATGTTCTCTAACATTTTGTTGTCTCGAATTTTTATTTTCTCTTCTTTGTTTTCGGGCTTGCAGGTGCGAGCAAGCCGAGCATTGCCTAAACTTAAACTCAGGGGAAAAAAAAATATAATACCCGCTGCAACGCAGCGGGCTATAGTCCTTGTTATAATATATATTTCCAGTTGACCCACTTTCATACAACCCTGTTGAATTTATCCCCGTAGGTTGTTGTGAATTTTTGTGACTTTGTTTCCTAATATTCTGCATTGAAAAAAGTTTGGTGTTGAAAGGCCACTTCATCAAATGGTTGTCCGCATTAAATGTGGATATGCTATCGATTTTTATTTAGTTGCATGTAAATATATAATTAAATACCAGTGCTTTATCTAATGGAGGATGAACTGTAATCATAATGTTTCAAGGTTAAGGTTAATGCGGAGCTCAACTCAGACTCAAATGGCAGCCTTTTCGATGTACCCGCACCATATCTATGTACCTTATGACATTTATCTTATATGGGAACCATGCGCAATGTAAGTTCCTACACCGAGATTCATTTTCTTATTCATAAACAACGACGTGATAACGATAAGAGTAATGAAATTTTGTGGAACAAAATTAATGCTATATAGCTATCAAGAATTTATTATAGGTGTATTGCAGTAAATCTTGTGTTAATATTATGAGACATAAGCCCTTATGTTGTTGTGACATTTGATTGGACCAAGTCAAATGTTGCATACGCTTTTCTATAGCATCTCGTGAATAAAGTAGCATCACATGAACTAATCACGTTATTTCCGCATATGCCTCATCATAGATCGTATATGTTGAAAGGAAACCAAAGAACTAATTTTGCGCCTCCTTTTTGGGAGGTTGGTGTGGCCACTGAGGGTTGTTTGCACCAAAGGGATTTGAACTTGACCTTACAAGCTTTTTACCACTTTTATGACTTGGTGCTTAAGTTTGATATGTTTTCTTGTTTGTTTTAAAACCTTATGGCGGGGCATGAGTGATGTTGTAGATACATGGCACTATAGATGATGGTAATTATGGAGGATCTTGAAAGAATACAGGGACCTCCGAGCTGCCATAGTTGTGTGTTCATACTTCACCATTGCCTATAATATTTGACTTCATATTATACTATAACTTTATCACTTGTGAGTGCGAGTTCAAACTTGTCAGCAAGAATAAATGGCTCACGCTAATATAGTGGCCACATATCTAATTGAAGGAACAAGTAATGCATAAGTCGATTTACTAAAAGATGATCATCATGGTGGGGATTACGAATCCATACAGTAAATTTGACATTTGTACTTTGGATGCCTACCACGTTTGTTATGATAATTTTATTTATCCAAAAACTATGTCAAAAACATAACTTTTTTCGAGGCAAAACTTTGTTTACGACTTCATAGTACAAATGCTCACCGGTGAAAAGTATCGCTACGACCATCCAAGAAAGGATTGAAGGTTCTATGTTGCGACAAAGGCGGCAACTAATCAAACTCGACAATAAGCGTCGTTTATAAAGAAGCTTTGTTTTGTATTTGAATAAGCAACATACTTTTTATTATGATATACAACTTCATTATCTTTTGAATTCAAACGACATCATTGCTTTTGTATAGATTTTGTTACATGATATTTATATCGGCAATATTGCCCCATTTTTAAGCTTTTCAATGCTACTTCACTCTTGTTTTACATACATTTAGAATTCAATATGTATTATTATGAAGCTAGCCCGCCCATTCGGGCGGGCTATGAAGCTAGTAATGTTATATGATAAGCGTCCTAACAATTATCTTTTAAGTACGCTTGTATGTGTATCAAAAGATTAAAATTAGGTAACAACGTTTTACCACATTGTAAAAGTGTCCTAATATGTTGTTATTAGGACGTTATTTGGTTGTTCATAGACATATTATGCGACCATAAATTTGGTTTCATAATCGTATTTGGGATATTAGGACCCTTTTCTTGGTGTTAAAGTAACTATAATGGTATATGATAACCATCCTAAGAATTAACATTAAAGGACGCTTGTATGTGTATCAAAAGATTAAAAGTAGGTTATCACATGTTAGAACATTGGAAAAGTGTCCTAATATGTTTTTATTGGGACGTTATTTGTGTTGTTTATAGACCTAAAATGCGACCATAAAATTGGTATCATAATCTTATTTGAGTTATTAGTACCCTTTTCTTGGTTGCTAAAATAGCTATGATGTTACATCATAAGCGTCCTAACAATACTTTTAAGGACGTTTTATGTGTCTCAAAAGATTAAAAGTAGGTAATCACATGTTAAAACATTGTAAAAGTGTCCTAATATGGTTTTATTAGGGCGCTATTTGTGTTGTTCATAGACATATAATACGACCATAAAATTGGTTTCATAAGGGTTAGGGCGCTTTGGACCTATTACAACCGCCTTACATGAAACGCTTTCATCCTTGGTCCTATTAAATGAAAGGTCCTAAAAGTACCATTTTATGACGCTTATGGGGTCCTAAAAGCCACTTTTCTTGTAGTGATAAATATCACACCCCATGATTACAAGAAGGAGAATTGGTTTCTTTGAACATGTTTAAGCCTCGAGACATTGTTGACTCCAGAACAAGTGTTCGGAAAATGGACTTAGATAAGCGAAAGCGGAAAATATTGTTGAAACAAACTCTCCCTTAGGAAAATGCCTAAAGCGATCGTGTATCCTCCCAATACACCAATGCATCTAGTTCCTAGAACTATTGCTACTAAAAGCAAGACCTTAATCAACGATCGTTATTTTTCAACTATTTGTTGATTTTGAGAAAATTGTAAGAAAAGGATCACACCCAACGGGATAGCGAAGGGAAAGGGGTTTGAACAAACAAAGAATGCTATTTAATCGAGGTCATGCCTTTCTTTAAACTTCTAAAGATCACTTTGAGAGTCTTAAAAGGGATAGATCTCGATATTAAGGGAATGGAAAAGGAATTTGATGCAATGATAGTTGAGGTTAGTGACTATGAATGAGCACTAAAATATAATGAGATTGAGAGGAAGAACTTGCATACACTAAATGAGAACTGATTTATGAATGTATTGCTCAAGATGTGTTCTACATCGCTACTAACCGTTCTATTCTCGCTTCTCAATTTCATGAGCTGTCTGTTGCTTTAAAGTCTCCCATGATCGTGTCATTGAGCTTGAAATCAAAAACTCTAAACTAAGTGAGAAAATTGATCAGGATGACCATGATAATTTGGTAAAACATCTTTCTAAACTAGAGGTTGATCATTTTGATCTACAACTAAAATATCAACATCTTAAAGAAAGTGTTAAAACCTCAAACATCAAGACATCCTCGGATGCTCGAGTTTGATGCGAGTTTTCAAATAAACAAACGTGACGCAACGATTCAAGCTCATTGTAACACGATCGAGAAAGTTGAAAGCCCAAATAGCTCAATTAAAGGGTGAAAAGAACAATGTGATTTGGTCCTCAAATGCCTCCTCCTTTAGATTCTCGAATTCTCAAAACTTTCATCTTCAAAACTTAGTAAATGCTTTACAAAGGAAAATGAGAGTTTTCTTGAAGAAAATGAAAATGTTAAACGTCATTTCAATGAGTTATTTGAATCTATAAAGGTCACTCGTAACAAAAATAACGAAACGGTAGCCTCGTTACAAAAAGAAATTGAGAATCTAAAGAGTCGGGTAAAAGGAAAGATGCCAATGACCAATGGGAGAATGGTGTATCAAAGGTACATGTCTCGTAATAAATATGCTTTGTCTATGAAATATGTTCCTCCTCATCTTAGGAATAACAAACTTGCTATTCAAACATATTTCTCATACCTTAAGGACAACCTAGAATGTCTCAGTGAGATTGTAGAAGATGATAAGTTAGAGAAACCGGATGATAATGCAATTGGCCATGCATGCTTATATGCCAAACGATCTCAAGAACTTCTAGAATGCCTAATTACAATATGCCCTAAAACCTTAGGTGAGCAAGTCAATCCTTGATACCGTGTTCTATGCCTAGTGCCAAGCATGCAAGTCATTCAATGCCAAATGTTATGAATGTGAACCCTAATGTGCCTTCAAGTAGTTCATATTCCAAATCATTAGTGCTAAGAATGTGAACTCGAGTGTGCCCTCTAGGTGTTCAAATCCCAACTTCTCTTCATAAGAGAGTGAACTTTAATGTGCCTTCAAACAGTTCGGATCCCAAAGACACATCTAAACAGAAATGCATAAATTAGCAAAACCAACTAATGTTCCCATTCTCTCTCAGAGTAATCGGTGACATTAAAGCGGCGTGTCAAAGTCTTAAGACAATACAAGGAATGATAGGACCTCGCAAGCTAAGAATGTGCATTGGAAGAAAGTAGAAGATCACCCTAGGAACACTAAGTTTGAGTTAAATAAAACGAATAGTGTTGATTCTAGTATTAGCTATAAGCGTCCTGTAATTAATTCAATTATGCCGCTACTTTTGGAAAAACTTGTAATGATGATTGTGTGGTTTTGTTACTAATCATGAATGTGGTATGAATGTTTTGTCTAATCTTTGTCGATTGCCCGATTAAAATTGTTAATACTAAAATCGAGCTAAGAGGCTAAAAGGCAAAAGCGAAAGAAAGTTAGAAAAGCAATTGGAAGCCCACAGGAAGAACATTTAGTAAGATATGTTATCAATGGATACACATTGGCCATAAGGTTAATCACACAATGCCCACTAGAAAATGGATGCCTCTTGGTAGAACTATTCCTTAAGAAGTGAACATACTTTGAATAGGGCAAACACGGACACTAATCTTGCATCTATTCATAATGATTCCATTGCTTCAATTTCTCGATATGGATGTTTCTATTTCGATGTGGGTGTTCCAATCATTATTCTTGACCAAATGGAACCCATTCTTGCATGGGATCCCAATTATCCGATTATTCATTCTTGTCTGTGTTCAACTCGTAGATCGTTCAAATCGTTATGTGGTACACGGACTCGGTTGTTCCAAGATATGATCGGCGACGGTCATGACTCATGAACTTTGTGAGCAAATTCATCGGAGACGATTAGATTCGGTAATGATCATTTCGATGCAATTATGGGTTATGGTGATTATGTTGTTGGTGATAGTGTTATCTCTAGAGTATACTATGTGGAAGGTCTTGGTCACAATTGCTCTGTTGGTCAATTTCGTAATTCGATCTAGAAGTAGCCTTGAGAAAACATACTTGTTTTGTTAGAGAACTTGATGGTAAGGAACTGTTAAGAGGAACTCGTGGTTCAAATCTTTACACCATCTCTATCGATGATATGATGAAGTCTTCTCAATCGCTTGTTGTCAAAGGCTTGAAAACAAAGTCATGGTTATGGCATCGTCGTCTCAATCACTTGAACTTCGCACCATCAATGATCTCTCGAGAAAGGACTTAGTTGTAGGTTTACCTAGACTAAAGTATGAAAAGGATCATCTTTGTTCAAAGATGCCAATTGGGAAAAAGCAAAAGTATTCCATAAACCCAAACCTACAAACTCAATTCTGAAGTTCTTCATACCCTTCATATGGATTTATGTGGACCAATGAGAGTGCGAGAATATCTTTGGGAAGAAATATGTGTTAGTTGTGGTTGATGATTACTCTAGATTCACAGGTCAAGTTCTTGGGACAAAGGATGAAACTCACGATATCATCATCAAACTCATCAAACAATTGCAGTTCGACTTAACAAAATCGCCGAATTATCCGAACGAGACAATGGTGCGGGTTTGTTAACAAACAACTTAGTGACTTTTATGAAAGCATTGGAATCGACCATCAAAGAAGTGTTCCACGAACTCCTCAGCGAGCGGTGTAGTTGAAAGACAAATCGAACTCTTGTGGAAGCCGCTAGAACAATGATGATTTACTCAAAGGTTCCAATGTTTCTCGGGCTTAAGCTATTGCCCTTTGCATGCTACACACAAAATCGTTCCACGATTCACACTGTTCATGGAAAACTCCATATGAACTGGTCCACAACAAAACCTAATCTCTTTCCTTCGCGTGTTTGGTGCATTGTGTTATCCAACTAATGAGGTCAAGACTTAGGCAAACCGAGAGCTAAAGGACATTGGGTTTTGTAGGGTATGCACCAAACAAAAGGGATACCGAATCTACAACAAAAGAACCCGAAATATCATGGAAACAATTCACGTTACATTTGATGAGTTGACCGGTCAAACGGCTCTGGACAATCCAGCTCAGACCCGCTTCAAAATAGTCCCATTGGTTCATCCTTGTTCCAAACTCTTCTCATGAAACTCCATATGTACCTCCTTACGAAGATGACTTAAAGAAATTGTTTGATCCTATGTTTGATGAGCAGTATGAGCCAAGTGCTAATGAACGGACGACTCCCTCGGTGAGAGGTCGCTCATATTCCTGTGAATGAAGTCAATCCTTCGATCTCAATATCACTAAGCCAAGAAGCGCTTTCTTCTTGATCACTCTATCTCATCAACAAATCATCAATCTTCCAATGTACATCATGGAACTGTTTTCACATCAATGATGAAGACAATCCTTTGCTACTCCCGAAGATGCTCCATTTGAGAACATATTTGCTCACAGATCTTCATCGAACCATCTTCTTCAAGACATCAACTCTGCTACTTGGGTCCCCAACCACCGCCACATGAACATCACGGAAAATGGACTCATGATCATCCATTAGATAACATCATTGGAAATCCTTCTCGTCCAAGATCAACACGAAACAACTTGCAACCGATGCTTTGTGGTGCTTCTTCAAATCCGTACTCTCTAAGATCGAACCAAAGATGTTAAAACCGCCATGAATGAAGATAGGCGGTTCAATGCCATGCAAGAAGAAATTCATGAGTTTGATCGACTTGATGTATGGGAGTTAGTACACTCCCAGTTGTGCTATGATTATTGCTCTAAATGGATCTTCAAAGTGAAACTTGATGAGCATGGTGATGTGTTGAAGAACAAGGCTCGATTAGTTGCTAAAGGATACCGTCGAGAGGAGGTATTGACTTTGAAGAATCTTTGCTCTGTTGCTCGAATCTAGGCAATCAAAATATTTTTGGCTAATCTCGCTAGTAAGAACATGGTAGTCTATCGGATGGATGTAAAGGCGGCATTTCCGAACGGAGATCTTAAAGAAGTCGTCTCACGCCACCAACCCGAAGGATTTGTGAATCAAGAGCATCCTACTCACGTTTATCGTTTGAAGAAGGCTCTCGGTTTAAAGCAAGCTCCAAGGGCATGGTATGATACATTTGTCAAAGTTTCTTCTATCTACCGGATTTAGCAAAGGAGCAATTGATCCAACATTGTTCACCGTGAAGTCGAGCAAACATTTAATTCATGTTCAAATTTATGTTGATGATATCATCTTTGCCTCGATCGACCCCAATGAGTGTGTGACCGTTTTCAAATGAAATGAGTTCAAAATTTCAAATGTCAATGATGGACAAATGTCATTTTCTTGGGATTACAAATTTCACAAAGTCCGGAGGCATTTTCATAAATCAATCTAAATATGCAACCGAGATCTTAAAGAAATTTGGATTTGATTCAAGTGACCTGCTGACACTCCATGATTGATCGAACCAAACTAGATGAGGACCACTCGGGATCATGATTGACCAAACGAAATATTGTAGTATGATTGGATCACGATGTACCTCACTTTGCTAGTAGACCGGACATCTTGTTTGCTGGTTTGCATGTGTGTAGATACCGTGCTAAACCTACTATAAAGCACCTTGAAGTAGTTAAGCGGGTCTTCGGTATCTCAAGGAACCATCAATATGGGACTTTGGTACCCGAAGACACCGGTATGTCACTAACAACATATGCAGATGCAGATCATGCGTGGTGTCAAGATACTCGTCAAGCACGTCCGAGGTGCTCGGTTTTTGGGTGATAAGCTTGTGAGTGGTATTCAAAGAAGCAAATGAGTACTTCTATTTCCTCTACAGAGGTCGAATACATAGCCATGTCATCTTGTTGTGCTCAAATCCTATGGATGAGATCCCATTATCGACTATGGCTTTGAATTTAACAAAATCCTCTACATCTTGTGATAATAAAAGTGCTATTGCTCTCATGCAACAACGCACAACACTCAAGAGCAAAGCACATCGACATTCGACATCATTTCATCGTGAGCAAGTGGAAAAGGTGTAGTGGAACTCTATTTTGTGAGGTGCGAATACCGTTAGCGAACATCTTCACCAAAGCTCTTCCAAGAGAACGTTTTGAGTTTATTCTTCCACGTCTTGGCTTGAAAAGCCTTCAACCAGAAACACTCAAACGTCTTCAGGAGGAAGACGAGGAGTAAAGGTCTATCTTCATCTATCTCTTGTATATATCTTTTCGAAAATCAAAATACAAAATTATAAAACCCTCAAAAATCAAATAGAAAAATATAAAAACCTTCAAAATCCATAAAAATCTGAAAAATTCGAAAAATCTTCAAAAAATATTGTCAATTTGTTATGTTTTTTTTCTTTCTTTTTTCTCAGTTCGACAATATCTACGGTCTTTGTGCTGTCATTCAAAGAATGTCACGGGTCTTTAGATGTTGTTTGAATTTTTATATATTAAAAAAAAAAAATCAAAAAATCAAAAAATTATTTTTGGGAGAAAGAGATACTATGGTTTATTGTCATTTCAGGCAGTAACCCGCTTTTCAAAGAAAGAACAGAGCTATACTTTATCATGTTTTTCAAAATTCCATGCTCGATTCTATTAACATTCATCTCAAAACTAATCGCTTTGAAAATAACTCTGACTCTATTTTTGATAATCATCTGGACTTATTTGTCAAAATATCTATCTCTCAATCAACAACCTATGTCATTGATCGAGGGGAGAATGATTTCAATTAAATTAAAAAGTTATTTGGCATTCAATTGTTTTCAAAAGATATTCATGCATGTTTTATCAATGGAGTTTAAAGTCTTAAAATCCGATCCTTATCGCTTAAACGCTTTCATAATCAAGTCACAATTCTCCTAAAAGCTTTCAAAATCAATTTAAATCTATAAGAGATCACAAATCTCAAATGATTTGATAATTGTGATCGGGGAGAATGTGTGATTTAAATGGTTTAAACCGATAATTAGGTAAATGGTTTTATAAGGATGTACATGCTCTCCTTCCCACATGTGACAAACGATTTCAAATTTTTCATGCACATGTCGAGGGGGAGCATCTATCTTAAACCTATGATTTGAAGCGTGATCACTTATCTCATGTGCGGGTTCCTCTAGTATGTGCAAAACTCTTTTCAAATCTCGAGGCACATATTGAGGGGAGCAAACTTATGAAAACCTCATCCTTCCCAAAAAATGCTTTATCTACTTGTCTTGATTAGGAAGTGATGTTGATATCTTTTAGAAAATGGATTTCAAAGAAGATAACTCTTTCTCTTGCCTCCGTGTACAAAACGATTTCAATCACTTGATGCACATGTTGAGGGAGCTCTTGTTCTAAAAATATCAAAACAATTCGGATACAAAATGCTTTGATAATACATCTTAAGTATCGGATTGATTTTCAAATGGTTTTCAATTGGTTCCAATGGCGATGAACAATACCAAATAGACCACCAACTTTACTTTATGTACGGTGATATAAGGATGATAAGGTTAGGTATGTGTTCCCATGATCCGCCAGAATCGGAGGGATCTACCGAGGACTATCCACTAGTTAGTGTAGAGTTCTTAGGTATGATGATAAAAGGAGAAAATGAGATATGGGAAGAGTGCGGATCGAGACCGAGCTAGTAATTGAATAAACCCAACAAGGTTCTAGCTATGAAGTCTCGGTAAGCACCGGCGGGTCAAGAATTAAAAAGAATTGAATGAGAAAAGGGTGAAAACAAATAGCCCTCCATATATTCAACCTTAGGGTAGAAACCGGGTTCAATTCATATTCTATTGATGGTAACATCGGTATTGAAGACAAGACGTCATGGACCCAAGGACGCACCGCACTTCAACTTTCCAAACCACTCAAGTTCCTCTTAAAAGGACTTGTTTCATTCTCACGGGAACCGACATTATCTATCGACTTTCTCTTAGAGATTGTTGATATTGAAGAAGGAGACCCTCTCCCTAGTCTCCCACGGGATCCAAATATGCACATATTGAGTCTAGAGCCACGAGATCATCAATAAATCTCATTAGGACACTTTCAATGAAGACTCTCTGCTTCACATAATGTGGAAAGAGATTATATCTTGAGTCCCACGATTATCCTTGTGGTATTGCCGAACATCCGAGTGATATGCAAACATATTCACAATGAAGATGGAAATCCTCCGAACCAACATCAAACAAGCTCACGGTGGGTGGCATGTGAGATCTATTCAATAGATCAACCATGTGACAACCGAATGAAACAATGGGCGATTCAATCTTTTGAATCAATCCCGTTCGAGTTATGGATTGACGGATACCTTTGAAAAACCGGTCATTGTGCTTAAAAACTCTTTTCTTTAGCACATCGACCGCCTTCTTGAATATTTCAAATCAAAGGTGTTTTATGATTGACAATTGATTTTCATTAAAACCCGTTGTATTGCAAAACAATTTCTATTGAGCAATACACGATTGTCTTTCAAATCTCTTTTCATCAATCGTTGAATTTCTATTCATTGGTTCACTCACTCGTGTTGTCTTCTTTGAGATGTTCGGTTTGAGAACAAATACAGCAAACATGCGAAACCCCGTCAAGGAAATTCTTCAAATTATACCGATCACAGCGGATTTGTCGATCAACGGGAACCAGTGGGCGTGTACCTCAATTCAACGAAAGTGATCAAAGACTCTTTTGTGCGTTTTGTTGCTAATCGTTTTATGCGTGTACACCCGACGTTTGCGGTGATCGTAATGAAGCGGTCAATCCATACCGCATGCTCACACTACACATTCATCTCAAAAGAAATCATGATAAGTGCATCAATGACTCGATATTTTCACTCCATGCTTCGCTTTCGCTGGCGCGATATCTTGAATCAACGAAGCTTCACATTACTACGATGAAGATATCATGATCCACAATGTGAGCATGTCGGTCCGAAAGTCACAACATCACAATATTCCAACCCACAATGGATGTCTCGTAGATTTTGATTCTTGATGATCTCAAAAGTCGGCTCAAAATTATTATCACGTGGATCAAGAAAGACCTCCACTGGATTAACCAAACATGCAATGAGAAGAATCAATGACTACGAGCTTGAGCAAAGTACTACATCAAGAATGCAAGAACAATTTTTATGTAATATCATTTTGTATTCAATGTAATTTTAGTACATGTTGAGGTGACCTCCCTGTGGGAGATTGTTAGAATTAGAAATTCCGTGTATTAAAGAGTCGGTCACCTCAAGTATATGTAATCGTTAAAAGCTCGTAGTCATAGTTATTTTATGTTAAGTAGTATTTAGTTAAGTAACACCGTGGAGGACTTGACGGGTCTTTACCCACTGTATGCACGATCCACACCGTTGTGTGGCGTTTTATTGTAAGACTATAAATACTCTCTACCTTCCAAGGTAGAGTCGAGCTCATAATAATATTTTACTTTCTCTCACTATAGTTCCCAACTCTTTTCCTTTATCCCACTAGAACTTTCTCTCTCTAACATACTTATACGCCTACTTTGATTATGGTTTAGAGTGTTTGTGAAATCCAATATCTTACAAGTTCTGCAAATGAGAACGCAAATGATGGCACTTCTGAGTATCGTGAATGTGTTCAGGTACCCACTAAAAAAACTGCCATTTTTGCAACGCGTCTGGATGAACTAATGGAAGGGTACACCAAGGTTGGGACTTCCCACAAACAACTCATTAAGGAGCAGGACGAAAAACATACCGAGAGAGGTCAAATTTAAAAGATTTCTGGTAACAATGTTTATTTACTGCAGCAAATTTCTTTTTATATATTTGTATGAGTTATGTCAATAGCAATTCAACCCTCAAAACACTGCACTCTGTACCAAACTGCCTTGGTGCAGCATTCAACTCAGTTATAAACTACCTTTATTGCAACTCTAAACTCAATGCCAAACACTCCTTGCTACAACACGAAACCCAATACCAAACGGTCTCTGGTGCAGCAGTAAATCATCACTAAACTTTGTACGATTAACCCTACTGGAAAAAACTCAGGTTTCAGTAACTCAATACCTTACATGTGAAATTTCGTTTGCATTTAGCCCTCATACGTTTGTCTTATTACGCCTCACTATACTTGAAAGAAAGCAATTGATGGTGTTTTCTTATTTCATGACACCGGAAAATAATGAGGCAAAGCCAATGAATGCGGGTGTTTGGGATTGCATTTTTGAGAAGTTTAAAACATGAAAATCATGTAAGTGATTATTGTAGGATGATGAATAATGTTATCTGTCTCCTAAATGATAATGGTGCAGTTTCAACAACCGGCAACTAATAATAGATTTGCTCCAGTTACTCTTGCTATAACTAAAGATCCAAAGAAGCCTACTTTGACCGAGACCGGACATACCACATTCAGCCCGGTCCTTGGTCTCGGTCGGTCTGATCCGTTCCGTGACCGATGCTCATCCCTGTATAAAAGTATGTTTATATATTATCCTTATATAAGCCCACCCTTATCAAATAAACCACAAAGTTTGGGCTTATTAAACCCCTTACGATCTCATAAACCCACGCTACTCATATAACCTTAGCCAAACACTTTATTTAAGCTTATTTAACACATAAGCTTATAGGCTTGTAAGTCCATCATATATGCTTAGCCAACCACCCTTTAAACGATTTTACTAGTAAAAAAATCGTTTTCTTAAGACTAAAGTCAAATAGGTTATGGTTGGCTTCAACAAATTTTAATTTAACTATTATTAAACATCTTGTTTTATTCTTCAGGTCATAACAATTTGTTTTATTCTTCAGGTCATAACAAGTGGTTTAAACAGGTTAACACGTTAACTTTTCATTTTACTATTAAAAAATAAATCAAATACGCCTCTCATCAAGGCGTTTAACTCGTATAAAACTCTATTTAAATTTTAAAAACCTACTCCTTCCACTAATATTACGATAACCCGTCAACCAAAAGAAAGGACAGAACAAAGAGAAAATTTAGCAAGTGCATTTAACTGTTTAAGGAAAAATTTAACAAATTTTTTAGACCAGGGTGTTTGTTTCGTCTTCTTAAAGGGGTGTTTGTTTAAGCTTATATCTTATGAGCTTATTTGTGTTTCGCTTATATTTTATAAGTTCGTTTTTCTTATTTTTGAGGCTGTACGCTTATATGTTTTATTATGATATGATAAACTTATATGAAAGTCTCAAAATAAAGTTCGAAAATTAAAACTTTATGAAATATGTCGAAATCAAATAAGGTCATAAGGCCCAATATAAGCTTAAACAAACACCCCCTAAATATAGCAGCTTATGATCTATTTGGTTTTGGGTTTTTCTAGACCGGGTTAGAGGGTCGACCCCAATTACCATCCATAAACTCGGAAAAATACGAGTAATGAAGATGATCAGTTTAACCAACAATTGCCGATCTCATTTCTTTCATAATCCCCTTAAAAACAAACACCAAAAACCCCGAAATAAATTTCAATCCATCAAAATACTAGCAGTAGCATGAACAATACATCAACGATCTCTCATATCCTTCCCGCCACAAATCTAACAACCACCTCCAATCTCAACCACAATTCATCTCTGTATGTTTTATTTTTCTATATTTATGAAATTGAATTCTTTATTGTTTGGATAAGTGAATCTAGTTGTCTGTTTATATTCATTAGCAATCCCAAACACCCCCTTAAAACTAGTCGAGTTGCTTAACTAATTGTCTTGCAGTCAATTATTTAGCCTTGTTAAATGTACCAATATATTACAAATGTATTTAGTATTTTACGTCAAGGGTGGTTTTTGATTATCAGACTTAAATGTGTGAGGTCTAGGTGCAAATAACCCAGCCCTAATCAAACCCCGTGGATTGTGAGGCCAAAAGATCGAAAACCATGGTTACCCCCACCCCGAAAGTAAATAAGAGATGTACATAGGTATGGGCTTATCTTGTAGAATAACAACTTACTTGGGTTGGTGGGTTTGTTTTGGTAAGTATACCTTTTTGACTTAGTAACTATACTTTTTTGAGATGAGCGAATTAGGTAATTTCATCATGGGATATGTGGATTTTCTTTTGTGATATAACCAAACTATCCCAATTTCTAATAAGGTGGCTCGCTATGCCATATTTTTCCGGCTACACCAGGCTTGCCTACTAAATCACCAAAGTAGTCCTGTAGCTGTGTAGCCCATTTCAAGAGAGTTGTCATCACTAGGTCGGAACACTATTGAGTATATTTACCAAAATGTCCCACTACTTTGAGTATATTGATATTCCATGTAATTAGCCCAATATGTATTTATAGAAGTTTTTTTTTTTTTTTTTTTTTTTTTTTTATAGATATCAAGTACTTATGAGGTCAACACACACACAAACACACACGCACTCGCTTTAGTTGCCTTCATAAGACCCGCTCATAGATTATATGATGTGTGGCTCTTTGACT